>JAZKJV010001017.1:0-91650 GCA_037367405.1 Ottelia alismoides | reverse complement strand
TATGATAAGCGGTGCTATATTGCAAACGAGTACCAAGACGGGACCAAAGCGTGCGCCAAAAATGACTCAAAAACTGGGTATCACGATCTGAAGTAAAAGAACGAGGGACACCATGCAAACGGACGACATCACGAAAAAACAAATCAGCGACATGAGATGCATCTGAGGTTTTCCTACATGCAATGAAATGTGCCATTTTAGAAAATCGATCCACAACCACAAAAATAGAGTCAACTTTTCGCACAGTGAGGGGTAACCCTAGCACAAAATCCATGGTGATGTCTTCCCAGGGTCGCAGAGGAATAGGTAGGGGTGTGTATAGTCCAGTGTTCTGCCGGTGGCCTTTGAATCTTTGACATGTTTGGCATTTCTGTACGAATTTTGTCACATCCTTTCGCAAATGCGGCCAATAAAAGCGTTCTTGGAGAAGGGTCAAGGTTTTGTCTCTTCCAAAGTGTCCAGCTAAACCTCCATTGTGTAGTTCTGAAATTAAGTTCTCTCGAAGGGACGTGGCAGGGATGCATAGTTGGTGGCCTTTGAATAGGAAACCCTCATGAAGAACAAAAGTGGCTGCTGGGTCATGTCCAGTACCAACGCAGTTGGCATGAACTTGACCGAAGTCAGGATCAGTGGGGTAGAGGTCCTTGAGCGTTTCAAATCCTGTAGTGCTGACGGTCATTGTAGTCAGGGCATGCGCTCGCCGGCTCAACGCGTCGGCCACACGGTTCAAGGTTCCGGATTTATGCTTGAGGTGGAAGGTGTATTCCTGGAGGAAACTAACCCATTTGGCATGACGTTTGTTAAGAGTTTTCTGGGAGTTCAAATACCTCAGGGCTTCATGGTCGGAGTTAAGGATGAATTCACGTTGGATCAGGTAATGTCTCCAATGCTTGAGAGCTTGGACCACGGCATAAAATTCAACATCATAAGTAGAGTACCGTGATCTGGCATCGTTCAATTTCTCGCTGTAGAAGGCGACAGGTCGTCCTTCTTGACTTAGGACAGCACCAATCCCTACATGTGAGGCGTCGCAATCGACTACAAAAACCTTGGTGAAGTCGGGGAGTGCCAAAACAGGAGCATGCGTTAATTGATGTTTTAGATTTTGAAAGCTCGTCTCTGCTTCAAGGGTCCAGGCAGGTGCGCCTTTCCGCGTGCATTCTACCAACGGTGCCGCACAAGTGCTGAAGTTCCGAATGAAACGTCGGTAGAAAGAAGCTAACCCTAGAAAGCTGCGAATTTCGGTGAGGGTTTTGGGTACGGGCCAGCTCTGAATGGCCTGAATCTTTGAGGGGTCAACTTTAAGTCCATCCGCAGTGACAATGTATCCTAGGAAGAGGACCGTGTCAGACATGAAAGAGCATTTCTTGAGGTGGACATACAGTTTTTGATTTCTCAGGGTTTCCAGGACTTGTCGCAAGTGAGATAGGTGGTCTTCTTTGGTCAAACTGTAGATCAGGATATCATCGAAGTACACGACCACGAACTTGTCAATAAAGGGCCGCAATACATGATTCATAGTTCGCATAAAGGTGCTTGGGGCATTCGACAAGCCGAAGGGCATGACCGTCCATTCATACAGGCCCTCTTTGGTTTTGAAAGCTGTCTTCCATTCGTCTCCAGGTCGCAGGCGAATCTGGTGATAGCCACTGCGGAGATCCATCTTGGAGAACAATTTGGCACCTGATAACATATCAAGCATATCATCAAGGCGTGGAATGGGAAAACGATATTTGATCGTTATCTTGTTGATAGCTCGACTGTCCACGCACATTCTCCATGTGCCGTCTTTCTTTGGGGTAAGCAGAGCAGGAACCGCCACGGGGCTCATACTCTCTCGAACATACCCTCGTCGCAGCAGATCGGTAACCTGCCGGTTCATCTCTTCATGCTCACTTGGGCTCATTCGGTAATGGGGTAGGTGAGGCAGGCTGGCTCCAGGGACTAGATCAATGTGATGTTGAATGTCTCGCAACGGGGGTAGTCCTACAGGCAACTCTTCAGGCATGATGTCAGAGAACTCTTGGACTATGGGCTTTATCTCAGGCGGGACTTCAGGTGTAGTTGTCGCTTGGTTGTCCACTTCACGTCCCATTAACGCATAGATGGTGGAGCTCTCTTGAATTTCACGTTGGAATGTTTGGGCTTCCATCAACAACACGGAGCCAGTGGTCGCAGGCTTGGCCGGTGGGGTTTTGTTACCAGTTTGGGTGGTCGCAGCTCGGAGTGTAGCCACTTGGCGAGGGTTAAGGGCTTCATGTTGTGGCCTGAGGGTGACACGAACTTTGTCTATGAGAAAGGTGTAAGTGTTCAGTTTTCCTCGGTGTTCAGTGTCTCGGTCGAATTGCCATGGTCTCCCTAGAAGTATGTGACAAACATCCATAGGGGCCACATGGCACCACACCTCGTCCTTGTATGAAGGACCAATGGAGAAGTTAACGAGGCTTTGACGGTGGATCGGGAGTTGGGTACCACCACGAAACCATGCCACACTGTACGGTTTCTCGAGTGGTTGAGTTGGCAGACCCAACTTGTCGACCATCTCTTGTGAAACGAAGTTCTCAACACTTCCTCCATCAATGATCAGCGAACAGCGTCGTCCTCCTGAGGTGCAGGTGGTTCGGAAGATGCTGCGTCGCAGCCAGCTATCAGCATCGTGGACAGCGGGGGTGAGCAGAATGTTTGTAGGCGTGCTGTCGGGAGCGATAAAGTTCTCGTGTTCAATTACCAGGAACGGACCGGAGTCGTCTCCATCCACTCCTAGAGGTTCATAGTCATCGGCTCCCATGGTGTCAGCAGTCAACGCAGTCGGATCCTCTTCAGGGGATTCTTGCTGGTCAGGGTCGGGGTATCCAGGGTCGTCGGTGGTGCATAGATGGACGGGTCTAGCCTTAGGGTTTGGGCACTCTGCGGCTCGATGGCCCTTTTGATAGCATCGGAAGCAAGTATCAGGTCCTATAATAGGTCGGCTTCCCAAGATGCCTTGGCCGGGGTTTCCAGTGGGTGGCCAGGCGACGGTAGGAGTTGATGGTTTGGCTTGGGTTTTACCCGCAATGATTGATGAGGAACCCATCGGTTTGGAGTATGTCATCGTAGTACTGGTACGGGGAGCGGAGTTCGCAGAAAAAGGCATCTTCCTCGTTTGGGCTTTAGCAAGCTTGATCTCAGCCCGTTCAGCCTGCTTGTAGGCTTCATCGACATCACGGCAGTTGTGGAGGTAGAGTTCGTCCTGGATGACTTGACGGAGGCTTTGCATGTAGCGGGTGACCTCCTGAATAGGAGTCTCCTGCAAGCGGTTGCGATGGACTAGGGATTGGAACCCTTCGGTGTATTCCCTCACACTCATGGTGCCTTGTCTCCATGATTGCAGTCGTGCGTATAGATCTCGTTTGTAATCTTCCGGCACGAATTTGGTTTTCAGTTTGGCTTTCATCTTGCTCCAACTGCGGATCTTACTCTTCCCTTTTCGTTTGCGTTCAGATTGCAAACGGTCCCACCATAGCAGCGCATGTCCTTTTAATTTTATAGTGACGAATTGGACCTTACGTTCGCTAGGCATGGACTTCCACACAAAGAAGTGTTCGACGGCTTGGAGCCAGTCCAAAAAGACATCAGGATTTCGTCCTCCGTCAAATTCTGGGACATCGAGACGGATACCTCGATCCCATCCATCGTCGGACTTGGTTCCATTTCGTGGTTGGAATTGATGTTCACCATTAGTTTGTGGAGTATAGCCAAAGGTGTATGGATCTGGAGTCTTGGGAATGAAAGGGGTGTATTCTCTGGGTCCTTCTTCCTCACTTTCCTGTGAATAATACTCGCTAACATGTCCGTCCGAAGTAGAAGAAATAGAGTCACGGGAAGTGCTATTCCGGGAGTGCGGATTCCGACCAGTGCGTCGACCTTTGTTGGGATTTTCATCACTAATGTCTGGTCCTAGCACGCGGCTATTCAATGTAACGATTTGTTCATGGGCGATGGTGCATTTACGATCTAGTCCGGCGAGTTGTGCGCTCATGTGTTGTAATTGGGCAAACAAAGTCTCTAATGTTAATTCAGGGTGTGGAGTATAGGGGGGTTTAGAGGAACTAGGTTTGTCGGCCATGGAAATCCTAGGTTTTCTGCTTTCTTTGTTTCGGGATTTTTTTTTGTGTGTTCTTTTTTTTTTGTGGTTTTGTTTTGGGGTTTTTTTTATATGCAATGAATAAATGGATGCAGACGAAATGCAGAATCGTGAGGCTCTGATACCAAATTTGATGCAACCTAGGTGTGCAATAACCTAAATGACGAACCAAGCAGTGGAACTAAGGCATCAAAAAGACGAAAATGAAGAAAATGAGGCACGACAGGAAAAATCAGCAACAACAAATGAACGTGATACTCGCAATATAATACCGGTTATTCCACAAACGTCGGGCAATCAAGTAATTAATGATTAGTGGAAAAATATAACGATGTTGCGGACTGGGAATCTCAATTAATCACCAAATTAAACAGCAATATAACGGCCACAAATCTAACTTTATAAAATGGAGTAATATGCGGTAGAACTCTCATACCACAACCCGCGAGGGGTTGGTAGTCGCGCCTCAGATCTGGTCGATGGCTGGCGAGGGCATTCGGGCTTGCACGGCTTGCTGCGGCACGGGAGGCGCTACCCGAGGGCACAGGACTTCGGGGTGGCCGCTGGTCTTCAACGGGTGGAACTCCGACAGTAGCTGGGCGTGGGGAAGGCTTACGGTCGCGGGGGGGGGGGGGGGGGGGGGGGGGGGGGGGGGTGCCGAGGTGTTGGGGGGGAAGGCGTGTGGACTCGGCGCGGCGGGGCGAGTGGGCGGGGCGGCGGCAGTTGGTGAGGGAGAGGAGGTGGCGCGGCGGCTGGCGAGTCGCGTCCCCGTGAGGAAAGGCGGCGGAGTAGAGGAGGAGGGAGGCAGCGGAGGGAGAGGAGAGCAGAGGAGAGATAGGCGGCGGTGGGGGGAAAATGGGGTTACGGGGGAGAGAAAAGAAGGAATCGGGGAGAGAGAGGGAAAGGGCGGCGGGAGTGAGAGAGAGAAAATCAAGAGGGGAGAGTTAGGGTTGGGGGAAAATGACTCCAATTCAACTTATCTCTCAATTACAAAAAGGGGGCCTTTTATAGAGGCTATTCCCCTCAAAATATGCAACAACTTATCCTAAAAACTAGGAAAAATAAAAGAAAACAAAAGAGGATAATAAGGCCTTTTATAATGAGCCTTTTACATAGGAAATAAATAAACAAAACAAATACTAGTTAGACAAAATAAATGTCTACTAAAAATTAAGTGCTATCATGCTGCATCATGCGTCATCGGCCTCCCATGAGGCATTGGCTCCAGTCTTCTCAGCAGGCTCTCCTTCGGTAAGAATGTGCTTCTTACCAGTTGACTTCATCATACTCATGAACTGCATCGCCCACAGTTCATAGTTCGTACCATCCATCTTTACAATAGGCGCTGGACCACGAAAGGCGTCAATGGATGGAATATCCGCCTTGCTTTCTGACATACTGGAAGCTGAAGACTGGAGCAATTGTCTGAAGATAAGATTCGTCTACACAGGCATAGACGGGTTTAGTTGCATGTGTAGACCTCAAGCAACTAAACCCATTTAGTTGACGGTGTGCGCTTTAGGGCTGATTCAAGAGCACACGCTTAGGGCTCTACTGTGCCCGCTGGATCATGCAGGCACGCAAGAGCACATGAGCACGAGGGCAGGCGCGCGAGGGCAGGCGCTCAGTCACGCAACACGAGGGCTAGAGCGCAGTCGCGCAGTCACGAGAGCACGCAGGTGCACAGTCGCACGCAAGGGCGAGCACGCGAGGGCTAGAGCGCTAGGCGCAGGCGCGAAGGGCGGAGCGCACGCGCGGCGGAGGCAGTCGCGCGTATGCGTCGGCGACGGTGAGAGAGAGAGGCACGCGGGTGGGGTAGGGATAGGGTTAGGGTTTCGAGAACTCCAGTCTAGGACCGTCGCTCTGATACCATGTTGGGAAAAATGAAAGAGATGTTTATTCCATCAGCCCTGTGCTCTCTTATATAGGAGAGTAGCCTATGGGTAAATTACATAAAGCATACGGCGGAAAATAAAAATAACAGAGAGATACACAGGAAACTAATATATATGTTAACAGTTTCTGCTCCTCCAGGTGCTTCTGTGTGGGTATGCAAAGACCAAAGAAATGTTGGAAGACGATTACTAAGAAAGATTTTTTTTATACAAGACAGGGTATGACCCAAATTAAATCTGTTTGGAAGCAAAGAATCCATGTATAGTCGACCACACTTACAGAGGAATAAGGCACAGTTCTAATTGTTGAATATCTGCATGTAAAAATTGCTAGACAAATATACCTGAGTGCAAAAATTTTGTTTACCTCATTTGCAGGTAAAGAATATTTACCCGACAGCAAACCATGCCCAAGCTTAGTCCTAACCAAAAAACATCATATATTAAGTCCCCTATCAAAAAGAACAGATAGCATTACCAAGTAGACGGAAACCTTGATACATACCATACTAGAAGCTATTATAACACATAAGTATTGACCACCGTTTTTAAAAGTGGCCATAGTCTTGGCATAACATTGTTTGCATACAACAATCCGAAGTTTCACATGATTTGACACATTTTTTAAAGATTGCACCAACTTATCTAATCAACCCTCCAAAAGGAACTAAAAATCAGTTAAAGACTTTCCAATCCTCCCAAAAAATCCCCCAAAATCTCCCCCAACAGGACTGAACAAACAAATTGCAAAGATCTCCCACATCACTTCAAACCAATAGAAAGTATTCTGGAAGTCCAAAAACTATCGAAAGGTGTTTGATAATTTCCCTTGTTATAAAAAAAATCAAGTACAACAAGTATAATATCGTCAGAATACTTTGTGATCCACTCTGGATAAAAATGTGCGACATTGAACTACGAATTTGCATCTGGAATCAGGACACTATTCATATAGTGCCCTGCGTAGTAAGGACTTGTAGAATAAAAAGCGACAAATGTAGAACCAGTTGATAACAAGTTCAACAAGCTTATCGCATAAAATAAAGCTTCGGGTACTCACAATTGTGTATTCAGATCCACAGTTGGATCAGCCAGAGAGGCATCAAAAGCCATTTTCAAACTTTGTTTTTCATAGTATCTACATTAGGGATGTAAAAAAGCAAGTCAATATTAGATCAACCCGTAATAATATGCAATCCTAAAAATATATAAAAAATCAAGATGATTATATTTCCCTCATAAAATTATCAAGATTAAAAACTCCATGTGCTACTCTACACGTTTACCTCTCTTTGAAAGACCTTGAAGAGAATACTACTTGCATAGTAGATGCCATGTAGCAGCTGCAATGTAAAAGTGAAGCAACTGAGATCACATAGACTACAAGAACAATAATTGTTAGAAAAGAATAGTCGAAATGTGAAAGGCAATCGAAGCACCTACCTGTTTCCTAGATTTACAAGACCAGTGTATCCCGGTCCAAAAAGTGGCTCAACCTCTTGCCCACTTTCTTGTATACGGTTCCAATCAAAATTGGTATTCTGATCCAACTCTCTTTCCGCGGTCGTCATTTCTGTCTAGTAAAAAGAAGAACTCGCTCTTACTATTTTTTTAAAAAACAATCCTTGCAGAATTTTTATTTCATTAAAAAGCATCATGAACAACAGATCGGTTTCATTTTAGATCTGGAACTTTGGACTCTGTTGAATGCACCCCATTATTGAACATATCATCCTCCCAAATTGGTGAATTTAACAAAATGATCTGGACAAGGTTATTCTTTTAGAGGTCAAATTTTCAAGTTGTGGAAACTGCCACTTGCAAAAAGGCAAGGCAGTGCTACAGAAAAATCTAATATGTGGAATCTTGAGCAGTTTTATTACTCTCTTTGTAGTAGTCAAACAGAAAGAAACACCTTACCTTTTGCAACGAGGAAAAATCAATGCCAAAAAATGCAAGGTGTTGAGCTAATAATGGATCCTCAACACTGTCATCCTCAGGGTAGGAATAAACATCTGAATTACAAGGAATATGATTAGAATAGATTAATAAAACAATAAGTTTATTAAGCTGAGATCCCTTCAAAAAAAGTTTATTAGATGAGCTCGACACTATAAGAAGATCAAAACAAACAACTGGTCAAATTTGACATTGATTTATTCCATCTTGTCGAGTAAAAAACTGATCTTTCATCGCATTTTTCATCTTACCCTGTCCATAAAATTATAATTGTAAAGATGGGGGTATGTTATTGTTGAGAGTCTGCCAAAAAAATATTGTTGTCTTGTGGCGTAAGGACCCTTCGGTGTCTTTTTTTGTTTCCACTATATGAGAGATTGTTGAGAATAAAGCTGTTTGAATTGGTCATCCCAAGATAACATCCTTCTTCTTTCCTTTTTATGGCATGCTCAGTGTCCTCAAAAGTAGGGTATGCTTGTAACTTGCCCATGAAGACAACTTGGGCTCATCAACGAAGAAATCGAACTCCAGTTGTCACCATCACAGACTGCGGTCGATTGTGGAGGATGCCCAATGATCTCCCGCTCAGCATCATGACAACACCAAACTATGCACATCTATCACATGATATCTGCAGCAGACTTGATCCTAACCAACATTGCAAATTTGCAACAACACCACCACAACATCGCGACAGCACCAAGCTCAGCACAGCCATAGTGTGATCTGCACCGTTCCCGAGTTCAAATTCCAATCTTCATTGGTTTTGCACCAATTTCACATTGAGCACACACTCCAGCTCCTCCACTGACATCCCTTCAGATGGCAACCCAGCTTGCACCTACTCCAGTACCTTCCTCGGCGACATCAACAATCCAGTGACCTCCTATGGGTCTGGCAGCAAAGCAGCTGAACTTTGACAATCCCCTAAAATTTGACAGTCATATGACGGTATTCCCAGTGAGCCAGAATTGTCTTAGAACTTCAGCAGCTCCCTCTGTTCTGGTTTTATGACTTCCTTCAAACCAAATTCAGCTACTTTGATGTAATCTAAAACCCAAACTTCAACCAACCACAAGTCAAGCTCTGTGTTTGGGATATAGCTGCTTCCTCTTCTGATTGAGAGGTAATTGAGGGTGCCCACGCTATAGATAAGACTTCTGATGACCCCAAATATCCATACTTTGACCCTATGAACAAGTTGGGCGACTATAACTACGCATTATGATCCCAGTCCTCTTGTACATACCTAAACCCGGGAGAAGAATGTCAGCAAGATCATTTTGATCATTTGTTATCTCCTCTCTTAAGTTGACATTTGAGTGCTTCAACTCATGCACACTGTGGAGAATAATGAAATACTGATATATTGAGAATGACCCCTAGACCTCTGTGTATGAGGCTAAGGCTAAGGTGAGCACACATGCATAGAAAAATACAAAACTATTGTCAAAGGGTTACAACTTCCATATACTTTAGAACTTCCTCTCAAGTTGGAGTATAGACATGTAACATGCTCAGATTGCGACAACATTTCTCAAAGAGATTCTGCAGAGTGCATTGGTTAACACATTTGTGGTTCGGTATAAATAGGGAACACCGGAAGTCCGCAAATGTCCTCACTGGATGAGATCCCTGCTAAAATGGCAACCGACCTCTTTATGTTTTGTTCTCTTGTAAAACATGGAGCTTTTTTCTACATGCATAATAACGATGTTGTCGCATCTCGACTCCATAACTGCATCTAGTGGAAGTGAATATCAGTAAGCAAACAGTGAAAACGCTGCCTCTTTGTCAATGCATGGGCCATCACCATATGTTCACTACACTCAAATCGGATAATACTGCACGTTTTTTGCCCATTAATGGGACAAAGTTGTCCCTAGGTAAGTAGAGAAACCAGTGGTGGACTTCTTATCTACGAAGTATCATGCACAATATGAATCACACTGTGTTGTAATATCTACAGATGTCCTTTCTATGAAGAATAGCCCCTTTCTAGGAGCGGCCTTGACTCAAGACCAACATAACAACGTCCCAATGGACCCGTATAGGTCTGCGCATGAAATTAAGTTTCTAGCATGCAAAAGAGATGTCATATCTAGTGAAAGTGAGAAAGAATAGTTATCCCACTAATGAGCGATGAGGTTGATTTTTCCAAGAGCAAGCAAAGCCAATCAAGAAATACAACGAGCAAAGACGGAGATAGAGGAAATACCACGGCAGATTCAACATATGAAGGCATCGAGTGACTATTACAAAGAGAGATTGACTTGCACTTGCATTTAAAAAATCTCTTCTTTCCTTGATTTGAGCATCATCTACACGCTTTTTCCTCATATAAACAAGCCTTAGGATACTAGAACTATGGGCGGGTCTGGCATCTAACATGTCGGTCTCCTGCAAATGATCCATAACATATTTCTTTTGTGACAAAACCAGTATTCTGCGGCTATACGCTCCCTCTAACCCAAGGAAACATCTAAACAAGTCATATCTTAATCATAAAGTGATTCGCAAGAATCTTCTTTACTTCTCTAATCCCATGTTGATTATCCACATTCAGTATTATGTCATCAGCATAGCTACAATGCCCCTACATATCTCTAGGTAGATTATGAAGGATCTAGCAAATTCCTTAGCATCTTTCTGAGCTTTTAGAATCACGTTTGGAACTCTTCTACGTATAGAAATGACCTTCAGGAAGCAACCCTTCTGACATCCCCCCTGAAATTCGAATCCGAGTAGTTATTGCATATAGATGACCTCCAAAAGACCTCCATAGAGGAATGAATTTTTCGAACCAATTAAGAAAAAAGATAGGAAATGTGCACAATGACTGAAAGAATTATCCGAAGAGTCAAAACTCAAGCCAGAAAAGAGAATATATCAAAGTATCCACCCATAGGTGTAGGCGAAACCTCTAGCGACGAGTCGTGCCTTGTATCGTGAAACTGTTCCATACGAGTTATGACTCACTCTAAAAATTCATTAGAAACCAACCATCCTACAACCCTCATGCAGATCCAGCAAGGTCCATGTACCCTAGATATCAAAATAGCTATCTCCTCCATAGCCTCCTTCCATTAGTCTGAAGGAGAATTTGAGCATATTACACAGGTATTTTTATCTATATAGCAAACTCTCCTTAGCTATCACTCAAATGGGTCAAGGATCTAACCTTGAGAAGAGAATGTAAGGTGTGAATATGGAGCTTCTTCTAAATAGTACTAAGAATAGCAAGGCTATCTAAACCGTGTCTCTTAATATGCAACTATGTCACTAGAAAGAGTATTAAACTTAAAAAATCTCAATATCAAATATCACTTCAGATGAAGACTTGGTCAATGGCTCAGAAGGGGGAGGGATACAATGTGCATATTGAATCTTGAATCGGATATCATTGATTTTGGGAAATCTGTAATATAAAAAGGTGATGGTATAGAAGTTACCAAGGATATTATCAAAAGGATTATCTCAAGAGGATCAATCGAGGCATGGTTGCCTGCAACAGAGAAGAATGAGGTGGCCTCAAAGGTCATATTTGATCTTTGGATCAGTACAGCAATGGCCTTATTGATTGCTCGTGAATCAAGCTTGCCTCTTAATTGCAAGATGGTGTACATTGACAACGCATCCAAACACCCGTGGAGATATAGCAAAGATCATGTGATCATGATGCAGGATCTTAATAGGGAGTCTTTCATTAATCGTTGAAGGAAGGCAACTAATGAGATAAGAAGCCGTGAGCATTGCATCTCCCCAATAGGATGATGGGACGATTATCTGGATAAGAAATTCATGACAACATCCACTGTGTATTGGTGCTTGGGCTTTATAACACAACTCTGATGAGCACAGGATGTCCAATGAACAATTCTTGGCATATGCAAAAATCTTGTAGTTGTATAGATCATAACTCTACAGTGTTACCCTACTGAATAATCTTGAAGCGGCATCAAAATAATGCCTTCATTTCATTAATGAAATGTAATCCTTCAGCGGACATCTGAACTTATTCTTTATAAGAAATACCCATGATAAGCAGGTAAAGTCGTCCACAATCACTAGATAGTAGTGATGGCAACAATGATTAGGGGTCTGAATGAGCCCTCAAATGTCCATATGAACTAGTCGAATGCAGAAAAAGAATGTGGGTCATCGGATGTAGGAAATGAATTTGATGATGCTTCCTAAGCTAACCTTAAACCCCAGTCTAGGAGTGAGTGTCAATTGAAGTAGTAGGCACGAACTTTGTTGATGAATGGATATCCTAGATGTCAATGCGATAAAGAAGCTATAGCAGTTGATGACAAAGAAATGCTAGCAAATGCAACAAATGGAGAAGGAAGAAGACGGCATACCCCCCCTCTTCATGATCATCAGCAATTTTTTTTAACTGTGACCAGTTGTTTTCCATGTCATAATATCTTGAAAGGTCAATGAAACAACGTCCAAAATGACTTTATAGTGCATGGCTTAAGAATATGGCTGACAGATAGCAGACTAACTTGAAAATATGAAACCAGCAAAACATCAAAATGCTGGGAGCAGGGGTAAAGTAATCCCCCCATCCCACAACCAGCGACAAGCTAGCGACCTAAATAAACCAACCTACATGAATAGGCTGACTTTGTCGAATTACTTCCAAACTCTACATAAATGGTGTGAATCGTCAAAGTCTACCAACGAATCAAACTCATTCGAATGGACAAAAGTGAGCATGTATGTCGCAAACGATTACAGAAGATGTTGCAAATGGAACACTGAGGTAAGATTGTTGCTCTAATTCCATGAGAGAATAATGAGAGATCGATTGAGAATGAACCCTAGCCTTCTATATATAGGAAAAGGCTAAAGTCGGGGAGAGTACACATGCATAGAAAAAAAGGCTATATTTAAAGGTTGCAACTCCCACCAATATTTCATTGGCCATCTCGAAAAGTATATTGTGCTCAACACTACCTAAACACTTTTTGGCCGACTTGGACCAAGTCTCAACCCAGCTAGATCTTAAAAGCTCACCATTTTCAAGATTCCTACCTTGAAGGAGGCGTAATCACCTGAGTAAACTTGTAGTTACATTCCAGCTGCGTATAAACATACACCATGTATGTCAATAAAGACATGGTCGTGGGAACTACACATTACAAGGAAAAGGTTGAGGTCATGGCCCAATTGCTCGAGGAAGACCTTAATACACTTACCGTCATAAATACGGCCACCTTGAGGAGACATGCCTGGCCAAGCATGGTCAACCTGCAACAGCCTATCAATATATGGAGATATCTAAGTCTCCCATCTAAGTCTCCCACGAGAGCAACCTCTGTGCCACTGCTAAGTATGACGAACTTCTCCAAAAACTAACACAATACGGTATTTTATCTCATGGTCTCTTCCAACACCTTATGCTTAATATGATGCTTTAGTTGCTTGGCTACATTACCTTGTAGAGACAGACCATATAATAAGTGTGGAGGTATGCACTGTGCACTTCGTCGATGGTTGCTAATAGCCTGAGTTTGTGGACACCAAGAGGCACAACCGGCCCAAGTAAACCTCCTACCATTGTGAGGCAAAATTGGAAGTCCTATGCCTTCAAAGAGACGACCCATGGGCCACATCAAGAAAAGAAGTACAAGAAGAACATGCATGCAATCAAGAAAGTCTATATTGCTTCCGAGGATGTTGAGTCCAAGGAAGCACCCTTCTTCAGCAGTTCTAGTTCTAAATCAGATATTGCCGCTTTTGTAAGTCCCTTGGGATATTTATACATGGATTCTTCAATTGCTTGTTCTTTGGAAATCGAGGATAATTGGATTGTCGACTCCGAAGCCTCTTATCACATTTCTGGTCAAGCGAATCAATTTGTCGAACTCCAGCATATCCTATTCGGGTAAATGACATATTGCAAGCATTCTTTTTTATGGGACAAGGTGAGGTGTAAGTTTCTTCCAACATTTGTTTAGTGTCATCCGCTTAGCACCTGTTTTCCCTCTTAGCAAGGTTATAAAGGAGTTAAACTGACATTTTATTTCTAATCACGATTCTCTTATGTTTCTTAATATTGTAGTAGGGAAAGCCATTATCTTTGGTCGTAACGAATGAGGAGTCTATCAACCTTTGATGATTCTCATATTGTGTCTGGCATCGAGAACATATCAAAATAACATTAACGGAGACCACTGCAAATTGGTCCAGGAATGATGAAGTATTGGGTCTGATGTAGCCCTTCTCAGATAGGTCAAGGAATTGAGTTTGCAACTTCATCAAACAAGATGGCACGCTACCATTATGGATGAAATGTCAGCACGCACTTCTCGCAAGTAGTGTCCCCCTAGTTGATGCTTCAACTAAAGCGAGGATTGTGGGTATAAATAGATTTCCATTATCAAGTATAACATCGAGAATTTTGATTTCTAAAGGTCCAACATATTACTCATTATTTGTGCAAGCAACTGAGATGGGTTATATGGTGATGTTGGCTAATATGGATGACATAATCCCTATGGAGGGTGCTCCTAGCAACTTAGCAAAGCATTTTATAACAAAAGACCTATAGAACTTAAGAAATTTAGTCGGTATCGTAATGGCTCGGAATGGTGAAGGGGTGATGCTATCTCAGATAAAATAGGTCATAAATATACTTTAGGAAACAACTATGTGCGGGACCAAACTAGCCTTCACACCCATGAATATACAAGTCCATATTCATGATATAGATGCCAAACACATTGAAGCAGCATAATACATGTAACACATCTTCGTGGGAAAATGATGTACTATATCATCATGAGCACAGATATTTCCACAGTTACGAACAAAATAAATCAGTTCATGGAAAGATCTCTGCAAGTTCATTAGAAGGCAATCATGATAGTATTAAGAAATGTATGATGTGGGTAAGAAAAATATTAGTTTTTACTAAAAGGTCTAAACTAGCTATAATGGCCTACATGGATTTTAACTATGCCAGTTACCCTAAGGATAAGAATGTGGGTGACAACCTAGTAACTTGGCGAAATAAGAAGCAAAATGTTATTGCATGCTCCAACATAGACTTAAATAGGTCCAATTTGTAATTGCAGGCCACTACTAAACATGTGATATTTAAACATGGATTTTAAATGTCATGTGATTGCAGGACACTACTAAACTTATATAGGTCCAACTTGTTCTCACTGATCTTCGTGTAGTTGTCAAATGTGATAACAAAACAATCTAGTTCATCACCAACCATCTGGTCTTCCACGAAAGGACTAAACATATGGGGTAATTGACTGCCACTAAATGTAGGACATGATTCAAGAAGGGTTCCTATGTAGAACCCATGTTGCTCAGAGGAACAAGTAGATGATATCCTCACCACCCAAGAAAATCCTTCAATCGTTGTAGTTCCAAGCTGAGTATGATCATATACTCCAACTTGAAGGGGGTGTTAAGAATAAGTGGATGAAGTTTTCCATCTAGAGACCCTTTTTTACCTATTTATGCCATGTTCAATCTTCATTTGTAAGGTGTATCCTTCTAACTTGCCCATAGCCTCTTTTTCTATAGAGGACTTATTTTCGCCAACGAATATAAAGAAACGACTAGGCAGAAAATGACCGACTAGGTCTTTGAGTCAAGGGGGGTGGTTGACTCGACTAGGCACAGTCGGACGTTAGCCAAACAACTAGGCACTCCGACTAAGTAGCCTACTCGATTAACTAATCAGCCGAATAAGGACAATTAAAGTTGATATCCACCCAATATGCCCCCATCGAATACTTGATTCTTGCCCTACAATACTTATTGTCAGACAGAATCTTCATGCATCTATCTCTCATACCTAACCCCTGAGAAACCCAGCCTCTATTTTCACCCTAAATACAAGATAAACCCAGCCTCTATTTTCACCCTAAATACAAGATAAACCCTACCTCTCTATCTCCCTCTTGCTCTTACCAACGAGGCAACACCACCACTCATGTCAATGCAATCTCGCTCTTGCACTCAAGCTCCTGCCACTGCCACCTTGCTCCACCCCTACAGCTCTCGCCGCCAGCAACTCCTTATTGTCGTTAACAGCTCCAACACATCGTTAGCCACTCCATATTGCTTCCACCTCTTACTCCAGTTCGATTGCCTCCTCCCCTTCAACTCCCTCTCGCATCCTCTGGTATAAGTATTTAATTTTTTGTTTCAAATGTTTTTTACTATTCAATTCAAAATGTTGTTGCATGTTTCTGATTTGTTGCTATTTGTGCTTGTCAATTTGTTGCTTTTGATCTTCAATTGATTAATTGAACATGTGAAGATAGTTTTGGAAGGATTAAGTTCTACTAACTACAACTCTACTTGAGGTTCTGATATATTTTTACATTCTTGAGAATGTTTATTCATGGCAGTCTAATCATCCAACATTCCAAGTTCACGTTATCATCCTTGTAGTTCGCTTATAGGTAAAATTTAATTAGCTTGACATGTTGATATAAAAATAAATCTATATATATAAATGTCTAAATCCATGTAACCATATAAGAATATATGTATAAAAATATATAAAAAGTCAGAGTCTATGTAAATATATAATACAATATGTATAAAAAAGTAAAATAATTAAAAATAGAAAATTAACTAAACACTAACTAAATCTGATTAGTCAGTGACTATAAATCCGTAGTCAGTGACCCAGCCGACTGAATATCAATTAATGAATTTTACAACCTTGTTGATACCAAATGGACAGTTTCCTTATTATAAAGTCTACTATTTTCGATGTCGTATCAGCCTTATAATTCTGGCTACGAACCCCTAATCCTTCAGAAAGAAAACTTCCATGTGCCACTTTACCGAAGCAACGGCGCTGCCGCTACCGGCAACTCCACAATCATTGTTGCACAATGAATACATGATCATTGTCATTGTTGTCAAAGGCAATTTTTACACAACAATTGTTGTTACCCGATGGTTGTGCCTTTACTATTAGTGTTGTCAAAGGTGATTTCCTATGTGCCTAACCAGCGAGCGCCTAACTTAAGGCATCATGCGCTCAAGGCAAGCACCTACAGCAAACATGAAACTTTTCTCCACTTTTACATTTTTCCCATTTTAAATATTGTATGTTAGATATATATATATATATATATATATTAGTACCAATATATAGAGCAGAAAAGAGAGCCAAGAAAAATCTTTCGTGTATAATCCTACATAATCTCGAATATTTTCAATTCCGGTATATAGACAAATAATATAATGCAAGTAAATGTTGTTCCTAACACTGCATTCACATATACGTACACATAAAAAATAGTTCTAAGAATGTACATAATACATATATAAATACATATATATACATAGACATAGACATAACATAAACAAAAATATATATGTCAACATATGCATACATATATTTGTGTGTAGTGCATAGAAAGATAAGCATATACATATACACACACACACATATACACACTTACATATGTGTAGAGGGTAAAGAATGAAAGGGTTCTCTTATATAGGAGAGGAACATATTGGGCAAATTACAAGAAAAAGACAAAAGAATAAAAAAAGAAAACAATAATAAAGATAACAAATATCTCAACACTCCTCCTCAAGCTGGAGCGTAGATATCGATCAGATTCAGCTTGGAACAAGATCTCTGATAAGGCCCTCTGGCTAGGGCCTTAGTAAGAACATATGTTGCCTGGTCTGTAGAGTTGACATGCGCAGTGGCGATAAGACCCTTCTGTATCATGTCATGAGTGTAGTGACAGTTCACCTCTATGTGCTCCATCCTCTCATGAAAGGTTGGGTTGTTGACAATAAAAAGAGCAGCCTGATTATCACATTGGAGGTGCATGAGAAGAGACACATCTATAGTCAAGTCAGTAAGAACAGATCTGACCCACATCATATATGTGCTAGCATGCGCCATGACCATGTATTCTGACTCAGCACTCGATCTGGAAACCACAGTATGCTTCTTGCTCTTGGGAATTCCCTATGAATACAGTAAAGCCTGATGTAGACTTCATATCCTTTGGATACCCAACATAATATGCATATGCACATGTTGTAACTGAAAGAGATGTGCCTCTGTTGAAAATAAGTCTCGTACCATGTGAAGTCTTCAAATATCTCAGATTCATATGGAATGCATCAATATGTGCATGTCTGGGTTGCTCCATAAACATATTCATTTTGCTCACGGCAAAGGATATGTCCAGTCTGATAATAGTCACATATAGTAGCTTGCCAACAAGCTCCTTGTATCTCCTCTTGTCGACTTCCTCAGTGTCATCATCATAGAGCTTCATGCTCGGGTCAATAGGAGTTGTAGTAGGTCTGCAATCTGTCATGCATGTCTCTGAAAGATCAGTAACGTACTTCCTCTGGGTCATCACAAGACCTCGCTGGTTCCCGGTAAACTCCGGTCCAAGGAAGTAATGTAAATTACCAAGGTCCTTGGTCACAAACTGTTGACCTAGGAAGTCCTTGGCAACCTGAATGCCCTGCTCTCAGGGTCTTGTTCACAAACAAAGAGTGATTGATAGTAGATCACACAAACCCAAGCTGCTCTATCAAGTTTGAGAAATTCTGGAACCGTTCTTTTGGACTCTACTTAAGGTCATAGATATCCTTGTATAGCCTGCAAACATTCTGACACTCACCCTCATCAGCAAACCCAGGTGGCTGCTGCATGTAGACCTCCTCCTGTAGATCACCATAGAGGAAGGTATCCTTCACATCAAGCTGATAAATGGGCCAATCTCGTGTCACAGCAACAGAAAGTAGAATACGCATAGTAGAATGTCTAGCAACTGGAGAGAAAGTATCTTGATAGTCTACGCCATATGTCCGGATGAAGCCACGTGCCACAACTCTCACCTTTTAGCGATCCACACTGCCATTTGCATGGTGTTTCTCAGTGAACACCCATATGCATCCCACAACGGATGCGCCAACTGGAACAGAAACAAGCCTCCATGTACCATGACTGTAGTACAGCCATCTCCTCCTTCATGGCTAACCTCCACTGACTGTCCTGAAGAGGCTCGTGATATGTCCGTGATATCTCCATGGTTGATAGTGCCAAGGTAAATCTCCAGAAATCCTCTGACAGCCTGCTCAAGGAAACCTAGGTTGCAAGAGGATAAGTAGCACACTTACGTTTCTGCTTACGCAAAGCAATCGGCACATCAAAATCATTTGCCAAGTCTGTAACATGTGAGTTCCCCTCATGAGAGGGCACCTGCTCATCCTGAATGGAATCCTGCTACACAGATAACTCAGTAGTGCCATCAGTAGAAACAATGTGCTCATTACATACCTGAGGTGTGTTGGGTGACGGGCAAGAACTGTGAGCAAGGGAAACTGAGCGAAACCTGCGAGTAAAAACACGTGGTAAAACTAAGTCACAGACAAAGGTGGAGCCACAGGAGCAGGTGTAGGTGGTGGTGGTGGTGATGGTAGTATGACAGTAGGAGGTGGAGACATGTAGATCTCAACATCAGAGTCAAATGGAGCTAGTATGTCACCTGTAGGAGAAAAATGCATGACAAACTCAACGAAAGTGGCGTTAGCACTAACAAAGTACTTCTGTCTGAGCGGATCAAAGTAGCGGTACCCATTCTAGGTACGAGAGTAGTAGACAAAAACGCAATTGACGGCTCTGGGAGAGAGTTTGTCACGACCAGGAGAGACATCATGAACAAAAGCAACAGAACCAAACACACGAGGTGTAAGGGAGAAAAGATCCTTCTCGGGAAATGCAATCGAGAAAGAAATCATCTCTCCAACACAGACGAGGACATGTGGTTCACCAGATAGCATGCAGTGAGGACAGCATCTCCCCAGTAAACATGAGGAACACGACTCTATATCAGCAAGGTTCTCGTCACATCAAGTAGGTGACGGTGTTTGTGCTCGACAACATCATTCTGCTAGGAAGTATAAGCACATAAGGTCTGATGAACAATGCCCAGAAATCTAAGGAACTCAGAAAGCTATAAAGTGCAGAACTCTAAAGCATTATCAGAACGAAGGTATTTGACTTTTGCAAAAAAAAATATTCTTTCTCATAAAATATTTGATCACAAATCCAACCTCATCCTTATTCTTCAATAAAAAGATCCGGGAAAGTCTAGAAAAATCATCGACAGCAATTAGATAAAAACAGTGCCCCTGGTGATCAGGAACACGACTTGGACCCCAAATGTCTAAATGTAGGAGCTCAATAACTAAGAACTGCTCCGACTCTGACGAGATGGAAAGGATGAACGGTGATGCTTTCCAAGCTAGCATGCCTCACTGGAAAGAGGATCTCGTAGAGGACTAAGGGAGAACATGATACAGCTTCTACAGAAGAAGGTGATCAAAACGAATGTGCCATAGATATGGTGAGACTGGTCCAATAGGTATAGTAGAAACGCTAACATGATGAGGTTGGACCAGTCTATAAAGCCCTCGCTGCTCACCGCCCACATCCAATCACCCAGCCCGTGAGTATGTCCTAAAACACAATAGACGAAGAGTCAAAAATGGCACGACAATGTAGATGCTTAGTAATCTGACTAATGGAAAGTAAATTCATCTGAAAGTTAGGAGCATATAAAACATTCGAAAGGTTCATGGACGGCATCAAATGCACCTCCCCATGTCATGTAACGGGTAAGTGGTCGCCATTAGTGTAGAGATCTATTTATGTTACATTATTTATTTCATGTTTCGTATATTGTTTCTTAATTCTCGTTACTTATGATTGTCTTATGTAATTTACCCATAGGCTACTACCCTATATAAGAGAGCCTAGAGTTCATGGAATAAATAACTCTCATTTTTCCCAACATGGTATCAGAGCGGTGGTCCTAGGTCGGAGCTCTCGTACCCAAAACCCTAATCCCACCCTCCACCCCCATCTCCGTCGCGTGTCGCAGCGCCACTCCGCGGTCCCTATCGCGCCACCGCCGCCTAGTGGCCCCCGCCTGACGCCTCCGCGGCCACTCCGCCTGTCGACCGGCCCTTGCAGGTTTCGCATCCCCTCCATCAGGCACTGCGCACATGTGCACCCGGCCCCGCACCTTCACCGCCCGCCTAGAGCCCCGCCAGGCTCTACGCACCTGCGCATTTATACGTCGTTGCCCGTCTCTGGAGCCTAGGGCGTTCGGCTATCTCCTTCCTATGTCCTCCCGCCTATCTCCTCCCTCGTTGGCCGACTAGCTACATAGCCAGCCCCTTCTGCCCCAACATCTCTTCTCTCCAAGAGGCCTCGCCGCACCTCCCTATTCAACAGGAGACACCACCGTCGAGCCTTCTATCTTGATGAGATTGGTTGCATAAGTCTACATATGCAACCAAATATCTCTATGTCAGTGTAGACAACCACTTGTTTAAGTCTTCAACCCTAGTCTTCTCCAGTCGCCATGTCGGAAAGCAAGGTAGATATACCCTCCGCAGGCGCATCAGAGGTCCTGCACCTATAGTAAAGATGGATGGGTCAAACTATGAACTGTGGGATATGCAGTTCATGAGCACGATGAAGTCTACATGTAAGAAACACATTCTTACCGGAGAAGAGCCGGCTGAGAAGGCTGGGGTTAAGGCCTCATGGGAGGCGGATGAAGCATATGCCAAGGTTTGGCTTTCCGGAACATTGGCCATAGAGATCGCCAATGATATACTCCATCAACCCACAACCAAGGCGATGTGGGACACCCTTGATGCTACTTATTCACAGGCAAAGAATGAGACAAAGATTTTGCAACTCCAGCATGATATCTTTACTATCAAGCAGAATGGACGACCACTTCATTCGGTATATACATCTTTGCGTGGGATGTTCCAGAAGCTTTATAGCTTCATGCCTCTCACATCTACTCCTGAGCAACAGAAGACTTATAGGAAT
This sequence comes from Ottelia alismoides, assembly GCA_037367405.1. Classification (NCBI taxonomy): domain Eukaryota; kingdom Viridiplantae; phylum Streptophyta; class Magnoliopsida; order Alismatales; family Hydrocharitaceae; genus Ottelia; species Ottelia alismoides. Next base: position 69,785 of record JAZKJV010001017.1, on the reverse strand, counting down.
GCCACCATGGTGGGTGTATTCCTAGCAGCCCTTGATCCTGAGTATGAGGCGGCCCGTTCTCAGATTTTGGTAGACTCTACTATTCCTCCTATGGAGGAAGCATTCCGCAGACTCAGTCGGACCACTGTTCTATCTTCTACTGCCAGTCAGATGTCCTCAGCAATTGCGGCCTCCCGAGATCGAGGAGGATCTTCTCGGTTTCGTGGTAGCGGACCTAAGGGCAGAGGAGGTCATGTTCGTCAGCCATGTACTTTCTGCCATCGTCCTGGACATACAGAGGATACATGCTACTCCAAACATGGATTCCCTGCCTCTGCTAGAGTGGATGAACAGATTGAGCCCCCAGTTGCTTCCTCTTTAGATCAACGCTTTGAAGATCTTGTAGCACGAATGAGGGGCATTATACCTTCTTTCGATTCTGTAACGCCTTCGTCGTCCCCTGGGAGTCATTCAGATGTAGCTGCTTCAGCTTCCTCCAGTACCTCATGTAGTAGTTATGCACTCACTAGCAGTAGTGGATCTAATGTCATAGAATGGATTATGGACTCTGGTGCCACACATCATTTGTGTGGAGACAGGGGTCAACTTACAACCTACAGATAGGTTCCTCTAGGACGAACTATGGTTATTGCATATGGGACTCATTCCCCAATTATTGGACAGGGGGAGATTAGCTTGACACCTCTATGCATCTACAGAATGTGTTGCATGCATCTGATTTCTCTATGATTTTTTGTCCATTAGCCAGATTACGAAGACCTTACATTGTCGCGCTATTTTTGACCCATCCTCTCTTGTTTTTCAGGACATCCTTACGGGCAAGATGATTAGGTGTGGTCGTGAGCAGGGCAGCCTCTATCGCCTATTTCGAACTCCCTATGCCAGAATCTCCTCTCTATCTGTTGGACATGTTTATGTGACACATGTGCTTTGTTCATCTCCCGCTCCAAAAACTGTGTCGTATTCTACCTCAGATTTCGCCTCACACGTCCTTTCAATGTGAGGCATGTTAGTTGGGAAAGCATCATCGCTCTACCTTTCCAAGTCGTCAGAGTCGGAGCTGTAGCTCCAATTTTGAGTTGTTTCATATTGATATTTGGGGTCCCAGTCGTGTTCCTGATCACCAGGGGCACAGGTTTTATCTAGTTGTTGTTGATGATTTCTCTCATCTGTCTTGGATCTTTTTATTAAAGAATAAATCTGAAGCTGGAGATGTTATCAAAAACTTCTTAACCGAAGTACAAAATGTTTTTTCTGCTTCTGTGAAAATTGTGAGAACTGATAATGCCTTGGAATTTTATACTCATACTCTCTCCAATTATTTTTCAACCCAGGAAATTATTCATCAAACATCATGTGCTTATATTTCTCAACAAAATGGTATTGCAGAAAGGAAACATCGTTATTTGCTTGATATTACTAGGACACTTCTCATTCAGAGTCGTGGTCCTCATTCTTTTAGGGGTGATGTTGTTCTAACGGCATGCTATCTTATTAATCGCATGCCCTCGTCAGTCTTGGGTGAGAAAATTCCTTTCTCCCTTGCCTTTCCTGAAAAGGAGTTGTTCTCACTCACTCGTGTTTTTGGCTCAGTCAGGAAAAGGAGTTGTTCTCACTCACTCCTCGTGTTTTTGGCTCAGTCACCTTCGTCCACCAGTTGTCTCCAGGTTTTAACAAGCTCTCTCCTAGAGTTGTCAAGTGTCTTTGTTGGGTACTACAGGACACAAAAAGGGTACAGGTGTTATGACCCAATGCGCAGGAAGTATTGCGTTAGTGCCGATGTCACCTTTTTCGAGTCTGTGATGTACTTTTCTCCTAGGGCGATCGGTTAATGTCTTCAAATACTAATAATGATATATACATTTCTCCGCCACCACCACCTCCTGCGCCACCACCATCTCCTTCCCCACCACCACCATCACCACTACCTGTGCCACCTCCACTTACTACAACGGTCCCAATTCCACCATTACCACACCACAATACATGTCGGCTTGCTTCTGCTCATTGTCACCGCTCATCATCTAGCACGCATGAAGTATGTTCTGATAACACAGATTCTAATAATGGGTCTAATGGTCTACTTGAGCAGGATTCTTTACAGGGAATAAATGTGGAGGCTGCAGATTTGGACCTACCTATTGTGCTTCGGAAACAGAAGCGTAGTTGTGTGTCATACCCTACAGCATCCATGGTCTCCTTTGATCGCTTGATTAGTGATTTCAGGAATTTTGTAGTTGCATTATCATCCGTGGCCATCCCACAGAATTATCAAGATGCACTGAAGGACAGTCGGTGGCGTTTGGCTATGGAAGAAGAGATGGTTGCTCTTCAGTTGAGAGGCACTTGGAGCCTCATCCCAGCTCCTACTGGGATGTCTACAGTAAGTTGTAAATGAGCATTTACAGTTAAGAAAAATGCAGATGGTAGCATCGACGGGTACAAGGCATGCCTGGTTGCACGAGGTTTTACTCAGACATACAGGGTGGATTATCTTGACACATTCTCACCAGTTGCTCGTCATTCCACCTTATAGATTCTTCTCTATGTTGTCATGGTTCGTGATTGGTCGTTGTTTTCAGTTAGATGTCAAGAATGCATTTTTATGTGGTGATCTTCAGGAGGAATTTTACATGCAACAGCCACCTGGGTTTACTGTTTTTTTTTAAGCTTAAAAGAGGGGGATACACCCAGCGGTGTTCACCCCAATATATTATAAAGGAAAAGCAAAATAAAATTTACAAAGAGTAAAGGAAAGGAAATAGAGCCGACCATCCAAGAGGAGGGCCGCAAACAGAGCAGTACCCCAAAAAAACCCAAAAGCTACCCCTAGGACCAATCCTCCAGAAGCCGCATAGCGCGTATAATGATATTCTCCCTGTAGAACCTTTGAGACGAAAAGATTGCCTCATTCCTCCCCAGCCATGTGCTCCAAATCCTGGCAAGAGGGTCCAAAAGAAGCTTCCTGTCCCGACCCCGTGAAGAGACCATGTGCTCCAAATTCCTTGAGTTTTCGACCGCCGCCACGCCCCAACAATCTCCGAGGCCAACGTATAGCAATCAGAAATATTACGACCACGTATGAATGCGCCTGCGTAGGGGAAACCAGTGACGCAAGCAAGGGAGCAAGACGCCTAGCCAAAGCCTTAGCAATGATAAGATATATCCCGTTGGACAAAGAGATCGGGCGAAAATCCTCAATACACGTGGCCGGGTGAATCTTAGGAATCAACGTGATAAGGGACTTATTAATTTTGTTAAACCCACTGTTACCCTCAGCAAATTCAAGGGCAACCGCCAACACATCGCTACCCACGACATCCCAAAAATCGCGGTAGAAGGCCACGGGGAAGCCATCCGGACCCGGCGCGGCATTGTCATTAAGATCCCAGACCGCTTCTTTCAGCTCCGCCATAGAGAAAGGCCGCACCAAAGCCAAAGCGTCCGAATCTGAAATGGACGAGGCACCCTGCCCCAGCCAACGCCAGCGGTGAGGAGCACCGGAGCCAAACGCAATCTTGAAGTGGTGCACAAAAGCATCGCCAATCTCCTTATCACCGGTAATGCGGGAGCCATTCACCAATATAGAGCGAATGGTATTGATTCGCCTGCGACCACTAGCCACACGGTGGAAGTAAGCAGTATTCGCATCCCCCTCCTTAATCCATTTCAAGCGAGAACGCTGATGCCATTCAGTAATTTGTTTCTTGTCCTCCGCCTTAACAATATCAAGAGCCGAGGCACGTTCGTGGAGTTCCACCGAAGACAAATCACGGTCATTCTCGAGAGTGTCCAACCGCATAATAGTATCTTCTGCCGCCGCTCTGACGGCCACACGGTTAAGTCGCGTCTCCCTCTTGAAAGAGGCCAGCATGCGACGCAGCGAAGAGAGCTTATGATCCAAACGAGAAGCAGCAGAGCCCGTAGCAGAAACCTGAGACCAGAAATCGCGCACCTTATCTCTGAAAGTGGACTCGAGGAGCCAGCTCCTTTCATAGCGAAAAATACCCCGAGGGAGAATCTCTTCCCAGGAGTCCCAAACAATAGGATTGTGATCGGAAATAGAACGCAGCCTAGAAGCCACCCAGCACAGCGGAAAAAGATCCATGGATTTATCATTTGCAAGGAACCGATCAATTCGCGAGCGGGATGAGTTATTACGCCATGTGTAAGAAATATCATTGGGCACAAGGGGCTCCAAAGCCAAATCCGAGATGAGCGCAAGAAAATCCTCCGAGCCGGGGTCCCGCCCCCCGCGGCCACGTGGCCTATCCGCGGCCAGAGCAGTAACGTTGAAGTCTCCTCCCATTAGCCAAGGCACATCCGCATAATCGGCGGCCATGTCCCTCAAATCCTCCCAAAGATCCCTACGCCGCACAAGACAAGTAGGAGCGTAGATAGCCGTGAGAGCAAAAGAAACATTGGAATCAATGCGAGACAAAACCACAGACAAGGAATGTCTCCCCACGCGCAAGGATTCGAAGTTGAAAGTCCCCGAGCGCCAAGCAATAATAATTCCACCCGAACTACCAACAGCATCCAAAGAACGAAAATCGTCAATCGCAAGAGAGCCGAAAGAGTGTCAAAGGGACGCACCAACACCAGAAAGCTTGGATTCGAGAAGAAAGGCCACATCACAATTCCATTCGGAGAGGCGCGAGCCCAAGGCCCGACGCTCGAGGGGATCCCCGAGTCCCCGGACGTTCCAAGAGAGTACCTTCATTAAGAACCAAGAGAGAATCCCCCAATAGGCGCCAGACCAGCCGCCTCTGCCACCGCATCACGAAGCGTCGCACAAGAGGAAAACAAAGGGGACTCGAGCCGAGGAAGCATACGCCGCCTGTAGAACTTGCCAAAGCGAGAGGAGGAAGCGCCCCCCCCCCCCACGGAGAGAGCACCCTCAGCCCCCGAGGTGACCACAAACTGCAAGGCCGTATCCTGGGGAGCGTCATCAGCAACAGCGAAGAAGGAAACAGTCGGAGGCGACCAGGCAGGCTGAGGAGGAGGAGTCGGAGCCAACAAAGCGGAGGAGTCGAAGTCCTCAAATAAAATCCTGGTGTGGACCGCCGTGGAAGTATCGGGTTCCCCAAGGAAACACCCCAGAAAGTCCGGGTCCTGAGCAACGGGCCTATGAGGCAAAGATGGATCCTCCACCAACGGATCAGGAGGCATAAATGGATCCTCAACAACCCGAATATCCCGAAAGCGAGGCCAACATCCGAATCGAACCGATCCGATATTGGAGAACTTAGCATGATTGCCCACGTGTCCAGAAAAGGAGAGATGATTGCAAACAGCCGTCATAGGGGGCGTTGACAGGGAAGGCGAAACGACTTCGATGGGCCCCGAGGAGAACAAATCATGCCTGCACGGAACTGAGCACGTCATCCGATAACCGAACAGGGACCGCCCCGAGGGGGAACGCACTGCATGCGACCCCTCGTAAACCCCTCCTGCCAATGCCACGTGGCAAGGAGAAGCCGAAGCGTCCACCCCCACACCAAGGGAAGGGCCAACGGCGACAACCACCGGGGAAGGCGGAACGGCCACCGACGCCGCCACCGGAGATAGAAAATAGAACTCCACCTTGAATGACCACCGGCCAATCTTCAATGTCTCAAACAGTACCTTGTCCGCCGCAGTAGCAAGGAATGAAGAAGAACATTCCAATAGGATCTTCGTACATTCCCAGTCCGCTCCAGGCGAGAGCCCATCCTCCAGAACAGCAAGGACAGTCCCCCACAAGCCGACAACACACGAGAGAACCGGAACAGTGCGAGAGAGAAAGGGAACTCCCCGAACTTCGACCACGCAAACTTCCGTAAGTAAGGAAGCACCGTCAGCAACCCGCAACCTCCGCCAAATAATGCTGCCATCACCGGCCTCAGAGAAGAGCCGCTCCCACTGGTCCCGGGATAGGCCACGAATGCAGCAACGACGAGAGTCCAGCACGACGAAATCCCCGATGAAGGAAGGCCCCAGATGAGCCAAAGTGTTGACGCGAATCTGCTCCCAGTCCAAACCCGGCAGTAGACGGACCCCCGCCACGGCGAAGGGTCCCCCCGCATCATGAAGACGCTCCACAGCCACCCGCGACGAACTCCCACCATAAGCCATGACAGGCTCCGCCAGCCCAATCTCCGCCAACATGGGCACGTCCACCCCAGTCGCCTCCGCCCGAGACACCGCCTCCCCAGACTCCTTCTCGCCAAAAGCGTCAGGTTGCGCAGGCGACCGATCATCCACTGCAAACGCCACCCCCTTGACACCCATCCCCTCGACAACACCGCCACGCATCGCCTGAGGAAAAGATCGCGAACCACCCGCAACGGAGACAGGAAGGCGATCTTGCACTCCAGGCCCATGCAGAGACCTATCGCCCGAAGAGAAACCACGAGAAGAAGAACCAACCTTGCATGAGAACATGCAATAACCCACTCCACCGCATGCGTAACATCGTGGAGGATGAGGACAGGAAGCCGCCAAATGCCCATGCATGCCACAACGAAAGCAACGCTTCCCCAACTTCTTGTGTGAAACCAACACCCAACCTTCTTCCCAACCCCCTGAAGCAGCCACCCTCTCCGCTTCCCGCTCAGCCCCATCTCCACTTCCACCCGGTAGCGAAGAAGCGCCACCGGCCCGCTTCGAGCCCCCCCCCCCCCCCCCCGTGGTTCCCATCCACCGCCGACCCACGCACACCCCCGTCGCCCTTCACTCGCCAGAGCGTCTTCACTCCCTTCACGCGCTCCATCACTCAAAGGCCGAACCACTTGCCTGGGTTTACTGTTGAGGGGGAGTGTTCACAGGGGTGTATCTTCACAAGACGATCTATGGCCTTAAACAGAGCCTTAGAGCTTGGTTCCAGAAGCTTCCAGACTTGTTTGAGAAACAAAGGTACAAATGCTCGAATGCCAGTGTTCAGAAAGGCGGCCCAGGCGGCCGCATATGCGTACTCGGGCCCCCTGACGCACCGAGTTTCAATATGCGGTCAATATGCACTCAGAGGGTATATGCGGGCCGAGTATTCCGCATATGTGGCCGCCTTTGTATTAGAACCCCCATCCTGAAAAATGATAGCTTTATTTTCCTTAAAACCCCAAAACAAACCCAATGCCTCTCGCATTATAGTTATCAAATCTATTTTTTAATGGGTAATAATTTTCTTTTCTCAAGAATAATCAGCAAGAGATGTGATGATATACTGATATGCTACTTTTTGATTAAAAAATATTGATATGTTAGTGGTTTCTGTGAGAATAATCAACAAGAGACTAGTTTAGATTTTTTGAGATATGCTAGTGGTTTTTAATTATCATATACAAGGTACAAAGATGATAAATAACAAGGAAGTAGAGATGAATAACAAGAGTATGTAGATTTGTTGGACCGTTGGTTGAAATTGCATCGCACAAAAAAATCTTCACTTCATATTGCTTACATGTTATGTTTTTGGGAACATAAATTTCTAATATTTGAATATATTATTATATTTTTAATTATTTTTTATTTAAATAATAGAAACCGCATAATCCGCATATACTTCTGCATATACTTCCGCATGCCCGCTTCCTCGCTTCAGGCTGCCTGACCGAACGAATACCGCATACCGACTTTCTAAACCTTGTCGAATGCATATCATTCCCTCTTTATACAGAAAACATCCAGAGGTATGATTGCTATTATGGTGTATGTTGATGATATTCTTATTACAGTAGATGACATACAAGGAATCAAGAGGACGAAAGAACTTCTCGGTCGTGAATTTGTCACCAAGGATCTTGGAGCTCTTAGATACTTTCTGGGACTGGAGTTTCCCAGAAATCAACAAGGACTTGTGATGACCCAGAGGAAATATGTCACTGATTTGCTAAGTGACACGGGAATGCTTGGATGTCGACATGCCACCACACCCATGGATCCAAGCATGAAACTATATGATTATGATACTGATGAGGTTGATAGGAGGAGATACAGGGAGCTGGAGGAATGCTTCTGTATGTTACCATTACCAGACCCGATATTTCTTTTGTTGTTAGTCGGGTGAGCCAGTTCATGGAACAACCGCGTCAGGTTCATATGGATGCTATATAGATGATACTCATGTATCTTAAATCATCTCCAGGTGCAGGTCTATTGTTTAGAAAAGATAAGGTCGCCATCTCAGCATGTGTAGATGTAGATTGTGCAGGGTGTCTAAACGATAGAAAGTCCACCACTGGATTTGTTGTATATGTTGGAGACTCTCTTGTCTCATGGAGGAGCAAAAGGCAAACTGTTGTAGCCAGATCTAGTGATGAGTCTGAATATAGGGCTGTGGCCCAGGTTAGTATAGAAATGATGTGGGTTCGAGCTGTTCTTACAGATCTATATATAGAGGTCCCCCTTCCTATGGTACTGGAATAAGACAATCATGATGCTATATTTATTGTAAATAATCCAGCATTTCATGAACGCACCAAGCACATTGAGGTTGATTGCCATTATATACGAGATATGATTCAGAAGGGTTTTATTTCCACATCTCATGTCAGCTCAGGGGACCAGACTGCAGATATCTTCACCAAGACCTTACTCAAAGGACCTTTTTAGAAGTGCTCGTCCAAGCTGAGCATGATTGACATCTATGCTCCATCTTGAGGAGTGTAGAGATATATTTATGTTACGTTATTTCTTGTTTCCTGTATTGTTTCTTAATTCTCTTTACTTATCATTGTCTTATGTAATTTACCCATAGGCTACTCTCCTATATAAGAGAGCCTAGGGTTCATGGAATAAATAATTCTCATTTTTCCCAACAATTAGCAATGATAACTCATCTGCCAGGTGGTATGGTCCTATAGTCCTCAGTTGCATCTGTCTCCACACAGGTGGTGTGAGGCATCGGAGTCCATAATCCACTCTATCATGTCTGCACCAATACTACCAGAAGCATAGGCAATACCTGAGGAGCTCGAAGAGGCTCTGGTTGTGGCTACGATATCTGTAGTGGTGGTGCCAGCAGTAGGAGTCATGATCTCTCGAATACGAGAGACAATATCACCCAGGGCGAGGATCGGTCTGGAAAGTTGTAGTCTCTGAAGGCGCAATTTGTTCTGCTATGCGACCAGAAACATGATATGCATGCTTCTGTTAGCATGTATCCTCTGCATGTCCAGGCCGACGAGAGTAAGTACAAGGGCCACGCTGGCGCCCATCGTCAGCCACGTGGGGTGTGTCCTCTGGATTGGATCGTCCCTCCTTGGACACAAGAAGCGGCCATCACTGAAGAAGGCGGAGAAGTAGCCATAGAAGGCATGATAATCCGACTGAGACGGGTATAGGTCTCCTCTATGGGAGGTATGGTAGCTCCGGTAAGAAGCTGAGTACACGCAATATCATACTCTGTATCAAGTCCAGCCATGAAGACTCCAACCATTGTGGAGTTCCTATACATCTTATGCTACTCAATAGATGTCATAATAGGCATGTAGCTATGAAGCTTCTCGAACATGCCACGGAGCTAAGAGTAGTACACGTGCAGAGGACGGCCATTCTGCTTGACATTATAGATATCGAACTGTAGCTGAAGAATCTCGGTCTCATTCTTCGCTTGAGTATAGGTGGATACCAAAGTATCCCACATCGCCTTGGCGGTGGGCTGATTTAGAATATCCTTGGCTATCTCTGTGGTGAGGGTCCCACAAAGCCAAGCACGCGCATACGCGTCATCTTGCTTCCAAGAAGCATATGCCCCAGTCTTATCCGTTGGCTTTGGATATGTCAGAATGTGCTCCTTATTGTTGCACCGCATGAGGGAGAGAAACTGCATAGACCACAAGTCATAGTTGGTCCCATCCATCTTAACGATGAGAGTCAGGCCCTTGAAGGCTTCAGACGAAAAAAATATCACCATCGTTCTCTGACATGACGGAAAAATGGTTGATCAATGGAACTCAATTGGGAAGTAGACCGACATGAACAAGTCTACATGATCATACAGAGGATTGGTTGTCGTGTAGACTCATACAACCATCTTATAGGAGAAACAACTTGATCATGTTAGGGCAAACGGGGGGGCGACGCGCTCCCCTCCATCGCGACGATTCTTCCTTCGGGCACGACGATTCTTCCTTCGGGCGACGTGCTACCCTCCCTCATCGCGACGCGGTCTTTCGCGATTCCTCCTTCGGGCGACGCGTTCCTTCGTTCCGGGCGGTCGGTTTAGGGAGGCGCGTCTCTTCCTTCGTTCCGTGCGGCGATTTGGGGAGGCGCGAGTCTTCCTTCGCTCCGCACGGCGTTTTGGGGAGGCGCGAGTCTTCATTCGCTCGGCACGATCCAACCATCGACGATGGCGTCTTAGGGCGGCGCGGCTCCTGCTTCGGGCGATGCGACTCCTGCCGACGGGACTCCGTTCTGGGCGCCTGCAAGGGGGATGGGGCGAGGGGCTTCTCCGATCCGGTACACGGCGCCTGCGAGGGGGTTGGGGTTGGGGGCTTCTCTGCTCCTGTTAATGGCGCGGGAGTGAAGGCTGGTTAGAAGCGTGGGGGCTGGAGGCGTGGTGCGAGCTGGGAGGTGTGGCATTTCTGTGGTGCCGCGTGTGTGGTGCCGGCTGTGACCGGAGTTTCCGGGCGCGGTTGGGAGCAGGTGTTGGGGGAAAGGTTTGGTGGGCGGTTGGGAGCAGGTTTTGGGAACAAGGGGGGCAGCGATGAATGTGGTGCGTCCCAGGGTGGCAGTTGGTGGTGGGGCGTCGCAGGGGGAGGTTTGCTGCTTCCGGGAGTAGGCGTGGGCCGCCGAAGGTCTCCCCTTCGGACGCGGCTGTTTTCGGTGCGGTGGGATGGATCATTGGGTGCGGGCGTGTCGGGAGCTTGTGCATTGCTTCTCTTACCGGGGCTTCGGTCATTCTCGGATGTGCTGCCCGAAGGCGGATGCGGGTGCAGATGTGTTGGTTGGCGAGGGTGGGAGAGTGGGGGCACTGTTTTTGGCGACTTCGGACGTGGGTCTCGTGTCCAAGGCTTCCTTTAAGGGAGATGTGGCTCGGATCTCTCCTTGGAGGGCGGTGGCGAGGGGCCTCAGCGATTACGAGAGCCGGAGGCTGTTGCATGGGCCGGTGTCTGGGTGCTTGCAGTTGAGGTGGCGGAGGCCGAGGGATTGTGATGTTGCCGTGCAGCTTGGCAGCATGGAGAGGGTCGTTGTCAGGGGGCTTCCGCTGGGGATGAGGTCGAGGGAGCGCGTTTCTGAGCTGTTGCGTGGCCTTCTCGTGGTTGTCTCTGTCGAGAGCTCGGGGTGTCAACCCGGGCAACCTTTGGAGGTGTTTCTTAGGGTGAGGTCGGTTGGTGTCGAGAAGTTGGGTTGGTGGGAGGTTCGATTGGCTGGTAGGCGGCTTCTTCTTGAGCTGGTGGCTGCAGATGTGTGGGCGGCTATTCTGGATGCTGGGTGCCGCAAGAAGGAGGTCCCAGTGGCCGAGGGGGCGGTGGTGGTTGGTGAGGTGGAGCAGCGATCTGATGCGAAGGTGGGGGCTTGGCGGCAGGAGGAGGGGCCGCTTTCGGTGGGGGGGGTGGCTTCCGAGTGTGGCCCGCGTACCGGGGGAGGGTCTTCGGTTCGGTTCCATTCCGCCAGTGGATTTTTCGAGGTTGGCGGTTGTTTCTTTGCCGCGGTTTCTGGCGGCTTTGGCATGGTCTGCTGGCGGAGGGGAGGATCTGAGAGGGGGTGGGGCTCGGTCAGCATCCGATGCTCGTCTGATGGAGGAGGTTGAAGAGGGGGTTTTGGCCCGATGTGTGGTGGGGGTTGCTTTGGGCGACGTTTCGGAGAGGGGGGCGCCGATTCGGAGCGGGGGGGGAGCGGCGAGCTCTCCGCTATCCACGGGGGAGTGGGCTGCTGCTCCGGGGGGTCGGGATTTTCAGCTGGAAGGGGGGGCTGATGTGGTTGAAGTGGATGGTCCGTCTGAGGGTGTGTTGGGTGGGGAGGGTCCAGCTGGAGATGGGGTTGTTCCGGCTGGGGTGGGGCAGGAGGGAGGATCTTTGCAGCTTTTGGGCGGGGTGTTCCCGCGGCGTTTTGGTGTGGCGTATGAGAGGGGGAGAGGGAAGCGGAGGAGGGCGGAGAAGGAGGCGAGGGCTGCCCTAAGGGCATCTTTGGCATCGGGGGCAGATGCTGAGGTTGTGAGCGTGAGGGCGGCAAGCCCGTTGGTGGTGCGGAACCGTTTTGCGGCTCTCGACAGGGACGTGGCACGACGCTTGGGGATTATTCCCCCAAGGAAGAGGGAAGCTTTGGTCGCTAGATGAAGCTGCTTTCATTGAATGTGAGGGGCCTGGGCCGGCCCGAAAAGAGGCTCGGGGTGCAGAATCTGCTGAGAGAGGCTGGTGCATATATTTTCTTGCTTCAGGAGACTAAGTTGCAGTCTTTGGATGACCAGTTGCGGCAGGAGATGAGTAGAGGGGGTTCTTCTCGTTGGCGGACAAGGGGGCTGCTAGGGCTGCAGGGGGGTTGCTCTCCGGTTGGCGATCTGATTCTTTCGACTTGCTGAGGATGTCCGCCTCCTAGTTCACTTTGTCTGTCCGACTGCGGCAAAGGGCGGATGGGATCATTCTGTACTTTACTAATGTCTATGGCCCGTGTCGGCGACAGGATGGTAGCTTGGCTGGGGATCTGGAGAGTGCTGGGTCTGAAGCTGGCAACGGTATTTGGATCATCTGTGGCGACTTCAATGTCACGTTGCTGCCAGACGACAGGCCGGGGGGGAGCGGAGGCTCTGATCTTGGATCTGCAGATATGAGGCAGGTGGTTCGGTCTCTGGGATTGTTTGTTGTGGATGCGGCTGGTTGCAAGTACACTTAGAGGAACGTGAGGGTGAGGTCCAGACTCGACAGGTTCCTGATGTCGGTTGAGGCAGGGGAGGTCTTCCCTTTGGCGAGGGCTTGGGCTCTTCCGAGGACTATATCAGATCACAATCCTGTTCTATGGTTTTCTGGTGAGGAGCGCGTGGCTCGATTCTCCTTTCGCTTTGAGAAGAAGTGGTTGTTGGAGGAAGGTTTCCGGGACATGGTGCAAGAGCATTGGCGGAGTGTGGCGGTGGCGGGCTCGGCAGTGTCGCGGTTTGCGGCCAAGCTCGACTCACTGAGGCGGCTGTTGTTGAGTTATGGGAAGGATGTCGCCAAGAGGTGACGGGCCGTCAGGGCGTAGGCAGAGGCGGGGATCAGCAGGTTAGACGGGCTTGATGATGATCGGGGCCTATCTCCGGAGGAGGTGGAGGAGAGGGCAGCATGGCTAGAGATTGTGCTTCGGAAGGACAGAAAAGAGGAGGTTCATGGGTGGCAGAGGGCCAGGCAGAAGTGGCTAAGGGAAGGGGACGCCAACACGCGGTTCTTCCATTCTGTAGCTTCCGGGAGGAGGAGAAGGAGCTTCTTGCATGAGATGGAGGTAGGGGGCCGAAGAGTTTCCGGTGAAAGGGAGATCGGGCTCGCCTTGCGGGGTCATTTTGTGAGTGCCTCGAGGAGGGTGTTGGTGGAAGATGGCTGAGGTTGGTCGGGTCGGGGGGCGAGGTCCTTGAGCGGTGCCCAGGCTGATTCGTTAGTGGCCGAGTTCACGGAGATTGAGGTGCGCAAGGCGGTTTGGGAGCTGAATGCGGACAGGGCTCCGGGTCCGGATGGTTTCTCCATATCTTTCTACAGGGAGTTCTGGGATCTGCTGAAGGGGGACATCTTGGAGGTTCTGACTGAGTTCAGGGGGGACAACATGGGTTTTGAGAAAGTTAACATGGCCCAGATTTTCTTGCTGCCGAAGAAGGATACCCCAGTAGGGGTGGGGGACTACATGCGGATATCTATCTCCAATGGGCATTTATCTTATTGTCGCCAAGGTGTTGGCGAGCAGGCTTAGGGGGGTCCTATCCTCTGTGATTTTGCCGGTGCAATCTGCCTTCATTCCGGGGCGGTCTATGGCGGATGGAATCGTGACTGCTTCGGAGATTTGTCGTGAATGGAAGAGGTCTCAAAAAAAGGGGCAGTTTGGAAGATTGACTACGCCAAGGCTTATGACTGTGTCAGTTGGAGATTCCTTTGGTTAGCTCTGCAGAAAAGGGGTTTCCCGGAGGATTGGATTGCTTGGGTTAAGAGATGTGTCACCACTAGCTCGTGCTCGGTGCTAGTAAATGGGAGGCCTGAGGGAGGATGGTTCCAACCGCAGAGGGGGTGCGTCAGGGCTGCCCCCTTGCTCCCCTGCTTTTTGTGTTGGTTGCAGATTGCCTTGCGGTCTTGTTTGAGCAGGCAGTGGAAGAGAACTGGTGCGAGGGATTCCGAATGGGGGACATCTCAGTCCCGGTGTTGCAATATGCGGATGACACGCTGGTGTTCCTGGGGAGGACGGAGGAGTAGAACCACAATGCAGCTGTGTTGGTGGATGTTTTTGGGTGCCTCTCTGGGTTGCAGATTAACAGGCAGAAGTCGGTCCTTGTGCCAATGGGTTTGGGTGGCGAGGAGAGCATCAGGCTGGCGGAGTGGGTAGGATGCCCCTTGGGGAGATTGCCGATAACCTATCTGGGTTTGCCTCTGATTGAGGGTAGGATGAGGAAGTCCGATTGGGATTGTGTGCTGCGCAGAATGGAGGAGCGGCTGGAAGGTTGGAAGGCTGTCACTCTGTTCAGGGGTGGGAAGCTTACTTTGCTGAAGCACGTTCTTTCGGCCATCCCAACCTTTTTCTTTTCGACGAGACTAATGCCGGTTGGTGTTAGAAGGAGGATTGAGACCTTGATAAGATCCTTTTTCTGGTCTGATGGAAGACAGGCAAAGAGGGGGTTGCACCTGGTGGCTTGGAAGGACCTGGCTGTTCCTGTTGCAGAGGAGGGCCTTGGTGTTAGGGACGTGGAATCTATGAACAAAGCTTTGTTAGCCAAGTGGGTGGTGCGCATTTGGGGTTCGTCTGATTCGCCGGTCTTGCAGCTGCTGAGAAAGATTTATGGTGTTACTGGGGAATTGGTGGCGGAGAGGAAGCGTCATGAGTCTTCCTTGTGGAGTGGGATCCGTGACGTTCTTCCGGTCTTTCGGCCGCTTCTTAGGCCGATTTTCGGGGATGGGCTCCGTTTCTGATTTTGGCCGGATGACTGGACGGGTGACGGGGCCCTGGCCCCCCGCTTCCCTCGGTTGATGGTGTTGGTCGTGGATAGGGGCGCGCGGGTGGCGGAGGTCGTCGAAGCTGGGACGTGGGCGCCGAGGTTCATTGTGGATCTCTCGGATCAGAGGTTGGAGGAGTTCTTGAGGATGTTGTCAGAGATTCCCCCTGCCGGGGAGATGTCGGGGGACCCGGACCATTTTGAGTGGACTGGTGGTAGGTTCTCGGTGAAAGGCGGCCTATCAGAAGGTTGTGGCGGCTTTGGTGGAGCGTGATGAAGAGTTGTGTGCTGACGTGAAGATGATTTGGGCAGCTAAGATTCCTACGCGGGTTAAGATCTTCCTTTGGTGTATGAGGAGAGGTCGTATTTGTGACAAAGTGAGAAGTGGCAGACTGCTGGGTGGGACGGATCTAAAGTGTGACAGATGCGAGGACGAGTTGGAGGATGTGGACCACATCTTCTTTGGTTGCAGGTCTTCCGCAGAGGTTTGGGAGTCATTAGGGCTCACGTAGGTCTGGGCCGTTGATGCGGATCAGTTTTGGCGGTCGATTCGTCAGGTCGGCCATGGGTCTTCCGATGATGTCTCCAAGCCTTATGCCGCACTATGGGCTATTTGGCTTGGTATGAATGATACAATCTTCAAGGGGCAGCGGTTTTACCTTGAGAATGTTGTAGCCCACTGTAACGCTTTGTATAATTTCTGGGTATCAAACTGATGTAAACCTTACTTTATTAATGAATGCTTTGGTGTGGTGACTCCCGCCTCGGGAGGGCTCCCCCATCATTTTACTCAAAAAAAAAGACTAATACAACCATCATCATCATTCTTCGTTGCTCTCTAGGGCTAGAAAACATGATTTATAGGTCTAAAATCGCGTTCTCCAATCAAAGTCAGACCGAATCAAACTGCAGATCAAGTCGTAGGGGTACGCGGAGGTGCACGCACGGGAGAGCCAGCGGCCGAAGGAGCCGGTGGCGACGACTGAAGGCCCTGGGTTGGGCGGCCTGAGGGGAGGCCTACGGCAGCTGATGGCGGCCGGCGGCCTGGGGCGAGTTCGGTTGTAGCGGGATAAAGTACCGACGGCGGGCTGGAGGGCCAGCGACAGCGGCCTGGTGGCCCAGCGATCGGCTGGGGTCGATGGCGGCCGGTGAGCGGTGCCCTGCAGGGGGCGGCGAGCGACGGTCTACGACCGGGAGAGGGGTGGCGCAGGTAGAGTTAGGGTTGATTGGATACGAGAACTCCAGTCTAGGACCGTCGCTCCGATATCATGTAGAGGATAAAGAGTGAAAATAATTAATGAGAGGTCCTAGGGTTCTCTTATATAGGAGAGGAACCTATTGAGCAATTACAAGAAGAAGACAAAAGAAATAGAAAATAATAAAACAATAATAAAGATAACAAATATTTCAACAATATGTATGTATGTGTGTGTGGGTATGTATGTATATAAATACATATATACATATACACACATAAATATATCGATGTATACATTGTACACATACATATATATATGCTTAGACATGTACATGTTCACATATACACATGCACATAGATATACATGAATATAGAAGCACGCATACATAAATATTTAGACATATACATGTACACATAAATACACGCAAACATATATACATACATGTACTTAGATATCATACAAACATGTATACATATATATACGTACATATATATACATGCACATGTATATAGGTATGCATATACATACACACTTGCCGTCTATTGACATGTACAACAGGTGTACATGTATATGTATACAAATACTAAGACGTATATACATATTATATATACACGTAATGAGACATATATATCTATATATGTAAGCACGAACTGAGGCATGTATATACATATTATATATACACAGACATGTATATACATATTATATATACACATATTGAGACACGCATGTGTATACATGTACTGAGACATGTATATAAATCTATGTACAGATGTATACATACACACACACTGAGACATGCAAATGCATACAAATTATACATGTACACCTATATACATGTATACATATATAGTCCATTGATCTTAAGATTGTAATTTAGGCTTTATTATTTGTGTGTGTGTGTATATATATCTAGCACCTCACTTTTCTCAAGGTGAATGCACAATGCCTCGAGCGTTTTGGACTCTCAGCATCTTGAAGCACATCATGTCTGACAACGCCAACTGTTGTTGCCCAGTGAAGAA
Source organism: Ottelia alismoides (assembly GCA_037367405.1). Classification (NCBI taxonomy): domain Eukaryota; kingdom Viridiplantae; phylum Streptophyta; class Magnoliopsida; order Alismatales; family Hydrocharitaceae; genus Ottelia; species Ottelia alismoides. Next base: position 52,482 of record JAZKJV010001017.1, on the reverse strand, counting down.
GCACCACATCATTGTCAATCCCCGACAATATGAAATAGTGTTTTGTCTCGTGTATATGAACTTTTAACATGACTTCTATACGCCAAGTGCCATTCGGGTTCCTCCACCTCATTTTAACACGGTAATGGGTTGTTTTGACACTTTATTCTTGCTCCTAGGCATCCAAGTCTTCTTTGTAATATATAATGGTGTTTTATGGTGCTTGATCTACATCCATAAACCCTCTGTATGTTCGAATAGGCCAACAAATTCAGATTTGATTTTTTTCCTTGCGACTTTCTTTCCTCCAACAACGGTAGGTATCAAGGACATTTAAGTCCTCAATACCATAGTTCTCAATCAGAATCAGATGAAGAACCCTAACCATATCACCAAGACAAATGGTACCAATTACAAGCTTTGCTCCATGTTGTTCATGAGCAAAACGGAGGCTCGTGATAAGGATACTGATGGAGTCAAAATCCACGGAGAAAAAGGAAAATATACATCTTAGGACAATGCTTAACAAAAGTATGGTGTGCCGAGAATCTCACAGTTGAGATTGCATATTGGGTTATGTATAAGCAAATTACTAGGATATGTGGGATGCTCCTGCCATTACCTACTCACAGGTAAGGAATGGGATATAGATTGTGTAGTTCAAGAAACTCAATACTCTAGGATATGTGGGACCTCATAACACGCGACAGATCAAAAAGGGCGGTCGACCTCTGCATGCCTACTACTCGCCTCAGAAGGCTATGTTCAAGAAACTCAATAGATGTCATAACACACGACAAATCAAAAAGGGTGGTCGACCTCTACATGTCTACTACTCTAGTCAGAAGGCTATGTTCAAGAAACTCAATAAATGTTATTACAAATCCAACTGTAAACCTCAGAAGGAATGAAAAGGAATGAAGAAATATGCTTAAGGTTACCCTTTTCCTTTCCGATTTTGACCTTGTATATATTCCACGAGGAATCAATTGAAGCATGCCTTCTATTAAGGAAGCATGCTGCTGCCTTAACCAAATCACATCGTCTATTATACTAAGCAGTGATATTGGTATTGCCTTGTCCATGACTAATGCACGAGGTCGAGGAGGACCTCCGCAGTACGGGGCCGCAGAGGTAAAGAATGCAAAGATGTTCCTAGGGAACTAAACACCATCACTTTTTCTATCAGAGGACTGGCCACATCGAGAACATGTGTCAGTGGACGCACGATCACCCAACCTCCGGTAAATGCGTCGTTGACCAACCTGATCAGCCATCACAATCATTTGCCTCCACGTTTGATCGGCTATGAAATAAATTTCTATCACAGTTGAGGCAGCTGACATGCATTGGATCATCCAATAAGGTTTCTAGAATAAACATTGTTTTATTGCTGCCTACTCATTAAGGTGTAACACAATCGTGTGTTGTTCATAATTTCAATGATAGTAAAAATTGGCTAGTTGATTCGGGAGCATCACATTATCTTGTAGGGATAACGAATAAGTCATGTTTCTAAAATTGGTTCTCCTAAGTAGGCCAGTAATCTTTGCAGATGGTACGCACTCCCTGGTGACAAAGACCCTAGGAAGTGTACTTGTACCTTGTCGGGCATATACCCCCCTTGTTCCATATTTTTTACTCAATCTAATATTTATTGCCAGATTAGTAAACAAATTGATTGTCATGCTTTCTTTTACTCCGTGTCTCTTGTGTTTCAGATTTTACAAACAAGCAAGATGAGTGGGTGTAGCCTTGAGGGAGATAAATCTAGTGCAATCCTTATTTGATAATAGCTCCTCCATTTTTTCTAAAGCATCTTCTTATGCTTATTAGCATGTGTTTTTGGCCACCATTCATTTCAAAAGCAATGAATAGTTCTTCCTCAACTATCTTAGTAATCTATCATTCAGTGTAAGCCTCGAAAGAAAAACCATCGATCATTTTTCAAGGATATATTGGTCATACTCTATATATGAAGTCATATGCCCCCACCCCGAGCTTTCATGTATACATATTAATGGTTACCCGAACCGCATAATACAAGGGTCGTAAGTAAAAAATACACGAGAAAGAAGACGGGTGAAGGATTTAAGTGAAGGGTTTAGGAGGAGAAAGAATCCAAAGTAGAGGGTATCAATCATAAAAGCTAACCAAGATTTACATCATTAATTTCCATTTTCGAGCAGGTGTCTACATAACGTCACGCCCCCTTTTTCCTTAAAAAAATCCACTTTCATTACACATAATTATGACTTCATATAGAGAGCCAACATCATCGAAAATGCATACATCTTGACCTAAAAAACACCTCAAAAAGATACATTCCTTGGATTTACAAAATAAAATAGAAATACAACAGGAGTAAAATGAAGATATGAAATTGAAATGTGTTACTCCATATCGTCCATTTCCCCATCAATCCCTGAAATTGATGTGTCACTCCATATAGTTCATTTCCCCATCAATCCCTTAACGCTAACATTTTAACGTATAATTTAAGTAATAGCGGAAGCCTAGTTGGAAATTTAAACTCAAAAAGACTTCATCATTTTGAAAACTTAAAGTGTCAATGCTAGTGGAGTTCACTTTAGAACATTATAGGCAAGACTTATTTAGCTTAGGCAACAATTAAAGAAACAGTTCCCTTCTACTTTATGTAGAGTAGGGTTGAGAGATAAAAGATTGCCAACTAATAGGTTTATAGATGGCCTAAGACGGAATGTATATTGATATTATCTAAAGAATTGTCATTGGATTCAAAATGTATGCATTACTATCAATTATATGCATGTACGGGATTTCTTTAGCATCAAGGGTTTATCTGTTGAAATCGACACTCGATTTGTCAAACCTAAAATTAACTTGAAATTTTGTAATATTATGTTTCAAAGTAACCTGTACCCCTCATTTATAATATTTATAATTCACTCATTTAAAATAGTTTGAAATTAATTTATTAGGTCATTTTTTACACTAGATTCGGGGGATTTGTCGTAAATCGGTGCCATGGCATCCTTTTTTAGAACTTGGTGAATATTGTTGATGTAGACATTTTAACCTTGCTTAAGACCATAGCATGCCATAATACTCTTTGACCTTATTTTAGATTCTTCTCGTAGACTGTTCTTAAGGTCATATGTGAAGATAATATTCATGATTTAAATTTAGACGTTTCTTCTTCACCCCAACCATGCTAAAGTTTTAATCCCTCACGGTGGTGTGTTACATGATTAAATCTCTATAAATTCATATGCTCACAGTTGTTAACTAGCATGGATTCCCATAACCTTGACCAAAAAGTTTCTTTCTCGCTGGCAATGGCAAGACTTTTTTTATAACAAGAAAATAGGGTGCACTCCCGAGTCAGGAGTCACCACAGATTGCATTGAATAATAAAAAGATGGGTTACATTACATAAAGGCCCACAAGTTATATAATGCCTTAAAGTGAGAAACAACATTCTCATAGTAGAACCTCTGATTTTTTAATATAAAATCACTCCGCCCTAACCAAATGGCCCAACAGCACCGCAAACGGCTTGGAGCAGTCGTCCGACGATCCCATGCCCACAGAGCGAATCGACCTCCAGAACGGCTCAGACCCAGTGGTGTCAACCCAAGCGACCTGCGAGTCCCTCCAAACCTACCTCTACGTCGCGCATCCAAAGAACTAATGCTCCGCATCTTCGACAGAGTCCTCGCATGCCAAACAATCTTCTCCTCCTCGTTTTATCGCATACGCGATTTATTCTGAGACACCAAAGGAAAATCTTCACCCTTTGCGGGATCCTTGCTGCCCAAATGATCTTCATATCCTGACAAAGATCCTCATCCCGCTCCTGAGCCGCTGTCGATCCCCTCATTGCCTCGTATGCCTTCTTTACGGAGAACCTCCCCCCTTCTCATTCAAAATGGTCCGCCTCCTGATTCAGCTCCCCCGGTGGTGGAATTTCTACCAGCATCCTCATGAAATACTCGAGGCATTGGTCCGAAAGGTCCGCGACGAATAGCGGCCCCCATGCCCTGTGATCCGCCACCTGAGCAAGAGTTGCATCTTTCGTCGTCGTTAATGCTTCCATCATGGGGAACCTTCCCCCAAGAGCACCCTCTCTCGTCAAGTCATCTCTCCAAAATCTGAAAGTGTGGTTGTTCCTCACGTGGGGCCGCAGTCTAGGTGCAATAATCGACAGAACGGCGCGTATTCCGGTCCATAGCGACGACTCGAGTCTTTTCCTTCCGGCACTCAGCTCCCCATTGACATCATAGATACTCCTCAATAGTCTGGCAGTTAACGAGGTCGAGGACCCCCAAATCTGAACCACCCACTTGGCAAGCAAGGCCTTGTTCATGAATTCGACATCACGGACACTAAGGCCACCATCACGTTTTCCCTTCATGACATCATCCCAGCTTACGAGATGTATCCCGGATCTCTGTTGTCTTCCATCCGACCGAGAAAACTCTTCATCATAGCCTCCACCTTTTTCCTTACCCCAACCGGCATCAACCGCGTCGAGTAGAAGAAAATAGGGATGGCAGCAAGGACATGCTTGAGGAGGGTCAATTTCCCACCCCTAGACAGAGTGATCGCTTTCCACCCAGACAGTCTCTCCTCCATTCTAAGCACCATGCTATCCCAATCCGACCTCTTAAGTTTGTCGTCCGTCGGCGGTAGTCCTAAGAAGGGAATAGGGAGTTCCTCCAAAGGGCATCCCACCACATCCGCAAGCCTGCTGCGCTCCCCCTACATCCATATCGAAGCTCACGACCACTGACTTCTGCATGTTAAGCTCAAGACCAGAGAGACTACCAAATATATCGACGAGGTGCACCATATTGGCATTCTGTTCCTCCGAGCCACCAAGAAAAAGAATCGTATCATCCGCATACTGAAGCAGCGGGATAGACAGGCTCCCCAGCCTGAAGCCTTCACACCACCCAGCCTCCAACGCCCACCTGCACAAAACGCCAGACAGTCCGCCACGAGAACAAAAAGCATGGGAGCAAGCGGATATCCCTGACAGACCCCCCGTTGAGGCTGCACGAAACCACCCTCCGGCTTGCCATTCACCAGGATGGAGTACGAGGATGTCGTGACACATCTCTTCATCCATTGTACCATAGTTTCCGGGAAGCCCCTCCGGCGAAAGAGATCCACAAAAAACTCCAGTCGACGCAGTCATAAGCTTTAGTGTAGTCAATCTTCCACATCGCGACCCTCTTCTTCGGCCGCTTCCATTCAAGGCAAATCTCCAATGCCACAACCAAACCATCTGTCATATGGCGCCCGGGAAGAAAGCAGACTGCCCCTGAAGCACCATTGAATCCATAACCAGCCTTAGCTTGTTCGCGAGCACCTTCGCCATGATAAGATAGATGGCGTTGGAGATCGCTATCCGTCTGAAATCGTCTACGGTCAATGGGTTCTCCTTCTTCGGTATAGGAAGATCAACGCCCAGTTAACTTTGTCAAAGCCTTTGTTGTCCACGCTGAACTCATTGATAACCTCTAAAACATCATCCTTCAACATATCCCAAAACTCACGGTAGAAGAAGATAGTAAACCCATCTGGCCCAGGAGCCCCATCTGCATTCAACCCCCAAACGGCCCTCCTCACTTCCTCCTTAGAGAAAACAACCACCAGACCTTCCTCATGCCCCCTGGTCAAGGTTCCCGCCCCCACACCCCACCACCCCCAACCACCCCTCTGCCTCCTGCGCGAGAACTCTGCGAAGTGGTCCCGCAGCGCATCGCCGATCTGATCCTCCCCTGACACCCTCACCCCCCCAATCTCCACCTCATGCAGGAAGTTCCTCCTCCTACGCCCAGAAGCCATGGAGTGAAAAAATCTCGTGTTGGCGTCCCCTTCCTTCAGCCATTTCTGCATGGACCTTTGCTTCCATTCCACCTCTTCCTTTCTGTCCTCCATCATCAGCTCCTCAAGCAAGCCCAACCTCTCTGCTACCTCGTCCTGATCCAAACCTCTCTCGTCATCCAGGTCATCAAGCCTCACCACCCCTGTTTGGGCCTCCCCTATCCTGGCCCTTCGTCGTAACCTCACCTCCCTCCCGAAGTCCATAAGGAAAGACTTGAGGAGCCTCAACCTCGCCGCAAACCTAGAAATAACCGATCCCGCTGGAGCCAAGCATCTCCATTGCGCAACAACCAACTCTCTGATTCCATCTTCTAAAAGCCAACTGCGTTCGAAATGGAAGTGGGATTTCTCCGTTCTCTCCTACCCCGACGACCACATAATGGGGGTGGGGTCCGAGTACGCCCTCGACAGCGCCCACGCCCAAGCCAATGGGAGCGTGTCCACCGTCGCGGTAAACAGCAGGAAACGGTCAAGTATGGACCTCGATCTGACATTCCGCCAAGTGTAGGCACAACCAGTCACGTCGAAGGTGGACAGACCCAAAGAATATGTCATTCTTCTGAAGCTCTCCGAACTGGAATCCCTCCCACCCTCCGAATGTGGCTTGTCATCGGGGAGCAGAGTAGCGTTGAGATCACCACCAATGATCCAGATTCCAGTCAAGAACACCTCTTCCACAGCCTCCATCTCTGCTGCCAAGGACCTCCCATCCGACCCAGTCGGGCCATATACGTTTGTAACCACTAAAGTCATCCCATCTCCCCTCCTTCTCAGGGACACTGAAAGGCAGAAAGACGGCTTCGACACCCCCATCAATTCATACACATCACTCAACCAGCCTGTGAGGACACCCCCCGCAGCCCCCTGAGCTTCCAGCTCCGCCACCCCAAACCGATCCCCACCACCGAGTTCCCTGCAGACCCTGCCCTCACACCCCGACATCTTGGTCTCCTGAAGCAGGAAAATATCAGCCCCCGCCTCCTTTATTAGATTCCTAATTGCCAATCGTTTCTCCGGACGGCCCAACCCCCTAACATTCCATGAAAGCATCTTCGTTAAAGGGCATCACGTGTTCACTTCTTTGGAGGGATCACCCCCAGCCTTTCAGCAATGCATCTATCCAGCAGCTCAAAGGAGTTGTGCACCTTCGGCGGCCCACCGGCACTTGGTTGCAGCCTACGAGGCGATACCTGTTGAGGCCGGGAAGCAATGAGTGCAGCCCTCCGTTTTCTTCTCTCCGACCGCCCGATTCCTCTCCACACATACGATGCCCCGAACCTGGGGGCTTCACCATATTGTTTCCCAAGGGTCCTCATGTCTTCAACCTCAGCCAAATTGTCCTTGTAACAGACCGCACCCCCATCTCGGAATTCCCCAACCTTCGTTCCAGATTCAGATGCCACAACCTGCGTCGCCGTCGAGTCACCGGCAGCCTCCTCCGAATACGCCCGGTCTTCTTTTGGCATGGAATCCCCCTGGTCCTCAGTCGCGACTCTCCCAGGCCCCACCTGTTTGGGCCAACTTCCCGACGCAGAGGAACCATCCTTGAGAGACACCACTCCACTGCCGCCCCACACCCCCTGAGCCGACGCTACGTAGCTCTCCGTGATCAGCAGAGGCGAAAAGACCTGCCCAGGCGCGACGTTGGAGAAGTCATTTGCGCCCTCAATACGACCTGCCGCTTCCGAAGAGGCTAAACAAAGCATATCCTCGCCCACTAGGACGGTCAGAGCCTGGACTCTCTGCCTTGGCTAGGACCTCCTCATGTGCCTGAGACCCGGACCCTCGACCTCGTTGGTCGGATCCGAGATCCCCAAACAGGTCCCAATTAAATCAGCTTTTGGCGGACCCATCTGCCCCCCAGATAGAAGATCCGAACCCATCGGGTTCGTCGATAATCAGGGCCGGCCCTTGGGCTCCCCACCGTCGCAAGACCTGAACAGTCGTGACCCCTCAAAGACTCTTGGGCAAAGACCGGTGCATCCCTCAGGACCTGAGAAGCGGATATCGCGTCGAAAGAGATCGCCTGCAGGAGACGAGGAGTCAGCTCCGGGTTCCGCGCCCCCTCGAACCGCGGGATATCGATCAGTCCTCCGGTCGGCCCAAGATCCTTCTCCGCTTGATGTTGCACCGTCCGGCTCCCAATGGCCTCCCCTAGCCCGCGATGGCGCTGCCCAGGTCCCGCGTCCAAGAGCTCCAGAAAAACCGTGCCCCCCACCGTCGGCACCTCCCACCACCCCAACATCTCTGGGCCAAGAGACTTGACCGCCAAGATGGAATCAAGCAAGTTACCAGGCTTAGTCCCACTGCTCTCGATCTATAAAACATCGGTGATGTCGCGTAGCAACGCCCTACAAGATAGCAAGTTTCGCGCGACGAACGGGAGGCCCTGCATCCGCACTCTCGTCAACGGCCCCGGCCTCACAGAGCCATCTCTGTCCCGAAGCCTATGCCATCGTAACAAAGTAGATCCCATCTTTGAGCCACGACGCAAAACAGCAGCCTCGTCATGGGAGAGACACCTGGCCAGCACCCGCCAAAGGGTAACCTGAGTGATATCCCCCTTGAACCGCACCTTCGAGATCCTGCCCACGTCTGACGAACCAAGGAAGAGCGCCTCCGCTCCTCCCCCTTCTCCGATCAGCTGCGAGACCTCCCCACCCTTCTGCGGGCATGAACTGCTGGTGTGAGCGAATCACCGACATCGGAAGCATCTCACCGGTTCTCGACACTGCCTGGACCAATGATCCAAACCGCCACAGCGAAAGTACCCATGCCCGAAAGGATTCACCCGCGGGCTTCGCCTGCCAAAGTCTCCTACCCGCGCACGCCGGCCGACCCTCCTCGATCTGAAAACCCACCATTCGTCGTCGTCGAGTGTTTCCGCTCCCGCGTTCATCTTCTACCAACCCACGTTCATCATCGGCAATGGCAAGACTTGGAAAAATGGTCTTGCACCTAAATTATCACGGATAAATGGTCCACTAGAATGACTTCGTTAAATTTAGAAAAATTTCCTACAAATATTTAAACTATCAAAGGTTTTTCCAATTACCCAAAATTAGATATGTAATTGCTGAAAGCAAGCCAAAATGGGATGAATATCAATGAAATAAAAATGGGATTTTATCACTTGTGCCCCTCCGAGATCTCGCAATTTCAGTTATGCCCCTATCTTTTTGGTAATATCAGTTGTGCCCCTCACTTCTTGCTATTTTATCACGTGTGCCCCTCGGGTTGGTGACCGTCCGTCCACAGTGCAAAAGGACGTTAACTTTGAGGACATAAGCGGTATTAATTTAAAAAAAAGGTTATATGGTCATTTTATACCCTCTTCTTCTACCTCCTCTTCCCCCATCCTCCTCCTCCAACCTCCTCCTCCTCCCTCTCCGCCAGAAACTCCTCCCCAGCCCGCACCTCCTTCCAGCTCTGCCCCGAGCTCCCCGCACCTCCTCCCAGCCCGCCGCCCCCGTGCCGTCCAGCCCCTGCTACCCTAGGCTGTCCCCTCCCCTCCCCCGCGCCGCCCAACCCCGCACTGCGCTGCTCCCGCCCCTGCCCCGCGCCGCCCATGAGGGGATTCGCTTCTTCTCACAATGGGCGAAGGGGATTCGCTTCTTCTCATAATGGGAGGGACTATGCCTGTCGCCTCCCCTTGTTCCTCATGGAGCGACACCAATCCTCATGGGCGGCACAGAGAGAGATGCTGTTAGTGGAGAAGAATGGATTTGGGGCTCTTGCGGTGGATTTGGTGGATTTGGGGCTCCTGCGGCACAGAAAGATGGTGGATTTGGGGCTCCTGTGGTGGATGGCGCTGCTGCTGGGCGCGACCACGTGGTAGAGGGATGCGGAGGAGGACTGTCGGCTGGAGGCAGGGGTTCCGGCAGTGTGGGTGGTGGCGCACCGAGGGGAAACACTGTGCAGCCTGGTAGAGGAGGGCCGCGCAGAGCCACTGGCAGCGCGACCACCGTTGGGCGGCAGGGCGCGAGCGTGGCACCGTGGAGGTTGCGGCCAGGCGCCACAGTGGGGCATCACAGGTGGCGGCGTTGAACGACGGAGGACGAAGGGGATTCAGCGGTGATGGCGGAGAGGGAGGAGGTTGGAGGAGGAAGAAGAGGGGTCTAGACAATAATACCCCTCTTAACTACACCTAGGTTTGAAAAAATCATGGTTAAGTCAATTCTTTGACGGTCAATCTGACGGAAGGGTACAATTGATGACGGAGAAAGAAGTGAGGGGCACAACTAATATTAGCAAAAAGATAGGGGCATAACTGAAATTGCGAGATCTCGAAGGGGCACAAGTGATAAAATCCCAATAAAAAATGTATTGCTGACATTGGACAAGCTATTTTGAACAAAAACCTGCCAAGAGTATATATTTATGTGCCATATGCACAGGTTCATGAAAGAAAATGTGCTTCATTGATAAACTTGTTGTGTATCCCTCCACGTGATAAATGAATTTCAAGTGATTTACCGTATTCCATCGACGATTTTGTCCGTAGAAAAAGATGTGAACAAGAAAAATTATCAACCCTGCTGAATTGAGAGCATTAAAGTGCACATTGATACAATTTTCTAAATCCCAGTGTGACAGGATTAAAATGTAAACACCAACGGATGTGAGGAAATTTTTCACCTTCACCTTCGAGTGATATATTACCTGCTGTTTCTATATCAGCAGTTATGGTCCCCAGCTTGACAGCAAGTGGATACTTTGTCTCATTGTAGTGTTCAACAGCATGATTATTACCTCCAGTTCCATCCCAGCTTCGTCTTCCGCACAATATTGTTCCATCAGTCAAATTAAGCCAAAGATTATCAGTCTTATCACATTTGCAGCATTTCCACCCAGAAGATGGAATAATGACACCACTGTTAATTTGTTTCAGATCCATGGAGAATGCACTAACTTTCTTCTTGTCAGCAATCCAAGATGCTACTTGCTCTTTACGTTCAGCGCCCTCAGCAAGTAAAATGGCATCCGCTGCCAATCTAACCTAGATTCCCGATAGAAGTTTTATCATCAGAAATTAAGAGATAGATTTAAACAAACTAACAAAGAATGCACACCTTTTCTGGCAATTCAACTGAAGGAAATGGCAGAGAAGCAAAGTCAGGTAAGATGACTATGCTATAAGATTCTTCATAATCAATTTCCTGGCTATCAAATCCTCCATCGACACCTAGTTGAATGATGGAATTAGCCAGAAAATATAATGGAATAACACAAAATAAAAGTCGCAAAAAGCGCCAAAGGCGTGGTTCACAACCAACCAAGATAGACACAAAGTTGGCAGCTCACTATGATCAAGACATCCCAAATTGCTACATTGTGTGAAGGGAGCATAACAAAGTACCATGACTCTTCTATCAGAGCTGATCAAATATTTAATATTTAGAAATCAGCTCATGTTAGTGACTATGAAGGCACATATGCAGTTCACTCAGACTTACCTTCGGCACATATACATATATGCCCATATGCAGGAGAATGTGAGAAAATAAGACCATGTATGTAAAATATGCTACCAAATAGGCAGCAATTTTCTGAACTTCTGAATGCATGTTTCATGACCATAATCTGAACTTTCCCCGAAACACTTTTCACATCCGTATCTAACTACTACGTAGTGATTGGAAACATCGATTTGCACTTTCACTATAAAGTTGAATGACTAGTTCGTAAATTAATAATGTTACCATAATACCATGTGATATGGGCAAGGTTCGAAAAAACGAAAGGCGGAACGAGGCGTTTTCCCTGGAAGCGAGGCGAGGCGTAGCCTCGAGGCGGTCGAGGCGTAAGCCTCAGTTTGTATAGAAAAATAATTATAAAATATATAATAAATATATTTATTGGTGAAATAATATAATCTGACAAACATATAGTATGTAACAATGTAATATATGATGATATTACGAAGATAAGAGCATGAAAAAAGAATATGTCAATGCCATAAACCTTTCTATTGAATTTCTACCCAATCAGAAGGAAATCATTGGCTGTAACTATTGCTAAATTTTTTATCTAAAGAGGATTGGCTATAGTTGTCATTATAGATATCCAAGTTGTTGATATGAATCATATGATTTGAATACTAACTATATGTTCTACTGCACTCAAATGAAGAATGGTCTGATATCCTTCCTGTGCCACCATACCCTACCAGTACGGGGGTCTCGCTACCCGGTCAGCGAGCCTGGGGGGCTAGGGGGGGCCAGGTTGGCCCCCCCTTGCGGGGGTGCAGCGCCCCCGTCCCAAATTTTTTTCTTATATGAGTATTCAAATTCGTATACAGATTTTTATATGTTTAAGGATGTAATAGTAAGAGTTCACTGAAATAATTTGGCATGTTAATGGTAAATATGAATGTGAAAGAGGTCAAAGAGGTCAAATTTGAGCATTCATCTTGCATAAATATATACTCAACAACAAGACCTTTATAAACATATGAAAATACGAACAGGAATAATTTTTTCCTTTAAAAAAATACTTGAAAAAGCCCTCACGCCTCACCTAGCGCCTCGCCCCGCCTCAGCGCCTCGCCTCGCCTCGCCTCGACCGCCTCAGGCATCTGAGGCGCACGCCTCAACCAGGGGGTCTGAGGCGGTCGCCTCAGGGCGTTTTCTCAATGCCCCGTTTCGCCTCGATCGCCTCAACGCCTCGAGGCACATTTTTTTAAACCATGGATATGGGTTTGCACCTCTAGCAACAATGGTTTTTTTACGAGATCTTTGATCACGGACTGAAAGGGTTCCAAGAATGATAGGGCTTTGGTGGTAGCAAATGTTTGGAAACATGACTTTTCTGAGTCATGGCGTTTGTAAATTCTTTTTAGGCAATGGTAGTTGTAATTATTACTTATAATAATAGTTGAAAATGGGTGGATGCACATAATTTGGACGTCCACACTTTTTCCCTCAAGTTTGAGTGCCCACCCATTCATCTTCTTTTGTTCATGTTTTAACATTAATCCACATCTATCCTTAATAAAGAGGCCCAATTGACATTATTTGGTACATCAAGTATTACTTTTCACATTGTATCAATGCAACACTCCTAGACATGTATCCCTCCCCATCATCTTAAAAAGTTGCCCAAATACAATTATCCGCTCATTGTTTGTTTTGTCACCAGCAAGACATCTTAACAAGTTGCCCAAAGATCTATTTACAGCCTCTAATTTACCATCAATTTGGGGATGATATCCAATGCTGAATTGTAATTTATTACCCGATTTTACCCATAAGGTGCCAAATGACTCAAAAATCGTGTATCGTGCTCAGAAATAAAAGTGCAAGGAATTCCATGTAAATGAACAACGTGCTCAAAAACAAATTTGCAGCATGTGCAGCATCAAATGTGTTCTACACAGAATGAAATGCGCCATTGTTGAAAAACAGTCAGTGACAACAGAAACATAATCAATTTTGCGAGAAGTTACTGGAAAACCCAGGACAAAATCCATGGAGACATCTTCCCAAGAACGCATACGAATAGGTAATGGAGAATATAAACCAGTATTTTGATAGTGCTCTTTAAAATTATGGAAGAAATCCACTTAAGTAATTGGTATGAATAGCTCTAAAATTACAGTCAATGGGGTAGAGATCTTTGATCGGCTCAAAACCATGTGCTTGGACGAAAACCATAGTCAAGCCATGTGCATGTCAACTCAATGCATCGACAACTTTGTTTAATGTCCATGCTTTACATTTTAGGTGGAAGGTATACTCTTGCACAAGGTTGCAGAAATCGGTAGTCGGTACTCGATCGGTTGGGTCACTGACTAATGATTAATCGGCAGTCGGACGACTAATCAGATTTAGTCCAGATTTAATCGATTTTGAATTTTTTAATTATTTTAAATATATAAATCATTTTTGTATGTATATTCTTAGATATTTACATAGATTTGTACATTTTTTATATTATCATAATGAAACAAAAGAAGAAATTGAATTTAAATAAAACATTAAGCATATTAGAATAAGTTTGCTTTAAAAATAAAAAATAAATGGTATCTTCAAGCAAAAATCGATCGACTAGTTGGCCTTAGTCGGAATTAGTCAGTACTCGATCGGCCACCGGACCTACTAGACTAGTCGGACCTACTATTGGGTCAGTCGGAGGATTTTTTCAACAATGCTCTGGCAAGAAGATAATCCACTTTACGTGTCGCTTAGGTAGCGTAAAGCTTCATGATTAGTTTCAAGGATGAACTCGAATTGGATGAGCTAATGTTGCAAATGCTTTAATGCTTATTGCTTGGATGATGGCATAAAATCCTACATCATGAGTAGAATAGAGAGAATGTGGATTAGTAAGCTTTTCAGTAAAGTAGACAATGAGTCGGCCTTCTAGATTCAAGACTGCACCATTCCTAACATGTGAAGCATCACAATCAACTTTGAAAATTTTAATGAAGTCAGGAAGGGCGAGGATTGATGTCGTAGTCAATCAAATCCTTGATGCAGATGAAACTTTCCCATGCAATTGGGGTCCAATTGAGAATTTCCAACTAAGACAATCTATAATAGAAGCAATAGTGGAGCTAAAGTTGCGAACAAATCACCTATAAAATGAAGTTAGACCATGAAAGCCATGAATCTTGGTATTAGTCTTGGGTTACGTCAGGAGCAGATTGCCAAAATGTTATTAAGATCAACCTCGATTCCATCTGGAAAACAATATATCATAAGAACATGACAAATAGGGTTTTAAAAGTGCATTTCTTAGGTGAAGGTAGAGCTCGTGTTCTCTCAAAGTTTACAATACATGGTGTCAGTGTGACAGATGTTTGGAAGAGTCAATGCTACATATCAATATATCATCAAAATAGACATTCACGGATTCCCCTATGTATGGGTGTAACACAGGGTTCATGAAACACAGGAAGGTACTAGCAACATTTGAGAGTTCAAACGGCATCACCAACCATTCATACAATCCTTCATGAGTTTTTACATAGTCTTCCATTCATGGCCTCAAATTTCAGCGAAATTCGGTCGAATTTCTGTCGAATATCGATATCCAGTCGAAATCGAAATTCGACCGAAATGACCGAAATATGGGGGTCACAGTACAAAAAATGATCGAAATGACCGAAATTTCGGTCGAAATTCCACCGAAATTCCATCGAAATTCTGTTTTGGTCGATACCGAAATGGTGACCGAAACCGACATTTAAGGCCTTGCTTCCATTCATCTCCTAGCTTGATGCACATATGATGGTACTTGCTACAAATATCAAACTTGAGAAGACGGTGGCTCCGAAAAGTATGTTGAGCAAAGCAACAAGATGTTGAATAGGAAATCTATACTTAACAGTGATTTTATTAATGGCTCGACTATCGATGCACATTCACCAAGAACCATCTTTCTATGGTGTGAGAAGAGCATGTACAGCCAGACACATGACTCGTGCTATCATATATGAATCCTTTCTTAATTAGCTTTACGACTTGAAATTGCATCTCATCAGGTTCGACTGGACTCATACAGCTGTGCGGAAGGTGTGGTATTGTGACACCAAGTACTAACTCAAAATGATGTTATATTATATGTCACGAAGGGGTGGTACTTCATGAAGGATATTGATAGTCTCAGGAATGCTGATATCTTCGTCTATTAAGGTATACACCACACAAGTATCCCATATTTGGTGCTGTGTTGCATCAATTAACATTATGTGTCTGACGAGGTGATCAAAAGTAATACCGAGCAAGGTAGATGGTGGAGGTTTGCGACGGTGATGGTGGTTGGAGGAAGGTGCGAGCCCGGGCACACAGTCGAGTTCCGTCTGCCCGAAGAAGGTCTCGCCCTTTGCAGCGCTCGTTGCCGTTCGGGAGAGGTTGTTTCCGCTGTGGGGCGCTTGATCATTGGGCCTCTCAGTGTCGTGAGCCCATTGAGTATTTTCGATGCGGGGACTTTGCTCATAGGAGCATGTTCTGTAGGGCGGTGTTGCAGCGCCAATCGATGAAGAAGCATGCGGACCGGCAACCTAGTATCCTTGTCGATGAGGGTTGTAGCAGGAATACGTTGTTCAGAGGAACCTCCGACGTCGGCGCAGCTACTGAGGCATGTTTTGGTGGCGAGGTGGCACAAATTTCGCCTTGGAGAGTGGTGGCGCGGGGGCTCTGCCTTGTTGAAGAGAGGGCATTGTTGGCTTTGTCGCATGAACTTGTTCCTTCGTTGGCGCCCCTGAGCGGTAGTGATAGATGCTTTTCGCCCGTCAATCTCTCGTTGATTAAGGTCAAAGGGCTCCCATTCTTACGGCGCGAGTTGGTGTTGGTTTGTCAGCTTTTGGCAGACGTGTTTGTTCTAGATATCGTGTCTGGAGGTCTCGATCCCGAGCAGGAGCCGGATATGATCCTAGGAGTTCGAGATTTTCGTCCTCAACGGTTGAGCTGGAGAGAAGGCTGGTTTAGAAGTCGGTGTTTGCAGCTTGAGCTCTCCTCGGTCAGGTCAGAGCCGAGGGCTTGGTCGTGCAGTGGGTGCGACGTGAGGTTGCGACGGTGGCCAATGCGGTGGTGTGGCCTGTCGGGCGGAGGAGGAGAGGTCGCCGCCGTTGACGTGTGCCGTAACGGCTCCTCGACTCTCGCGTAGGATTCATTTCGACGCTTTCTCTGCAGAGGTAGTTCCTTCCTATGCGGCGGACCATCCCCTGCCTTTAACTATTAGCGCAGTCAATGCGGTCACCCAAATCTTTCAGAAGATCCGGTGGGAGGGGATAATCGGGTCTTTGTTATGGCGGAGGGACTTCAAATCCAATTGCGGCCTTCTGCTCAGTAGTGGATCCGAACCCGAAGGCACATTCCAATTTCTTGGTGGATCCGATTCCATTGGAAGATCCGATTGGTTGGTTTGTTGCTCTGATCTGCGAATCCAGCGATGTTGCTTCCTCGGTTGCGGGCCAGGTCGGGGATGACCCGAGCGCTGGACCTGGGATTTCTCGTGTCGTTGTTCTGGAGATTGGGGCGGTGGTGGCGCCTCGGCTTGAAGACCGGAGGGAACACAGGCCTCACCGCGGGCCGTTTCGGAGGAGACATCCGTTACGGAGGCTGATGATTTTGCTACGGGAGGTGGCAGAGTCGTCTTGTTGGCGGGGATGGTGCCCGGAGGAGGGGAGCCCGATTGTGACTTGTGAGAAGATGGGGCAGAGATTTGGGGCATGTTATGAGCAAAAGAAGGGAGCATGGAAGAAGAAACTTAGGAAGAGAAGGTTGATGTTGGGCCCAACGAGTTCCAGTCAGGGCGAAGAGCGCTTGCAGGTGGAAGCCGATGTACTCTGTGGACGTGACTACTAGCTACTTTAGTCTGCTGGACAGGGGCTTTGCTGCAAGCTTGGGCGTCGTGCCACCAGTGAAGAAGAGGAATATTGGTTCATTATGAAGGTGCTATCGTGGAACGTCAGAGGGTCGGGCCGCCCTGATAAATAGTTGGGTGTAAAGAACACCATTTTGGAAGCACGAGCGGGTATATTCCTTATGTAGGAGATGAAGGCTCGAGGAGAAGGGGGTGCTCTGTGGCAGGATTTGAGTTGTGGAAGCTTGTTAGACGGTGCGGAGTTGGAGGCGCAAGGTGCGGTGGGAGATCTTCTAACTGGCTGGAAAGGGACGGTCTTTGAGAAGGTTGGGGAATGGAAATTCCTCTTCTCCATCTCCGTTGGCCTTAGGCATCTTTCCGATGGTCTCTCTTTCACGGTGACCAATGTTTACAGTCCCATTGGTGGCGAGAGGGGTTGTCTAGCAGATGATATTGTTCAAGTGGATTCGCTTAGAGGAGAAGGTGCTTGGTTGATTGGGGGAGATCTTAATGTGTCGTCGTAGACCTAGCCAACAGGCTAGAGGCCCGCCCGCCCAGCCCGCTCATGGGTCGGGCTTGGGCTTGGAGATTTAAGCATGGGGCCAGCCCGCAAAAAAATAAAAAATATATAAATATATGCCAATTATACATGTATTAATATGATACGCTTTAAGTTTTTCATTTGTGACACTAGTTTTAAATAAAATTTAATAATTTACATGTCAAGTAACATATAAACTACGTATATTAGTTATATAAAGTATAGTTGGTATTAATAAAATCATTTATACATATTAAATACCATTAAAAATCAATTGAAAAAGAACGAAATTGGCCATGGGCCGGCCCATGGGCCGGCTTTGGACAGAGGTTTTTTAACCTCGCAGCCTGGCCCGCATTTTGGCCAGGTCTATGTGCCGTTGCACCCGGAGGACAGGCCGATGCGGACTGGAGGGAGGGACGCTAGGTCTGAGGAATTCAGGAGCTTGGTGCACTCTTTGGCCCTTACTATGGTAGACACTTCCGGATGCGCGTACACTTGACGCAACAGGAGATCGAGGTCGAGGTTGGACAGATTCTTTTTATAGCCTGAAAGTTCCATGTCTTTCCCGCTCGCTAGGGCGACGGCTCTACCGCGGTCACGCTCTGACCATACTTCCATTCTTTGGGCATCGTGCGAGCAGGGACGAAGTTCTTACTTCTTCAAGTTCGAGCGGGCCTGACTGATGGAGGAGGGTTAAAGGAGTTGGTTGTTGAGAAGTGGCAGGGTTGGCAGCCTAACGGTTCAGTTGTGGGTCGGTTCACAACAAAGTTAGCTCTGTTCACGAATTTTCTGGTGGCTTACTGGAGAGATCTGAAGGGTAAGAGGAAGGCTCAGAGAAGTGCGACGTAGGAGGGAGTGGCACACTTGGATGAGTTGGATGACCAGAGAGGGCTAGATCAGGAGGAGTTAGGGGAGAGAGCGTGGCTCCTGGAAGCTTTGTTGCTTGAAGATAGAAAGGAGGAGTTTGAGTGGAGGCAGATGTCAAGGCAGCTGTGGCTAAGGGAGGGAGACGCCAACACAAGGTTTTTTCATGTGATGGCTTCTGGGAGAAGAAGGTGGAACTACATTAACGAGTTGGAGGTGGGGGGGAGCAGGTGTCCGATGATGAACAAATGAGGGGAAGCCCTTAAAAGCCATTTTATTTCTTTATCAAGAAGTGAGCGAGGTGAAGGTTGGGGCCGATTAGGCAGAGGGGTGGAGGTCCTCTTGGGGGCGCAGTCGGAGGGACTCGAGGTCCCTTTTAAGGAGGGGGAGGTGAAGCGTGCAATCTGGGACTTGTTGTTGATGGTGCCTTATGCAAATGAAATATTCTCAACGGAAAATAAATTTGATGGTGGAACAAATGGGTTGAGAGGAGAAAACTCATCGTAAAACGAGGGATTTTTGGAAAAGAATCGCAGAGATCACGTACAAGGAGGAGAAAGGAGAGAGATAATTGAGAAAAACTCAAAATTTGATTGATTCTGAACTGATTCCAATGTTGAACTCTCATCCCCTTTATATAAGAGGGGTGGATTACAAAAATAGAAAGAGATTGAAATTTAAATCCTAACCGGTTCTAATTTTAAATTCGAAATTCAAATTGAAAATCGACTAACTAATTTGAGATTACATGCGATCTCTTTATTGCAACGGCTCCATAAAAAATTGGACTATAATTAGCGACGAACATAAAATAAATTAAGCCATATTTATCCGCTACACGTTGCATTAATTCTCTGCCGCTTTAAAAATTCGTCTCCCGACGAATTGCTTAATCTTTGAAGCTAGATGATTTGATTTCAAAGTTCTCGGTCGCCTTTTGGAAGAATAGATGCAAAGCAAACTGCGGTTTCCAGGCATACTTGGAGCGATGGTTGGAGTCGTCAGTTTTATGTTGGAAAAATAGATGTGGCTTAGGTAGCGACGCCCATGCATAGGTTGCTCCCTTGATGTGTTGTGGAAAAAAATGATGTGGCATCTTCATTTCGAGTTTCGCAGCGTTCAGAGAAGCCATAGCAAATGAATGGCACAAATTTAGGAGGGGAGGAGATGTGGTAATGAACTAGACCATAGAGTCTTTAAATAGGTGTAACCCACAATCCTAATCCTAATTGAAAAAGGCAGTAGCCCCAATTTCTTTCTTCCAGCACTTTTTTTAAATATTCCTGCATTGACGGGTGGGTGCAATTTTCGTACCCCTTCATTTGAAGTATCTCCTCTTAAATGCTCACCATCTTTAACCTTTATACAAAGGGTTTTAGGTGGAGGGATGTTTCTGCAATTTCTCCAAAACCAGTCCAAATCCCTAATTTCATGGGATTGATTCTTCGTAAAAGCTAAATCGGGGCCTTTTCATTCTTGGATCCCACCTTCCAATGCCTCTAGCGTTGTCGAACCCTAGGTTTAGGATTCCCGCAGTGCACGCGGCATGGGATCTCGCAAGAGCGG
The DNA here is from genome assembly GCA_037367405.1 of Ottelia alismoides. Classification (NCBI taxonomy): domain Eukaryota; kingdom Viridiplantae; phylum Streptophyta; class Magnoliopsida; order Alismatales; family Hydrocharitaceae; genus Ottelia; species Ottelia alismoides. The sequence goes on along the minus strand of JAZKJV010001017.1, from coordinate 32,342 downwards.
TGGCGGCGATCTGGGAAGGGGGGCCTCAAGCGACATCGGTGGTGGGGCTTCCCGTTGGAGCCACCTTTCCGCGTGTTGATGGGAGCAAGGGTGGAGATAGGCGACCAACCACTAGTTGTGGTGGTGCTGGGCAGCGCAGCGGGGGTTGGGAAGAGGAGACGAAGGGTGTGCGAGGTCGAGGTTGTGGGGGCGGCGTTGGATAGAGAGGGGTAGGGTAGAGGCGAAGGGGCGAACAAGAGGATGGGAGGAAGGGTGGGCGGCGGTGGGATTGGGGGTTGCGGGGGAGGTGGTGGGGTCAATTTGATGGAGGAAGGGGGTGCAGCGGGGCTAGGGGTGGTGTCGGAGGTGCGGGAATGGCGAGGAGGGGCCGCGAGGGGGTTGACCTGGTTGCTAGAGTCGATTTCTCCGGAGACTGCGGGTCTGAAACGGGTTGGACAACGAAAACGGGTTGGACAACGAGCAGGTTGTCGATGACAACAGCTTTTCCTTCTGAAACGGGCTGGACAGCAAGCATGTCGTCGAAGACGACATTTTTTCTTGGCTTTTTTCATCGGGAACTTGACGAAGCTTCGAGGGCACGAGATGGTGTCTCGACTCTCAACAGCCTTTTTGACAGCAATTTAACTGGCGCTTAGGATCTCAAAATCAGCAATCAAATCTCGTAGCTTTGTTTGGAATTAAGCAATATGTACAACATCTCCTCGTTGTAGGCTTCGGCGGCTCACCGTTTAGGTTCCGACGAACGATAGTCCTTTCGTTGCATGCCGGGCGCGAACATCTGTACGGATCGTTAGATCGTGAGGACAATCTAAAATGCCATGCTCTGATACCAATTGATGCAAATGAAATATTCTCAACGGTGAAAATAAATTTGATGATGGAAATTTCGGTGGAGAAGAAAACAGAGGGGTTGAGAGGAGAAAAACTCGTCGGAAAACGAGGGATTTTGGAAAAGAATCGCAGAGATCGCACACAAGGAGAAGAGAGAAGGAGGGAGATAATGGAGATAAACTCAAAAATTGATTGATTATGAACTCCATTCCAATGTTGGACTCTCATCCCCTTTATATAGGAGGGGTGGATTACAAAAATAGAAAGAGATTGATATTTAAATCCTAACTGACTCTAATTTTAAATTCGTAATTCAAATTGAATACCGACTAACTAATTTGAGATCACATGCGATCTCTTTATTGCAACGACTGCATAAGAAAATTGGGACTCTAATTAACAACGAAAATAAATAAATTAAGCCATATATATCCGCTTCACGTTGCATCAGTGCCCCAGGCTGGATGGTTCCTGGTGTTATTTTGTCGGGAATTTTGGGAGCTATTGAAGGAGGAATTTTTTGGAGTTGTTGAATGAATTCAGACTGGACAACTGTGGTTTGAGAAGATCAACAGAACACTTTTGTTCCTCCTTCCCAAGGAGCACCCAGTGGGGGTTGGAGACTCATCCGATTGCGCTCTCCAATGCACGTTATCTCATTGTTTGCAAAGATACTCACTAACAGATCAAGGTCGTGCTCAATTCAATCATCCTGCAGAGGCAATATAACGTTTATCCCAGGCAGAAAGATGACGGATGGCTTAGTGATGGCCTCGGAGATTTGCCTCCACTGGAAGCGACGAAGCAGAAAGGGGTAATGTAGAAGATAGACAGTGCGAAGGCATTTTTTATGGAATCGCGATGGGTAGTCTCCCAAGTTGGGAGACACCGCCTCAATATAATCATTAGAAGTAGTTATGTTACATTAACGAGAAGGCCCAGAAATTGTAAAGGATCTACAATGCGACAACACATTTTTCCGAGTAGAATCTCTGGTTGTTGAAAATAAGGTCATTCCGTCCTAGCCAGATTGCCCAGCGAGTCGCTAAGGCAAGGGAAACATCATCCGTGGAGCTGCACCCTACCGTACGAACCGATCTCATGCGAAGGCATAATGACTGTGTCAATTGGAACTTCATCTGGATGTCTCTGCGACGTCGTGGGTTTCATGAGTTGAGGATCTCTTGGATGAAAAGATGAAATAACGACTTCCTCATATTCTGTTCTGGTCAATGGTAGACCGGTTGGCGGCTTCTTTCAGCCCAGAGAGGTGTTAGGCAGGGGTGCCCCCTTGCCCCGATGCTCTTCGTTCTGGTAGTGGATGCTCTCACGACGATGTTCAAATGTGTGTTGATGATGGTTGGTGTGAAGGCTTCCGTTTGGGAACAATCTCCATACCTCTTCTTCAGTATGCAGATGATAGGATCATCTTCTTGAATGGCTACGAGGACATGGTCAGAAGAACATCCCAGCTGATGGAGATTTTTGGTGACCTTTGTGGTTTGAAAGTTAACAAGCAGAAGTCAGTGGTGATTCCTTTTGGGCTGATGGAGAGCGATAGTGGCAGGTTGGAAGAGATATTGGACTGTCCCCTTAGGGAACTACCCATTACGTAACTTTGTCTACCGCTGGTCGCAGGAAAGCTTAAGAAGTCTGACTGGGACTTGGTTATTCGTAGATTCGAGCAACGACTGGCGGGCTGGAAGTCGCCTTATCAAGAGGGGGAAAGCTGGTCCTTCTGAAGCATGTTCTTTCAGTCATCCTCATTTTCTTCCTTTCCACCCGTCTTATACCATCGGGTGTGAGGAAAAGGATTGAATCTCTGATGCGCAGATATTTCTGGTCTGATGGTAAGTAGCATGGGCCATGCCTCAACCTCGTGGCGTGGGAGGACGTGACACGATTCGGGGGAAGGTGGGTTAGGTGTTCGGGATCTGGAGTGCATGAATAAAGCGTTGCTAGCGAAATGGGTGGTTTTTATCTGGGGAAAGTCAACAAGGCTGGCCGCAAGGCTTTTGAGGGAGATTTATGCGGTGAAAGACGCAATTGTGGCAGGTAGGGCTCGTTTCGAGTCACTTTTGTGGGCAGGAGTGCGTGTTGTTTTGACCCCCATAGCACCGAAATTGAGGTCGACGATGGGGGATGGCGAGGTATTCCGTTTTTGGCGAGATGATTGGACTGGAGAGGGGCCTATTGATGACTGGTTTCCGAGGTTATTCGCCCTGGCCTCATCGAAGGATTATTCGATTGCTCAGGCGGGTGGTTTCGGTAGCTGGATGTCTGAGTTTCTTGTGGACCTCTCCCATTAGACGTTTGATGCAGCGTGGAACGAGAATATAGGGCTTCATATTTAATTAATGTTATACGTTAATTTTATTTACGTTTATTTACGTCGTCGTATTTTTAATTGAATAAACGAGATCGCCTGTGATCTCAATTAGTTGGTTAGAGATTTGAATTCTAAATTTAGTCGGTTAATTAGTTAGAGTCTATTTAGGATAATTAGTTGTCAATTTGAATTTAATTTCTATTTTTGTAATCCCATCCCTCCTATATAAAGGGATGGTGGTCCATTGTTTTTAGACAGTTCAGTAAGTTAAAAAATTGAGAATTATTCTCTATCTCCTCTCCCTTCTTCTCCCACGTGATCTTCACGTTTCTTCCTCCCCAAGTCTCGCGCAACAGGCGCGCATTCTCCTCTTCTCCCCTCCAAATTTCAAATCTCTCCACCTTCAAATATTTTCCCGTCGTCGCTATTATCGATCTGCATCATTTGGTATCAGAGCCAGGTTGTTGAATCGTTCTCACGATTCAACGGTCCTGTCGCATATTGGAGAATGAAGCTCGATCGAGCAACCCTATCACGAGGATCACATGCGCATTCGCGTCAACAAAAATACAAGAAGCGCCTCCGGAAAAGCATCAAAGTTCAACAATAGATCGACTCATGGTACTATGTTGATATTTTTACGGTACAAGTTGACGACGAACAAAATATTGTCGTCGACAATGATATGTGCGCTGCTCAGATCATTGTGGATGGAAGAAACGGCAACAACGACGATGTGCTCGCTGTCCGGACCGTGTCATGGGAAAACAACAACGTCAAGGATGATTTGTTCGCTATCCCAACCGTTTCAGAGGAGGAAAACGCCGACCTGCTCGCTGTCCAGGCCATGTCAGAAGAAAAAAACACCAATCTACTTGATGTCCAGGTATTTTCAGACCTGCAAACACCGCCGAATTCGACCCACGCCCCCCCCCCCCCCCCGCTGTAGCCCAACCTCTCCGGCGCCCCCCTAACCTCGCTGCAACCCTCTCCCTCCACCGAAACATCCCCATTCCCTTCTCCCGCACAACCAGCCCTCCTACCCAAGGCCCTAAATGTCGGTTTCGGTCACCATTTCGGTATCGACCAAAACAGAATTTCGATGGAATTTCGACCGAAATTTCGGTCATTTCGGTCATTTTTTGTACTAGGACCCCCATATTTCGATCATTTCGGTCGAATTTCGATTTCGACTGGATACCGATATTCGACCGAATTTCGCTGAAATTTGAGGCCATGCTCCTACCTCCTTCCTCCAGCGGCTCCACCAACCCCTCCACGACCCCTGTAGTGCCACCTTCAACCCCCGCAGCCCCTGTTTCCCCTGCTGACACCCCAACACCTCCGTCGCCACCGCCCTTTCCCGCTGTCCCCGAAACCCCAGCCCCGGCAAACCACCACTGCCCCGCTGTCACCTTCCCCGATTCCCCTCCACCTCTTCCCATCGCCGTCGCTACTGCCCAGGCCCCATCCCCGCACCTTCTCCCACCGCCCATGCACCCCCTGCACCCCCACCGGCCGCAAACCTCACAACCCCAGTACCCCCTCCCGCCTCAGCCCTTGCACCCCATCGACCCACCCCCCAAACCCCAGCCCCCCCCTTAGGCCTGCTGCACCCTTCTCCCGCCTTCCCTGCACCACCTGCGGCGCACCCCGTGCTCCCATCATGCGGCCACGACGAGCTTAGGATTCCCGAACCCTAACAAAAATTGAGGGCACTTACTCAATCGGGTCCCTTGACAATAGGAGTAAAGGGATATTTTGGAAATATTTCAAGGGGACCCCCCCTCCAATGCTATTTTACCCAACATGCCAAGTGGAAAAGTTAACTTATGAGTTTTTAAGTGAAGGGATAGAACATTTGCAGCCATACCCCTCGATGGAGAAAAATTATAAATGTAACATGGAAAAGGAGCGATATGGGGAGATTCGACCAACAAGCCATGTGGAAATTCTCCATTAACAGCCGAAGATCAAGCAATTCGTCGGGAGACGAATTTTTCAAGCGGAGGAGAATTGATGCAGCGTGGAACGAGAATATAGGGCTTCATATTTAATTAGTGTTTATATGTTAATTTTATTTACGTTTATTTACGTCATCGTATTTTTAATTGAATAAACGAGATCGCCTGTGATCTCAATTAGTTGGTTAGAGATTTGAATTCTAAATTTAGTCGGTTAATTAGTTAGAGTCTATTTAGGATAATTAGTTGTCAATTTGAATTTAATTTCTATTTTTGTAATCCCATCCCTTCTATATAAAGGGATGGTGGTCCATTGTTTTTAGACAGTTCAGTAAGTTAAAAAATTGAGAATTATTCACATGATCTCCCTCCCTTTAAAAATACAAGTCTCGCGTGATCTTCACATTTCTTCCTCCCCAAGTCTCGCGCAACAGGCGTGCATTCTCCTCTTCTCCCCTCCAATTTCAAATCTCTCCACCTTCAAATATTTTCCCGTCGTCGCTATTATCGATCTGCATCATTTGGTATCAGAGCCAGGTTGTTGAATCGTTCTCACGATTCAACGGTCCTGTCGCATATTGGAGAATGAAGCACGATCGAGCAACCCTATCACGAGAATGAAGCACGATCGACCAACAAGCCATGTGGAAATTCTCCATTAACAGCCCGAAGATCAAGCAATTCGTCGGGAGACGAATTTTTCAAGCGGAGGAGAATTGATGCAGCGTGGAACGAGAATATAGGGCTTCATATTTAATTAATGTTATATGTTAATTTTATTTACGTTTATTTACGTCGTCGTATTTTTAATTGAATAAACAGGATCGCCTGTGATCTCAATTAGTTGGTTAGAGATTTGAATTCTAAATTTAGTCGGTTAATTAGTTAGAGTCTATTTAGGATAATTAGTTGTCAATTTGAATTTAATTTCTATTTTTGTAATCCCATCCCTCCTATATAAAGGGATGGTGGTCCATTGTTTTTAGACAGTTCAGTAAGTTAAAAATTTGAGAATTATTCTCTATCTCCTCTCCTCCTCTCCTTCTCCTACGTGATCTTCACGTTTCTTCCTCCCCAAGTCTCGCGCAACAGGCGCGCATTCTCCTCTTCCTCCCCTCCAATTTCAAATCTCTCCACCTTCAAATATTTTCCCGTCGTCGCTATTATCGATCTGCATCATTTGGTATCAGAGCCAGGTTGTTGAATCGTTCTCACGATTCAACGGTCATGTCGCATATTGGAGAATGAAGCTCGATCGAGCAACCCTATCACGAGGATCACATGCGCGTTCGCGTCAACAAAAATACAAGAAGCGCCTCCGGAAAAGCATCAAAGTTCAACAATGGATCGACTCATGGTACGATGTTGATATTTTTATGGTACAAGTTGACGACGAACAAAATATTGTCGTCGACAATGATATGTGTGCTGCTCAGATCATTGTGGATGGAAGAAACGGCAACAACGACGATGTGCTCGCTGTCCGGACTGTGTCATGGGAAAACAACAACGTCAAGGATGATTTGTTCGCTATCCCAGCCGTTTCAGAGGAGGAAAACGCCGACCTGCTCGCTGTCCAGGCCATGTCAGAAGAAAAAACACCAATCTACTTGATGTCCAGGTATTTTCAGACCTGCAAACACCGCCGAATTCGACCCACCCCCACCCCCCCACCCCCCCGCTGTAGCCCCCAACCTCTCCGGCGCCCCCCCTAACCTCGCTGCACCCTCTCCCTCCACCGAAACATCCCCATTCCCTTCTCCCGCACAACCAGCCCTCCTACCCAAGGCCCTAAATGTCGGTTTCGGTCACCATTTCGGTATCGACCAAAACAGAATTTCGATGGAATTTCGACCGAAATTTCGGTCATTTCGGTCATTTTTTGTACTAGGACCCCCATATTTCGATCATTTCGGTCATTTCGGTCGAATTTCGATTTCGACTGGATACCGATATTCGACCGAATTTCGTTGAAATTTGAGGCCATGCTCCTACCTCCTTCCTCCAGCGGCTCCACCAACCCCTCCACGACCCCTGTAGTGCCACCTTCAACCCCCGCAGCCCCTGTTTCCCCTGCTGACACCCCAACACCGCCGTCGCCACCGCCCTTTCCCGCTGTCCCCGAAACCCCAGCCCCGGCAAACCACCACCGCCCCGCTGTCACCTTCCCCGATTCCCCTTCACCTCTTCCCATCGCCGTCGCTACTGCCCAGGCCCCATCCCCCGCACCTTCTCCCACCGCCCATGCACCCCCTGCACCCCACCGGCCGCAAACCTCACAACCCCAGTACCCCCTCCCGCCTCAGCCCTTGCACCCCATCGACCCACCCCCCAAACCCCAGCACCCCCCTTAGGCCTGCTGCACCCTTCTCCCGCCTTCCCTGCACCCCCTGCGGCGCACCCCGTGCTCCCATCATGCGGCCACGACGAGCTTAGGAAGAACCGAACCCTAACGAAAATTGAGGGCACTTACTCAATCGGGTCCCTTGACAATAGGAGTAAAGGGATATTTTGGAAATATTTCAAGGGGACCCCCCCTCCAATGCTATTTTACCCAACATGCCAAGTGGAAAAGTTAACTTATGAGTTTTTAAGTGAAGGGATAGAACATTTGCAGCCATACCCCTCAATGGAGAAAAATTATAAATGTAACATGGAAAAGGAGCGATATGGGGAGATTCGACCAACAAGCCATGTGGAAATTCTCCATCAACAGCCCGAAGATCAAGCAATTCGTCGGGAGACGAATTTTTCAAGCGGAGGAGAATTGATGCAGCGTGGAACGAGAATATAGGGCTTCATATTTAATTAATGTTATATGTTAATTTTATTTACGTTTATTTACGTCGTCGTATTTTTAATTGAATAAACGAGATCGTCTGTGATCTCAATTAGTTGGTTAGAGATTTGAATTCTAAATTTAGTCGGTTAATTAGTTAGAGTCTATTTAGGATAATTAGTTGTCAATTTGAATTTAATTTCTATTTTTGTACTCCCATCCCTCCTATATAAAGGGATGGTGGTCCATTGTTTTTAGACAGTTCAGTATGTTAAAAAATTGAGAATTATTCTCTATCTCCTCTCCTCTCCCTTCTCCTTCTCCCACGTGATCTTCACGTTTCTTCCTCCCAAGTCTCGCGCAATAGGCGCGCCTTCTCCTCTTCTCCCCTCCAATTTCAAATCTCTCCACCTTCAAATATTTTCCCGGCGTCGCTATTATCGATCTGCATCAACGTTAGAGGAGCTTGTCAGGTTGCAGTCAGAGTTGCCCTCACCTATTTGCATCTCCGAGGGAAGAGATCATTTTGAATGGGACGACGAGGGCAAGTTCTTGACAAAGAAGGCATATGTGGAATTTAGAAGGGAAGAGGACAACCAAGACAAGGATCTCTGCAAATACATGAAGATCATTTTGGCTAGCAAGCTCCCTTGCAGGGTTAAGGTTTTTCTTTTGTGTCTAAGAAGGGGCTGGTTGTGTAACAAAGCAAGAACAAGCAGATTGTTTGGTATTGTTGATACGTCTTGTGACAGGTGTGGAGAGCAGGTTGAGGACGCGAATCACCTCTTCTTTGGTTGCCCCTCTTCGGAACAGGTGTGGAGGGTGATAGGTCCAGCTTGGATCTCACCCGCAGGTTCTGCACAGTTTTGGGGACCTCTGAGAAGTTGTAGGTGGCAATTCATTGGACGATTGTACCTTACCTTTTGCAACACTATGGGCCATCTGGGGAGGGAGGAAGACCTTATTTTTAAGAATCGGAGGTTTTATCTAGATAATGTAATAGCCTATTGTAAGTCTCTTTTATGTTTATGGTCTTCCAGGTAATGTATTTTGAACCTTTTTATTAATGAATCGCAATGAAGCCCATCTCAGGATCTCACCCTCTTTTTCATCAAAAAAAAACATCATGTAAGTGCCCATCATTCGTGGACTTCTTAATCTGGAACTTGCAATACTCACTGGGCGATGGAATGGTGCCATATGTCGTGGGCTAAGTGCATTACATTGTGGACGTGAAGTGATTTAGGTCTTTCCCATAATGATGGAATATGTATTCTTTTGACCCTTATAACGTGTACCTTGGTTATATTGCAACGTAGATCGAGAAGCGTGTGATAGACATTCATGTATGCAATATGGCACAGAATCTCATCTCGACAAATTGATCCAATCAAAAACTGGACAGGGCATTGAAAGAGGATGAGTACCAAGATCTTGCCCTTGAACCATGCCACGATGTATGGTTGGTCCAGTGGTTGCGATTTAGAGCCCAAGTTGTCTACCATTTCTTGGGAGACAGTTTTCAACACTCCCACCATCAATATTAACGAGTAGCATTAAGTACGTGTTGTTCGAACAATCTTGTGCTGTAACCATGCATCGTCATCTTCATCTTGAGGAGTAAGCATAAGCTGTCTAACAGTCTACAGTACTGTAAAAGTCGGTCGACTGGCTCGACTAGTAGGTCCAACTAGTCTAGTCATTGCGGTGGTGGACCGAGTATTAAGTAATTCCGACTAAGCCGACTAGTTAATAGTTTTTTGTTTGGATTTACCATATTTTTATTTTTTGCTTTTTTTAATAGTAAACTTATTCTAATACGCTTAATGTTTTATTTAAATTCAATTATTTCTTTTATTTCATTGTGATAGTATAAACAATGTACAAATCTAATTAAATATATTAGAATATGTGTATAAAAATGATTTATATATTCAAAATAATTAACAAATCAAAGCCGATTAAAGCCCAAACCAAAAAGACTAATCCAATCCATAACAATGTACCAAAAATACAATAGTTTTTACTTGACCAACCATCAGAAGAAGCAAATACAACGGGTACGTTAATCAATAGGATTGATAAGGTTGCAATTAATGCAAAAACAGCCAATTGGAAAGCAATAAACATGCTTGTAATCCTCCAAACTATCAACAAATTAACTATCCATTTGATCCCTCACTTCGTCAAAATTCTGATAAAATACATCGGGGAGGGATTTAATCATGAATTAATCAATTGATTCTTTAGAACTTGTTACCACTATTTATTTTATTTGGATTTAGACGTGAAATGTGATTAGTAGAATTGAGTATTCATAAATATACGGATATATTACATATTGTAATTCGCATACAGATTGATACATCAAAATATGGATTCACATCTAGGATGGGATGCATGATTGTCGATTAATCCTTAGTCAGTGACCCGATCGACCGAGTACCGACTACCAATTTTTGCAACATTGACAGTCTCCATAGGTCCACCATGTTGTTCAAGGAAACTTTTGTGCTTGATAATTGTAGAGATATTTCCAGTAGTTTTTGTACTCGTCTGTTATGTTTATTTTCCTTGTACCATCTTATGTAATTTACCCATATGCTTCCTCTATATAAGAGAGCCTAGGGTTACTGGAATAAACAAGTTCTCTCATTTTCTTCCAACATGGTATCAGAGCCTCCACCCTAACCCTAACTATAGTTGCCGCCGCCGCCCTCTCTTCCGTGCCCCTCTCAGCCCGCCGCCTCTGCCACAGCCACCGCACCTCCCCACGACCCCACCGCCGACCCTACCCCAGCCCGCCGCCTCTCCCACGGCTCGCCGCCCCTACCAGCCCGTCGACGCGTTGTCCCGTCCATCTAATCTAGGCGTTGACCCACCTCCCGCCCCTCCTCTCAACTCGACGTCGTCCCATTCCCGTTCTTGTTCTTCATGGAGTTGAGTGCATAAGTCTACATATGCACTCATCTCCATACATGTTTATGTAGACATTTGTTCATTGGTCTACAAACCCTAGTTCTTCGTCTCCGGCAACAATGTCAAAAAAACAAAGTCGGCATGCCCTCCATCGGCGCTTTCAAAGGTCCAGCGCTAATAGTCAAAATGGATGGGACAAATTACGAGCTGTGGGTGATGCAATTCATGAGCCTCATGAAGTCCAATGGTAAGAAGCACATTCTTACCGAAGATAAGCCGGCAGCGAAGACAGGAGTTTATGCCTCATGGGAGGCTGATGGTTCCTACGCCAAGGTATGGCTTTCAGGCACTCTGACGATGGAGATTGCTAATGATGTCCTCCATCAGCCCACGGCTAAGGCCATGTGGGACATTCTAGCCGCGACGTACTCGTAGATGCGGAACGAGACCAAGATCCTCCAGCTTCAGCATGACATATTTACGGTCAAGCAGAATGGCCGACCGTTGCATTCGTTGTACACATCCCTACGAGGGATGTTTGAGAAGCTTTACAGTATTATTCCCTTGACGGCGACCCATGAGCAGCATAAGACGTTCCGGAACGCTACGATGGTAGGGGTCTTACTAGCGGCACTTGACCCGGAGTATGATGCGGCTCGCTCGCAGATCTTGGCGGATGCTACTATTCCTCCAGTGGAGGAAGTGTATCGACGGCTCAGCGGAATCACAGTTTATTCTACTGCCACTACTCCATCTCCTTCAGCGATGGCAGCTTCCAGAGGCAGAGGTGCATCTTCTTCTTTTTGTGGTCGTGGACCTCGTGATCGTGGTGGCCAATTTCGTCATCCATGCACCTTCTGTCATCGACCGGGTCATGCGGAGGATACATGTTATTCTAAGCATGGTTTTCCAGCATCAGCCCGTGTAGCCAAGCACATTGTGCCTACACAGACATCTACTTCAGATCAGCGGTTTGAGGATCTTCTCGCCAGATTACGAGATATCATGCCTCCGGCCACTACTGATTCGCCGGGAGGTCACTCAGACATAGCAGCTTCAGCCTCTGCCAGCACGTTAGCCACAGCTAGTACATTAGGTAGTGTTTATGCCTTTACATCATATCAGAGTTCTGATGTTTCAGAATGGATTATGGACTCTGGTGCGACACATCATCTCTGTCGAGACAGAGATAAGTTTTACATCATACAGAGAGGTTTCACCTGGGGAGATCGGTGGTGATAGCAGATGGGACTCATTCCCCCATCATTGGACAAGGGGAGATTAGTTTGACACCCTCCATCCAACTACAGAATGTTTTGCATGCTCCAGATTTTTCAATGAACTTACTTTTTATTAGTCAGCTTACAAAGGATTTGCATTGTCGGGTTATTTTTGACCCATCGTCCCTTCTTTTTCAGGACATTCTAACAGGCAAGGTGATTGGTTGTGGCTGTGAGCAGGATGGTCTCTATCGGTTAGTATGTACCTCCTATGCTGGTGTCTCCTCTCATTCCAGTGTAACTGCTTCTCCCTTTACTTGGCATCTGCGTTTTGGTCATCTCCCTCTTCAGAAGCCGCGACATATCTTGCCTCAGATTTCACCACAGTCTTCTTTTCAGTGTGAAGCGTGTCAGTTGGGGAAGCATCATAGATCTACTTTCCCTACTCGTGAGTCTCGGAGCAGTCGCTCCCCTCTTGAGTTGTTGTATGTTGACATTTGGGGTCCTAGTCGTGTACCTGATCACCAAGGACACAGGTTTTATCTAGTAGTCGTTGATGATTTCTCTAGATTGTCTTTGATCTTTTTATTGAAAAATAAATCTGAAGCGAGTGATGTAATCAAAAATCTTATCAATGAAGTTCAGAATGTTTTTGCTTCTGATGTGAAGATTGTGCGCACAGATAATGCCTTAGAATTTTGCACTCGCACCATTTCACATTTCTTCTTGTCTCGTGGCATTATTCATCAAACAACTTGTGCCTACACGTCTCAACAGAACGGTGTTGCTGAGAGAAAACATCGTCATCTTCTAGATATAACTCAGACTTTACTCATTCATAGTTGTGCCCCTCTTTCCTTTTGGGGTGATGCAGTTCTTATGGCATGTTATCTGGTAAATCGTATGCCATCCTCTGTATTGGGTGAACAAGCTCCACTTTCGATTGTCTTTCCTAATAGGGAATTGTTCTCCCTAACTCCTCGTGTTTTGGTTCAGTTGCTTTTGTACATCAACTCACTCCGGGGATTGACAAGCTCTCACCTAGGGCTGTCAAGTGTGTATTTCTTGGGTACTCTCGTATGCGAAAGGGTTACCGATGCTATGATCCTGTGAACAAAAAATATTATGTTAGTGCCGATGTCACCTTCTTTAATACTGTGATGTATTTTTCGCCTACCGGTGATAGGATGACTCCTTCCAATACTGATGATGACATCTATGTGCCCCCTCCTCCTTTGCATCAGTCTGAAACGTACCGACTCCTGTTGTGTCACCACCATCACGACCACCACCACCACCTCCGCCACCACCATCACGACCACCACCACCACCTCCGCCACCACCAGTCCCGCCTTTACCAAAGTTTTATACATGTCGTCCAAATCCTGCTCATGGAGGCCGTCATTCATCCATCATGCCCCATGTATGTCCAAAGTGAGATTAATAACGATGGGACTGACAATGCACAAGTGCAGGGGAATGACATACAGGTGGACAATGCTGATGATTTGGATGTACCCATTGCCTTGAGGAAGTCTAAGCGGACGTGTGCGTCTTATCCTCTTACTTCACAAGTTTCATTCCATCGCCTAACTGGTGATTTTCAGAGATTTGATGTTGCCTTATCTACCGTGGAGATACCACGGAATTATCAGGATGCCTTGAAGGATAGCAGCTGGCGGTTAGTCATGGAGGAGGAAATGGTTGCCCTGCTGTCTCGTGGTACATGGAGCTTGGTTCATGCTCCCCCAAGTGCTTCTGTGGTCAGTTGTAAATGGATCTTTACTGTCAAATATAATGCGGATGGCAGCCTTGATCGCTACAAAGCAAGGCTAGTGGCACGTGGATTCACTCAGACATATGGCGTGGATTATATGGACACTTTTTCTCCGGTTGCACGTCATTCCACTCTACGTGTTCTTCTGTCAGTCGTTGTGGTACGCAATCGGCCTTTATTCCAGCTTGATGTTAAAAATGCCTTTTTATATGGGGATCTGCGGGAAGAAGTCTACATGCAGCAGCCTCCGGGGTTTGCTACTGAGGGGGTGTCAGAAGGTGTGTCGACTTCACAAGGCCATATATGATCTTAAACAAAGTCCACATGCATGGTTTTAGAAGCTTTCATATCTAATCCAGAAGCAAGGGTTCATAACATCAAATGCTGACCACTCTTTTTTTGTCCATAAGACTCCCAGAGGTATTGTTGTTATTATGGTATATGTTGATGATATACTTGTTGCGGGAGATAACATGCAGGGGATAAAGATGGCAAAAGCATTTTTAGGCCATCAGTTTGTGACTAAGGATCTTGGTACTCTACGATACTTTCTGGGATTGGAATTTGCGATGAATGCACAGGGTCTTGTGATGACACAAAGGAAATATATTACAGATATACTTGTTGAGACAGGTATGATCGGGTGTCGACCCTCCACTACTCCCATGGATCCTAGTATGAAGTTATATGGAGATGATACAAAGGAAGTTGACAAAAGAAGATAAAGAGAAATGGTGGGAAAGCTTCTCTATATTACTATCACTAGACCTGACATTGCTTTTGCAGTTAGTTGGGTGAGCCAGTTCATGGAACAGCCCAGACAGGTGCACATGGATGCGGTATATATGATATTAAGATATCTAAAGTCATCTCCAGGTGCAGAATTATTGGTCAGGAAAGAAACAAATCTCTCGATCTTTGCATGTGCTGATGCGGATTATGCAGGATATCCTAGAGACCGGAAATCTACCGCAGGTTTTGCACTGTTTGTTGGTAGTTCCTTAGTTTCTTGGAAAAGCAAGAAACATATAGTGGTGGCTAGATCTAGTGCTGAATCTGAGTACAGGGCCATGGCACAGGCGAGTATGGAGATGATTTGGGTTCGAGCTGTATTAGAAGATCTGCATATAGATATACCTCTACCCATGCAATTACAGTGTGACAATCAAGCATCATTATTTATTGCTAACAATCCTGTATTTCATGAAAGGACGAAGCATATTGAGGTAAACTGTCACTATACCAGGGATATGATTCAAAAGGGTTTGATTTCTACTTCCCATGTCAGTTCAGGAGAGCAGACTGCAGATATCTTTACTAAGCCGTTGCTCAAAGGGTCGTTTCAGAAATGCTCTTCCAAGCTGAGCATGATCGACATCTATGCTTAATCTTGAGGGGTACTGTAGAGATATTTCCAGTAGATTTTGTACTCGTTTGTTATGTTTATTTTCCTTGTTCCATCTTATATAATTTACCCATAGGCTTCCTCTATATAAGAGAGCCTAGGATTACTAGAAAAAACAAGTTCTCTCATTTTCTTCCAACAATAATCAATAATGGACTAGAAGACTCGCGATCAACGTCCACACAATCATAACCCTCATCTAGGCAACTGTAACTAGCCATCATTATGGGATGTTCATTAACATCAAGCGTGGTATGATCAAAAGAATGATTATTGTGCTCTTCTTGAATTAAATGAGCATGTTCTACTCAAACGGTTAGGACACTAGACAGCTCGATGTCTTTTTTAAAGAGATCAGAAACATGTATCTAGTCCTATGGTGGGTCGCAGACCTAAAATGCCACGACTAATCAAAGCAGGAAGAGTAGAAGAGGAGTGTCTTATGGGAGAACGGAAAGGGATAGGAGTCTTAGGAGAAGGGCGAGGAGCAGTTGTCCAAAATGCCTAGAAGGGATAGGGAGGCTTGATGGAGAGGTCATGCTGCCAATTGTGGTCCTATGAATGTTGAGCCTAGTCTGGAGGGCCCAATCATAGGTGCTATCAATGATCTTACAATCGCACATGTATAATTCATCTTGGATATTCAATCTCAATCCATGGATGTATGGAGCAACAAATGGTACTTTCTTTTCTTTGAGAATATTTCTGGCCGCCAAAATCTGAAAACATTTGTATTCTCTTGTACACTCGGATTGCCTTGTTCTATATCTTTGCAGCCTTGTAAAAAAGGTTTTGTCGATACTCATGAAGTAGACACTTCACTTTAAATTTCTTTAGCATCTTGGACCATGAGAGAATTCGGTATTTGCCCTTATGACGACGCTCATCTTAAAGATGTTTCCACCAAAGCAAGGGATAATCTTTGAGTTTAAAGGTTAAAATTGAAGTTTTCATTTGTTAGATAGATTTTTATAATGGAATAAGTGATTGATATGATCCATCCAATCAAGGAAACATATGAGTCACCACATCCATCCAAATCAATAATTCCAATGTGAATACTGCACTCCCAGCCATTGTCTTGCCTAAGGTGTGAATGGCATCCTCATGTTGAGGTTTATCCCTGAACGGGGTTGGTTCCAAATCGAGGACTAAACTATCTGATTCAGAAGGGGTTGAAAAAAGGGGATAATAGTGGCTACAGTGTTGAGAGTAAATGCTCAAGGACCTACCGGACCCTCGAGGATGGTCAACCCTATCCATGAGGATAGCCATTTGGCCTCTCAAAACATTGATAGCCTCATCCAATCTATCCATGTGGATGGGTTGATCTTCCATTTTTTCATAGGTCGTTCGGGTAGTGGGGTAAACATGCTCCTCTCTCCAAGGTGGGCCCTACATTTCCTCTTTTTTAATACATTTTCTTTTTTGATTTATGGGCGAATGGCGACGCGATGGAGTTCTCAGCGAGGCGATGGCGATGGCGACGCCTTGGCGACGTGTCGGAGTTCTATACAAGGCCACGTTTGGAGTTGGCGAAGAAGAGGGGGAGCCCAGGGGTTCTCTCGTGGGGGGGATGCTCCTCTCTCGCACGATGCCGACTGCGCTTCGATGGAGGGAAGTTCTACGGGGGCTCGTAAAGATAGCCCTCAGTTCGTGGCCGCGGAAGGGGAGGAAGCACTCGCAAAGGAGGGGAGGTGGATTCAAGTCTCCCATAAGAAACCGGGTAGACTATGCTGGCGTTGTGGCGTAAGGGGACATTTGGCATCGGTTTGTGTTGCTAGGCCAC
Organism: Ottelia alismoides; assembly: GCA_037367405.1. Taxonomy (NCBI): domain Eukaryota; kingdom Viridiplantae; phylum Streptophyta; class Magnoliopsida; order Alismatales; family Hydrocharitaceae; genus Ottelia; species Ottelia alismoides. Next base: position 15,329 of record JAZKJV010001017.1, on the reverse strand, counting down.
GTTGTTTTGCATGCGGAGGTCTGGGTCACAAACAGGTGCATTGCGATTCTTCTGCAAGGTTTGAGGGGAGGCGTTTCTCCCTGGGAAGGTCGGTTGTTCCTCCAAGGAACACTCACGGGGAGATATCAGGACCCGGAGGTGGAGGTCGCACTTTTGCACAGGTCGTGGCTGGCGCCACCTACTCTAACACGGTGGCGGAGTCGTCCTACGCTCAGAAGGAGACTTTCGTTCCATATGCAGACCCAGGTACTCTTGCGATGAAGTCGCGGGTGCAGGCTACGCGAGGCACTTCTTCTCATAGGGCGGTTGTTGGAGTCTACTTGGATGATGGCCTTTCCCTCGAGGTTGTGAACAACCTCCTCAGGGAGCTCCTGGGGGTTCGCTTCTAGGGAGACATTATCCCTCTTGGCAAAAGGAGATGCTGTGTAAGGGGGTTGTCGAACGATCAGAGGCTCAGGCTTTTACATGGCGGTTTGAGAGGAGGCATTGCTTGGAGGGACTTGCGTTTTGCGGATGGGGCATGCACGGACGTTGAGGTTTGCGTCGCTAACGTTCGTGGAGTGCCATTCCTTTCTTGGTCTGTTCACTGTCTAAGGCGTCCTCTAAGAAGATGGGGAGAGGTTTTGGCTGTCACCGACGACGGGTTATCTCCGGGGTCCGATCCCTCCACGACTAGGATTCTCCTGGAGTGCAACAAGTCCTTCCTGGACAGAGCGGGGGAACAGGTGTTCTTCGGGGACCTAAAGTTTGGACGCTTCTATTGTCGACTGGAATTGTCAGTGGTTTCTCCGCCGCCACCTCTGGCAGAGCGTTGTGTCCCCGTCAAGCCGGATGTTGCAAAAGGCAAGGGCGTCGTTTCGTTTCTCGAGGCACATATACCTAAGCAGGGCGCCGCTTTGGGGTTCTCGCCTGGCTATGATGTTTTCGTAAGTCCCTCGGGCTTTCTCGTACGTGAAGCCCATCCTTCGGCGTGGAATCGATGTTTCGATACATCTCTTGGCGGTTTCCAGACTGACGTGGCGGGTAGGTGCACGGGAATTGAGGGAGATTTCGATCTCTCGAAAAGGTCCCCAGGATCCTCGTCTCGGGGCTTCTCTCCGGTTATTTGGGTCGCGCAGTTCTGGGGCGGACCCTCCATCGGATCTGGGAACGGACCCTCCATCGGTTCGGCCGGTAGGGTTGTCGAGCTGGATAAGTTTGAGCATGACGTGGCAGCCTCGAATTTTACTGAGCATGGGAGATTGCTTTTGCCTCCGAATGCGGGCCCCCTCTCTTTCGATTCTACTGGGACTACCCCCGGCGGACAGCAGAAGGGGTCTCCTTCGCATAACGCGGGGTCCTTCACATCTGTTTGTCCCTCCGAAGCTGTTGTGGGGGATTTGAACGTTGCTCCTTCGGATGAAGAATCAACAAGGAGATCCTCTAAGCGTTACAGAAGGAGGTCCAAGCCACGGTCGAGGTCGACGGAGACGCAGACTTGCCTCACCTTCAATGAGGCAGTGGCAGCGGCTGCAGGAGTTGTTAGACCAAGGGGTTTCAACTTTGTTTCCAAATGAAGGTCTTGTCTTGGAATGTCAGGGGTTTGGGGGACGCTGACAAGAGGAAGTCGTTGGGTACTAGGTTCAAAGAATAGGGCTGTGATGTGGTTCTTCTTCAGGAAACCAAGCTTGGACAGTTGGATGAAGATCTATGGCGATCTTTTGGTTGGGGGAGTCTTGATGAATTTCGTGCCTTAGATGTCGAGGGCTCTGCTGTAGGGTTGCTCATTGCTTGGAGATCGGCGACATTCTCTTTTAACTCGATATCGAAGGGCTGTCATTCTATCACCATTTCTCTCACAAGACGGGAGGATTTTTCTACCATGGTCTTCTCCTGCGCTTACGGGTCGTCCTGTCATTTGAAGAGAAGGGACCTTTGGGAAGAGCTTCGTCGGGCCAGCGAGCCTTTTGCGGGCTTACCATGGCTGATAGGGGGTGATTTTAATGTAACTTTACGTGCTTCAGATCGTCCCCGGTCAAGGGGGGGTGCGGATCTGGGATCGGCAGACTTTTCTGATTTCAATGACTCTCTTGCGATGGAGGATTTGTGTGCTACGGATATAGCTTGCACTTGGAGGAACTCCTTGTCTAGATCTTGCATTGACAGATTTATTGTTTCTGAAGCCCTTATGTCGGTGTTTCCACTTGCGCTTGTTCACTCTTATCCTCGTGCGTACTCCGACCACACACCTATCGTGTGGGACTCGGGTACGTCGCCTACCTCTGTGGGCTTCTTCAGGTATGAAAGGTGTTGGCTACAGGAGGTCGGTTTCAGGGATTTGGTGGCTGAGATCTGGGGGAAGGACTGTGATGGGGGTTCGGCGGTGGGGAGGTTTGCTCGAAAATTGGTGCTTTTGCAGAAAAGCTTGGCCTTTTTTAAAAAGTCTTCGCGGGCTGCTCGTGTAGCTACAAGGAAGGAAGCGGAGGACATCGTCGCATCTCTGGATGTATTGGAGGGGGGAAGGGATATCACCCCCGAGGAAGTGGCCTCCAGATCGGCGGCCCAGACAAAGGTGGAAGCTGAGGACCGGAAGAGGGTGGTGGAATGGCGTCAGAGGTCGAGAATCTCCTGGCTAAGAGGAGGAGATGCGAATTCCGCTTTTTTTTCATAGGGTGGCCAGTAACAGGAGGTGCTCGAACTATATTCGCTCCATCTACTTTGGTGACAGGGACATCGTTGGGGAGGATGCTCTTGGGAGAGAGGTATCGGCCTATTTTAAAGATTTCTCATTCTCTCGCACCCCTAGGCATTGGTTCTGGTTGGGGGAGGACACTCCTCCTCTCTCCCATGAATTACATGACGCTTTGATAAAGGACGTAACCTTGGAGGAGGTGAAGAGTGCGGTTTGGGATCTCAACGTTGATGCCTCGCCGGGACCGGATGGCTTCCCCATTGCCTTCTACAAGGACTTTTGGGATTTGGTGGGGGAAGAGGTCTGGGATGTTATTCTGGAATTCTGCAGGGGTAATGCGGGATTCGACCGTATTAACAGGGTTATCATTGTCCTAGTGCCAAAGATCTGCCCCCCTCGTCTTATTGAGGGCTTCCGTCCAATCGCAATTTCGAATGGCATATATCTGATCGTGGCAAAGGTTTTGGCACGTAGACTCGCCCCGTTACTCGATGATTTGGTTTCGCCTACTCAGACAACGTTCATTCGTGGTAGACAAATTGCCGATGTTACTGCTTTGGCTTCTGAAATGGTGGAGTTTTGGAGGAAAAGAGGGACCCATGGCGTGCTCTGGAAAGTGGATTTTGCGAAGGCCACTTGATTGGGCTTTCCTTTGGTCGGTCCTGCGCACACGTGGTTTTCCCACGTTATGGATCTCTTGGGTTCGTCGATGCATATCTACGGTATCGTTTTCCGTAATGATAAATGGCCGCCTTGTGGGTGATCGCTTCCAGCCAAGAAGAGGTGTGCGACAAGGCTGCCCCTTGGCACCACTCCTCTTTGTTCTCGCGGTCGATGTGCTTCCCAGGATGGCGACTCGTGTGATTGGCCATGGCTTGTCCATGGGATTCTCCTGCGGCGATCGGGTTATCCCGACCCTCCAATTTGCAGACGACACTATTGTGTTCATTGAGGGGGGTCAAGAGGAGGTCAGGGGGATGGCAGCGACTTTGGACATCTTCAGCGAGCTCTCGGGTTTGCTCATAAATCAAAGCAAATCAAAGGTGATTCCCTTTGCTCTGGATTTGGAGTCGGTTGCCGCCTGTGGCAGGATTTTGGGCACCACCCCCTCTACACTCCCAATCAACTATTTGGGCTTGCCCCTGGGAGCGAGGAGGGCTAAGGCGCGTGACTGGAGCAACATTTTAGAGAAGATGGAGAGGAGGCTCTCCGGCTGGAGTGCTTCCTTGCTTTCGCAGGGTGGACGCCTTGTGCTCATCAAGGCGGTTCTTTCCTCTATCCCCATTTACTATCTATCAAATTGGTTACTGCCGGTGGGTGTTCGGAACCGTATGGAGAGCTTGATGCGGAAGTTCCTATGGGGAAGAAGAGGCCATTCCTCGTGTGGTACGCATCTCGTGGAGTGGGCTGAGGTGACGAGGAGGAAATGTGAGGGAGGTCTTGGCATCCGTCGTCTTGAACGGGTCAATGTTGCTCTCTTGCTTAAATGGGTTAACAGACTTTGGGGGGAACGGACAGCTTCTGCACCTCTTTATTGCGTGAGATCCTGGACATCGATGTGGACCTCCTGGGGGATCTTGGTGTTCGGCGCTCTCGTACCCCTTTCTGGCGCGGGGTGATTTCGGTGAGACAGCGCTTTTCTCACCTCTTCGCTCCTGTTCTTGGGGATGGCTGCTCATTCAAGTTCTGGCTTGACGCTTGGGCCGGTGGTGCTCCCCTTGCTGATTCATATCCGCGCCTTCGTGCCTTGGTGTCCGATGGCAGTGCTACTGTGGCATCCTCGTGGTCGAGAGATGGATGGTTTCCGTCACTTCTGAGCAACCTCTCTGATCAACGTTTCGACGAGCTTCTTACGCTTCTGGATTCTCTTGAGAATGCGCCCAGGCCCACGTCATGTCGTGATCACTGGGCTTGGCGGGATGGCGTATTCTCCACAAGGAAGGCCTTCAGGGCAATATCTATTCATCCGCAAACTGATCTGGACCTCGTCTACCGCGACTGCAATTTCCTCTGGCTTTTGAAGCTGCCGGAGAGAGCAGCCATATTCCTTTGGTTTTTCCGCAGAGGGAGGATCCTTACTAGGGAGCGCTGCGCGAGGCTCTTTAGTGATTCGATTCCAGTTGTTTGTGTTCTATGTGGCAACGGCATAGAGTCTTTAGTTCACCTCTTCTTCACCTGCTCGGTCACAAACACCATTTGGGAGGAGGCAGGGATTTCTTGGATCAACACTTCGGATCTGGCAGGCTTTTGGGACTCAGTTCGATCCAACAGGGACAGGACGCGCGGTGACTTTTTGAGCCTTTTTGCTTACATTTGGGCGATCTGGCTGGGCCGTAATGCATCTATCTTTAGGGGTCAACGTTTTTACAAGGAGAATATTTTGGGTCACGCGGCGCATCTTGCTCGTGATTGGATGTTGGTGTAATTAGCGTCCTTTGCCTAGGTTGGGATCTTCTCGATCCCACATATGTCTTTCCTTCTCTCTGTCCTTGTACTTCTTGCCTTCTTGTTTAACGCTTCCTTTTAATAAAAGTTTCTGGGGCGAACACCTTGTCGTGTCTCCCCCACATCGTTGGATTTTCAAAAAAAATCAATTCTTTTTCATCCACTCAATCAAAAATAATATGTTATACCATCATATGATATAAAAATTATAAATTAATCCATTTCTACTCACTTTCCAAACTTCAATACCAATCACATCACAATAGCTACACACTTTTTCAAACTTCAATACAATCATATCACAACAAACCCACTTCAAACCCACCCCCAGTCCAAACACCAAAATACAAAAATGGGTTACCCTCTACCAGATTAACCCGCCCTAACCTGCGTACCAAAAGCACCCTTAGTGTTTGCAACTTCAAAATATTTTCTTATGTAGGGAAAAGAGATTATAAATGTAAATTATTTGTTAAGCTTCAAAAATAACATTAATACAATTTGCAAAACAACAACAATAAAATGAAAAATGGCTTAATGCAAGTAATGTTTTGATTTTTTTTACTGTGATGCAATGCACTACACCATTTTTTAAGAAATTTGAGATAACAAACATGGCAAATGTAAGCAAGCAGAAGTGATCTCGAGTAGTGATTCTGATATCAATTGATGCAAATGCAAGGATGAAAATACTATTCTGATTGTCATAGCATACAACGACGATGCCCCATGGGAAAAGATGGTTGGTTGGAGGCGTCCAATGGGGTAGGTAAAAGGTCACGCAAGGTAGGTGGCAATGGTGATAGTTTGTCAAGGTCAGCGCGACAAAGCAGCGAAGAGGGTGGAGGTAGAGGTCTGATGGAGATAAGTGAAGAGGAGTGGCAGTGGAGCGGGATTATGGTGAAGTGAGATTATGGTGGCGGATAAAGAAAGGGGAAGGGAGATGAGAGTTGGGAAAGATAGGAAGAAAAGAGAGGGAAGAGGGTGTGGTACGAAAAGGAAAAGAAGCAGAAGAGGGAAAGTGGGAATGGTGATTGGTGGTAAAGAATAGTAGAAAAGGAGAGAGAATATGTGGAAGATTAAAGGAGAAATTTCCTTCAAGAACCGAAATGCTTCTTATTATTCCATTAGTTTAACAAAAGGCTCTATTTATAGATGGGTCGTACAACAAATATAATTCAACATTGTTCTGGAGTGTTCTGCATTATGCAGAAAGGAGAAGAAATTCTAGAAAATCCTACCATATGGGAGGAGGAAGAGGAATCTAGATCCATACCTCCACTTAAAAAATACAAATTTCAGCAGTGACCATTTTACATATAACATTTTATAAAGTAATCCAAATTCTAGATCTTTCTGGTGGTTATAAACATGATTATTAAGGAGTTGCACATTATTGGGTTGCACCTCGAGTCTTAACATGATGTGATACATTTTCCATGTAAAAACACTCACTTTAAAAATTATACCATTCCAAGCGAGCCAGATTGCCCAAAGAATTGTGGTTGGCTTTAGAAACATAGCAGTAGGCTTGAGACGAACCAAGTACAAAGCCTTCCAACAACCTTCACTGCTGCGAACATCAAGCCATGGTATATTCATCTCCACCCAAATACTTTTTGCCTTGTCATATGCAAAGAATAGATGATCCATTGTCTCAATCCCTACCCCATGGAGGGAGCACATATTGTTGTCACCTGAGCAAATCTTCACCAATGCTCCTTAGTCAATAACCTTCTGCGCCACAAAAGCCAAAGAAAAACTTTGACCCATTGATGCAAATTGAAATCGGCGTTGGCGTTGATAAATAAATATTCGACGGTGGATTTTGGTGGAGAAGAAAATAGAGAGATTGAGAAGAGAATGGAGGGGTTGAGAAGAAGAACACGCCTGTAGCGCGAGGTTGAAGAAGGAGAGTCGTGAAGACCACGTTGAGGAGGAGAGAAAATAGAGAGGGAGATAAAATCTCAACTTTTCATTAATACTTGACTGCTTCAAAACATTGGACCCTCATCCCTTTATATAGGAGGGATGACATTACAAAAATAGACATTAATTTAAATTGACAACCACTTTATCCTAAAATGACTCTAACTAATTTGAAATTCAAAATTGACAACTAATCGATTGAGATTACATGCAATCTCATTTTATTTAACTAGAGACACGATAATTAAAAAAAACGTAAATAAAATTAACTACCATAATTTAAATAAATAAGTGGCCCTATATTTCGGGTCCACGCTGCATCAACTCTCCTCTGCTTTTTAAAAATTCGTCTCCTGACGAATTGCTCGATCTTCATTCCGTCGGTGGAGAATTCATCTGGATTGGTTTAGCAAATATCCCCAATTTCGCTCCTTTTCCATGTTACGTTTATAATTTTTTTCCACCGAGGGGCATGGCTGCAATTGTTCTACCTCTTTACTCGAAGAAAATATTTTATTGTAATTTTGAGAAGAGTCTGTACCTTTCCCAGATATTATCAGCAAATATTAGCAGCTTAGATTCTTTTGAGGCTAATCGGGGATTTCTTCCCGAAAGGGCAGGGGCATGTTGATAGTTTTCTGAGATATCCAGGGCCTTTCGCAAATTATTTGGAACGTGGATGTACCAAAGAATTTGGAGACATTTTGCTTCTGGAGCCTCTGTCCATATGAGACTATTTAACGTGGGCATGACTATAAATTTTCCCATAATTTGATACGCTCAAAATTGGTTTTCCAGAAACAGCCATAGGATGTTGGTTCCAGCTGGCAAGCCAATAATCCTTGGACTTTCTTGTTATTTCCCCTTTGAGAATCACGTGCCCCTTCAAGGAAACACCGCAAGTGTTTCGGGAAAGAAGCATTGGTACTAATTTCTCCCCAAAATCTCGTAGTTAATTGGCAACGGTGATTTTGAATTGGAAAGGATGAAGACCTTGAATCGACGTAGCTGCAACTTCTCCAAGTTTGGAGGACCCGACAACAACACTCGAGTCGACGATGGCGGCGTTGCTGGCCTGGTTTGGTTTGACGTCGAGACACTTGGAGGTTAGGGTTCCGTTTGGGAGGTAGGGGTGGGGTTTTTGATGCTAGGGAAGGGACTAGTGCTAACGAGGGTGAGATTTTGACCGCATGTGATGGTGCAGGTTGCAGTGGTGGTGATGTCGGGGAGGGTGTTTGTGGCGGCGGGGGCGGGTAGGGCTCCCAGACCCGGAGTCAGCAGAGGTACAGGGGCTGAAAGCATCAAGTTTGGTGGTGGATTTGGTGGGGCTGGGTTGGATGTTGGGGCAGCAGAAGGGGCCTGTAGGGATGGCGTCGCGGAACTGGTTGTGGTGGTTTGGACGCGGCGAAGAGGGGTTGTAGGGAAGGCGTCTGCGTTGGGACTGTCAGGGGCTGCGACTGGGGGAATGAAGGTCGAAGGAGGTTGCGAGGAGGGCAGGATAAGTACCTGGCAAGCTTGGGCAGCGTCGGGACGGTCGAAGGTGGTGAAATAGCGGATTCTGAAGGTGGTGGCTGATCGGGAATGACCTGGACAGCAACTTCTTCTTCCACACGATCAAACATGGGCCCCGGATCTTCCTTTTTTCATTTTTTGATTCCTGGACAGCAAGGTCGCCCACGAACAAATCGGGATTTTGGACTTCTCCATCTACGGGATCCTCGTCAAAGATGGGTCCCATGTCTTCGATTTTGCTTTGTATCGAAGTTGTATCAATAAAACCTTCGGTGTGAATAAAAATACCTTCATTTTCTGCCTCAAAATCGGGTTGAATAGCAGCAACAGTGGTCTGATTTTCACTGTCGATGGCCAGATCTTCATCGATTTTCTCATTCAACCATTCTTGGACTTTGATGCTCGACATAAGGCGCTTCTTGAACCTTTGTTGACGTGTACGTGAACGCGGGCCATGAGATATGCAACTCAAATCATATCGCATCTTCCAATACGCGACGGGATCGTCGAATCGTAGGGACGATTCGGTTGCCATGCTCTGATACCAAATGATGCAAATTGAAATTGGCGTTGGCGTTGATAAATAAAATATTCGACGGTGGATTTTGGTGGAGAAGAAAATAGAGAGATTGAGAAGAGAATGGAGGGGTTGAGAAGAAGAACAGCCTGTAGCGCGAGGTTGAAGAAGGAGAGTCGTGAAGACCACGTTGAGGGAGGAGAGAAAATAGAGAGGGAGATAAAATCTCAACTTTTCATTAATACTTGACTGCTTCAAAACATTGGACCCTCATCCCTTTATATAGAGGGATGACATTACAAAAATTGACATTAATTTAAATTGACAACCACTTTATCCTAAAATGACTCTAACTAATTTGAAATTCAAAATTGACAACTAATCGATTGAGATTACATGCAATCTCATTTATTTAACTAGAGACACGATAATTAAAAAAAACGTAAATAAAATTAACTACCATAATTTAAATAAATAAGTGGCCCTATATTTCGGGTCCACGCTGCATCACCCATTGTGGAATGTGCATGTCCTAGATGAGTCTACAATCATGGATCACAACGATCAATGTGGGAACAAAAATAAAGAGAGAAACTAAGTACTGCAACTACAAGAACAGTGTTGTAGAAGCAGTATGTGCAAGCCAGTCTCCTGGACAATTGGTTGGATGACAAAAGCAACAACAACAACAGGAATCATGGTAGAAAAAGAAGGGTTCAAATACCAACTGTACATAAGAGAGAAGAAGAAGCCATGTGATGAAGATAACATTCTATCATGTCCGATATATTTTAGTAAGGCAAACCTTAAGCCTACTGAAGGATGGTTGAAGGAGGCTTGGAAACACAATGGAGGGAAAATGTTATGGGACCATAAACTAGCGAGGTTTTGCTTTGCCTGGAAACTCTAAGTGGATACTCATGAGCAATTATAGGAAAAAATGTCTTACTTCAGGACATGTAAGAAGTTGGCATGTGAAAAGCCAAAAGTAATAGCAGACCGGTTTAGGAAAATTTCTATGTTAAAGAAGAAAGAAGAAGAAGAAGCATGAGAAAATAAAGGACAAGATAATTCGTGCCTAAATGAATCTGACTTAAAGAATGTGAGAAAATTTTATTTAAAGGAGTAAGTGCAAAGTTTGCCAATAATTTTAGAAAATCTAACGAGTCATTGGATTGGGAAGATTAGAATTCAAAGAGTTGGGCCATATCATGGAATCAAATGATGGTTGTGAAGGAATCATACATAGATCATGGTTTAAGGATGAGCTTGTGTAATTTGAAAGGAGGTTGTAGAATTGTGATAGAATTAAAGCACTTAGAAAGGAACCCACATGGAGAGCAAGCATAACAGGTCAAGAAGAGAAGGTTTATGCCAAAGGGCCAACATGACTTGGAGACCTTATTTTGTTTTCATTGGAAATTGAGGACATGGGTAAAGTGAAGATTTTTTAGCTTTCCTTTGTTTTATTTCTTGCCTGGTTATACTTTTGCTTCTTCGAGGTACCATTGGCCATAGCTATAGTTATACTTTACTTGCTTGCTTCAGCAATTCGACCATAGCTTAGAATCTTAGATTCTCTTGATGTAAAGCTTCAGAGCCCCCTCATATTCTAGCACTATCATGTAAATATCTTGTTGGTTGTAGATTACATGCCACAAGCTCTTCGAAACAAGCTCATCCCATCTCCCCCTTGTCAAGTTCTCCATTTATCCCATCAGAGAATGAACTAAGCGTGGATGTTTCAAAATTTTCAAACTATGATAAATATATTGTGTATGTAAATGTTTCTTCATGGCATCAACCCAGGAATTGTATGTGCTATATAACTAATCTAAATTCATTCCAACTTTATTTTTACATTTTTTATTCCAAACCATGACCCAAATTTTGAGAAACTTTGCAAAAATATCAGTGACATTTCAATTTCGACAATTGGGAGAAACTGATACTCCTCTTTTCTATTATCACGTGTCGGCGATATTTCGCTGACAATGAGATTGCTTGCCTTTTTTTAAGGGAAATGAGGCCCATATGTCCCCCCAATCCAATGCTCAATTCGTTCATCTTCATCTTTAGAGTTTATTTTGTCTTCTTTCCATCCGACGCTCATTTCTCCTCACAAAGTGGTGCGGGATATGGTAGGGATACGGCATATTTCTATATTTTTTTACCCTGTAATGCCTCCAACTCAACCTCCGTGGATGTCCTTTCCTCCTAGTCCATCAACTCCCTTGTGTGGTTCTGAAGCTGCATCTTCTTTGTGTCGACCTCATGATTCTGCCTTCGTCGCTAGAAGATTTCCTCGGCATTGGTTTTCGTGCACATGTTGGAAATCACGTATATAGATATATCATGGACAAAAAGACTATGCATAACTATATGATATGGGAAAACTACATGGAATATAGAGACCAAATCAGGAGAAGATAAGGAGGAGGATAGCAAACAGGACCACGGGTGTACATACGTGCATAGTACTTATGTCGCCTTGGTTATAGTGGGTGTTCAGCACGTTCAACAATTAGGATGTCTCTTGTTATGAACATCTGGCACCTCATCTTTGTGCAGTAAAACCCCTTCTTCTTCATATGACTTGAGTAGTTGAGTGGATATATTCTATCAGCCCCGACTTCTAGACTGGTGATACATTGAGAACCAATTCCTTTTCAAGTACCAACCGGAGCAACTCAAACTCTTGTGCAGGCGTCTTCTGCACATTTCTATCGTAGACCTTAGAAGGTCCAACTGCAGCTCTACATTACATACCATTCGGTTTCATATAAAACAAGGACGGCGAGAAAGTAAAAGTAACGTGAATATAGATTCTTCATCCTTAGATAAGATCCAAAACAAACACAGGAGCATTCAGATCATGACGAAAGAGAAAAGAGGCAAGATTATCATTCCAAGGATTCACCTATAGCGAGCAGGGTGGGCTTCTTGAGGGGCCTGTCCTCCGGCACCGCCTTGCGCGTCTGGCGGATGTGCAGATAAACCGAATTTCCGGTCTTCTGGTAGTTCCAAGCCACGCATTCCTTCCCGAACGCCAGGAAGGAGCACATATCAACGTACAATCCATCCTCGGACCTCTGGGGGAAACAAGACTTTCTCGTTCAGAAACTCCAAATAAAGAGGAGAGAGAACGAAGATAGAGAAGCGGAGTGACTGAGGATCGCCACCGGGGTGTCGAAGGAGATGCAGCACTCCTGCTTGTAGATGCGGTTGGTGGGCTCGGGGATGCGGACCCTCGAGAGGTTCGCGCGCAGGAGCTCCATCGGAGTTGCAGGGGGAACCGGAGAAGTTACCGCGGGCTTGGGAGGGTTTCTCTTTGTCGAGAAGAAATGCGGGGTAGAGGAAGGAAAGGAATATAACAGGGGGGAATCGTCGGTTGGGTCTTCCTTGGGGTACAAGTGATCCTCCCAATTGAGGTAGCAGAGAAGGATAGGTCTTAAATCGCAACTAGATATATTCATGTATCAAAATATAACATTTTTAATATCTGACCAACAAATTGTTCAACAAAAAAACCAAATAATATTACTCTAAGTACTGTTCTTGTAATGAGTATGTTCATCGTTCAAACTCATCCTTCTTCACGTTTAACAATGATTCTAATAAGGTTGATGGTTTGGTTCACTTCAATTCTAAACAGTATAGTTGGTGTAACACTCTACCAAAATGCCCCGACTATGGTATTCAAGTGGTACATTGTCCACAAGTTAGTCAAGATTGTTTCGTAGTTTAATTATTGGTATAATTGACGTAAGTTCAATACCAACTCATAATGTCGTGTCACATGTTTTATTCCATTAGGTATGAAAATATGCCATCGTGATAATAAGCGAGGGACGAAAACTTTGATGGTTAGACCTAACACATTACAAGAATGTGGAAAATATAGATGAGGGCTAGTCATATGGATGATGTAGCAGTTGTAGACAAAAATTTTGATTACAACGCGAAACCACATGGACACGTAAAATATTTCTGCACCATTTCGCACCACCATGAATAAGGAAATTATACATTTGATTGCATGTGGTCTCTGACATGAGAGATCTCCTAATTTGATTTTTTTATTCGATAATTATTGTATTCGCAGACACGATGATGACTCAAGAGCCTCCAGTAAAGTTGAGTGATTGTTCTCTTTATAATCATCCACGCCAAAGATGACCTGGATAGATCATCTTTCTATGGATTTTGTCTCACTAAATATACTTCTTCTTCTCAAGCATGGAGAGCTGAGAGAAACACATCTCCTCTTGCATATGGCGTGTCAAAGACAGAGATAGAGGCTATAGATGGACAACCAATATGATGGGAGAAAGGGTATGAGGGACAACTACAAGAGAAGTAAAGAGGTTGAACTCTCGTTTATAATTTCTTCTCTTGGAATTAGGACTTTATAGGCAACTTGAATTGAATCAATGAGAATGAGGCTTAGCCCTCCTCTGATACGGCATAAGGTAGACATCCACCATGCTTTTTGGTGGGATTTATCTCCACCAGAGAATCATTCAATAAATCAGTCCTTCGTGGACTTGATCTTTAATAAGATCTCTCGTGATAATTACCATCATTTATCTTGGGACAATTAACAAACCTCACCTTCAATTAAAGAATCTAAATCATTATATTTCCATATAAAATGTAAAAATAATCTGCATTTTATTTAATGAAGAATGTGAAATCAATTCACATTAACATTAAGTTATTATGTATATCAGATTCACCTATGTCATGTTAATAAGTGTTAGTCATATTCACATTTATTTTGATCGATGTGAATCTATATACACATAAATTAAATCCCAGCTTTGTGGATCATATTCATATACTCCCATAGATAAATAAACAACAACAATAATTCACAAACCCATTTATATTGATTGTCGATTTATCATAATGTGACTATCCAAATTGGAATCATGTGCTAATGAAAAACAAGTACTTTCCCTTCATTAATTTGGATCAATTAATTGTGATTATGTCATTGAATTGCAACATGGTCAGATAAAAGCGCTAAACTAAAAACAATTGCATATTTATTTTAAGTGTGATGTGGTTTATTTTTTTACCGAATGGAGTTCAAGGTTGCATACAAAGGAAGCGGTGCAGCTTTCAGTTAGAACTTCAGTTGGTTTGAAGGTGATTCAAAATCAATTGCAAAATTCAATGTAATGGGCCCGCAAAATGTAGTGATATTTTTGGTCTTTATAAAAATTAAGGATGAAAATTCAATATTTTTGAAAATTAAAAATATAGTATGCAAAGTATGATGAAATTAAGCTTCTATATTTTTTGAATTAATACGAAAAAAACTAAAAATGAAATATTAGAACCCCATATTTAATGTATTTCACTTTTAAAGATAGTAAATCATCTCAATAAATTTGTCAAAAATCAAAAGTAATGAAGCAATGAATTAGAAATTGTTGGACATGCGAGCTCACAACGAGCCATTATGCAATAAATGTTATTGCAATTCATTCCCTGATTTGAAATAAAGAATAATTAATTTTCATAATAGGTCCCTTAGTACAATTAAGGTCATGTACCATGGCCATCTTAATGATCATACAGCTGTTGATTCAAATATTGAATCATAGATGTCGGTGCTTAGATGATATCTAAAGAGTTAGATTAAAGACTCATCAAGCACTGTCAAGTGATTGTTATGAGAGATCTCCAGTCTGAGAGGAAGATGACAATCCCTTCTCTATAGGTTGATGTATAACCAACCTCTTGATGCAGGTCCTCTACATGAGAATAGAGATTCAGAGGTAATTAGATAAGTTAGGTCAAAGACTTGACTTAACGAGATCGAGATAACCAAGTCCTATGTTGTATACTGTCACGATATAAGTGTGCATACTCTGACCGGAGAAAGATGTGTTACTATATGTTTGAGTATGTACATTTGGCAGACCTATAGGTTGATGATCTAATCAAGGTCTATACACCGGTGAGTTAGTGTGCATACAACAGTATATGAGTAATACGATCTCTCAAAGGGATCATACATGTTCAATATTGAACTGGGAGATATGAGCTCACTCATGAGATATTGGGATCTTCCATGCATGGTCGCCTAGCTTTGGAAGCTAGACTGAATTTGTAGGTTTTGATGTATGCTTTTGGGAAAGCATATGATCAATACCTAGGTATGATATATGCCTTTTGGAAAAGTATATGAGTAATCTAATGAGAAACATAATCATAAAACTTTGAAGGAGGACAGTCTAAATA
>JAZKJV010001016.1:616851-952567 GCA_037367405.1 Ottelia alismoides | reverse complement strand
TAATAGGTTGATGACCTAATCAAGGTCTATACACTGGCATGCTGGTGTCCATACAAGGGCATATGAGTAACGCGATCTCTCAAAGGGATCATACAGGTTCATTATTGAACCGGAAGACATGAATTTGATCATAAGTAATTGTATAACCATGATACTTCCATTCCTAGGGAGTGATGAAATGGGTCTGGATTTTAGTGACTCCTCTCAGTAGAGAAGTGATCGTATCTTGGTTCAAATATTGGACAGTGATATGAATGTGATTCAGATATGAGAAGATTAGATCTATGACTTTGATTTAATCAAACCTCTATGGGATGTCTGCAAGATCTGGATTTAAGATGTGATCTCAATATCCAAGTCACTATACGTGGAACAATACAATCACCCTGTCCTTATCTCCAAGTATCCGTGGAGAAAGCGTGTTATCCTTGAAAGAGTTTAGGATAATTTCATTGTTGATATATGTATCAGAGCATTGAGAAAATAAATAATTAAATGTGATTTATTTATTATTAATAATATGAATTTGATTCCTATTATATGGAGAGTTATCTAAGATAATTAAATGTGATTTGATTATCAAAGATATAAATAATGTGAATGTGATTCATATTATTTGGGCACATGAGAATAGAGATCTAAGATGATTAAATGTGATTTAATTATCATAGATATTGAATAATGTGGATAGCATTATCCATATTAATCATATATATAATAAATGTGCTTTATAATATATAAGAGAGATCTATTTTTAACTTACATTTGTTAATTAAATGTTGATGTGAATTGGATTCACATCGGACAATTAATTGAAAATGTAATTTAAATTTTATTTTGGGTTGTGAATGTGATTCACAATTTTCCAATAGAAAGATTACAATATTCACAAAATAATTATGAATTTTTTTGTAGAATAATTTACAACAAGTTTTCATGTAAATCTTGGAGATTTCCATGGAATAATGTAATCTCATGAGATCTCATGAGACTACATGAGATTGCCACCAAATCCCATATTATGGAAGGAGGCAATCTTCATTCCATAATCTCCATGCTTGATTGATTTAATTTGGGATTAAATCATATTGATTTATCAATATATATTAGTCTAAATTTATATAATTGTTGTTAGTTTTTACCAAGAAAATCTTTGCCATTAAAAGAAACACAAATCAATGTGAGCCATTGGATTTGTGTTGTCCATGGATTGAGATCCATGGATCCCAAAATATCATAAAAGGAGAGGCACCCCTTGCTCTTCTTGGTTACAACAACATAACATATGTTCTCTCTCTCTCTCTCTCTACACGCCCTCTCTCTCTCTCATATGGATGTCCACCATGGAAGCCCTAGAGAGAGTCTCCATCGTTGCAGCATCGTCATTATGCTGTCGGAGACGTCATATCTCAGGTGTTGAGATCAGGAGATTCACTGCTTGGATCATCAACATGTATTGTGAGGAGCACATGTTTCATCAACACGCTCGCAAGCATCTCCTCCATCGGACCAGACTTGAGACAAGAGGTCTCTTCATTTAGAGACTCGATCGCAACCACGCTTAAAGAGGTAACCCTAATACTTGTTTGTGATTTAGATGAAACGATCCGAGAAGTGTTCATGGATCACGTGGTTTCATCACATGTAAAATTTTTAAATTCCGCTTCCTCGAGCTACTAGTGCGACTAGTCACCCCCGATTTCATAGGATGCGATCCTCACGCTTCCATGATGTGCTTAAGGATGTTCTCATATCCTTCACATATTACTCATATGCCCTTATATGCACACTAGAGTGCCAGTGTATAGACCTTGATTAGGTCATCAACCTATTGGTCTGCAAATTGTACATACTCATTCATATAGTAACACATTTGTCTCCGGTCAGAGGATGCGTATCTATATCGTGACAACACACAATAGGACTTTGGTTATCTCGATCTCGTTAAGTTAACTCTTTGACCTAACTAATCTGACACATCCGAATCTCTATTCCCATGTAGAGGACCAGCATCAAGAGGTCAGTCAGATAGCAACCTTTATAGAAAGGATTATCTTCACCTTCTCAGGATGAAGATAATCTCTTAATAATCATTTCACAGTGCTTGACGAGTCCTCAATCTAACTCTTTAGATATTCATCTAAGCACTAGCCTCTATGATTCAATATGTGAATCAACAACTATATGATCATCAAGGTGGCCATGGTACATAACCCTAATTGTACTAAGGGATCCATTATGCAAATTAGTTATTCTTCATTTCATATCAGGGAATGATATTTGCAATAACATTTATTACATAATGGCTCGCAGTGGGCTCACATGTCCAACACCAGATCCATAATCAACTAATGCTCCAGCTGTTCAAAGGAATAACTAACCAAGTATGATCGTTATCTAGAGTAACAATGCAGAGGAATCTGTGTCTAGGACAACAAAGTCCACTGGGAATTTCATATCTTGCATAGTTACGGTAACATCTTCCAAAAAACCCGAGGTCGCTTAATAGATTGATCAACAAACTAAAGGATTATTCTAGTTGGCTTAAGTAGATCGAGCCTAAATTCCTTATGAAGTCATGTGGGCATGAGGTTAATGGTGAAAGCTCTATCAAGCAAAGTTTGCTAAAAAACCTGATCGAAAATTTCACATCTGATTGAAGGTGCTCCCTTGTCTTTATTTTTAGCTAGGAGGTCGTTGATCGTGTTTACAGTAGCGTAGTGAGGATGTGCTTTTCGATTTTATTGTGGATGCTTTTATGGGGTTGACACTTAGTTGGACATGCTACTTTCGATCCTTTCTTCACTTTAGGTATGCATTCCATAACTTTTAGCAGTGGCATTTCTAGAAAGATATTCTGCAATATTTCCACAATGACGGGATCAGACAAATTTAATTTTTAATTTTATGATCTTTTTGGAATTTTTCATGCATTAGTTAAAGGAATATTTACATTTCCAAAGTTCTTATTCATCTGAGAATAATCCAAAACTGGTCGAGAAATGAAAATTGGAAATTTGGCTTCGTCAGTAGACATGGGATTGGTTACTAGTTCTAGTTTCTCCGTTTTATCTAGTTGCATGTAATTTTTTATGGTCCTTGTTATCGAATCTGGGCATGCTATCCAGCTAAAGAAATAAAGAGAAATCTGATATAGCGAATTAGTACTTCCCCCGAAGGGTACTTGGGTGTGGTACGATGAGACAGGGTCCTGACATCGCAGTGCCAGATGAATCCCTGATCATCACTCTTTATTCTTTTATTTTAGCTATTTATCTTGGCAAAGCATCATGTAAATAGATTTAAATACAATATGCTAGCAATATGCGTGCATGTGTTAATATTACATAATTAGCATGTATTTGTATTTGTGCAAAAATAAAATAATAAAGAGAAAGAAAAAGGAAGGAGGTATTTAGAATAAATACAGAGTGACTCGAACCTCAAGAGAGGCCCAAGCATTGGCTTGATCGCCAAATAAAACAAGTAGAGAGAGATAGGACCCACTCTATATTATACATATCATTGATGTGAATAAATATATCATTTTTGAGAAAATAAAAATAAAATAATCTTTTTACCTCCTTGTATATATTTCTAAAAATAAAACAAAAATTAGAATAATAAAATAAAAAAAGAATAACATTCTCTCCTTTGTACATAGCACATGTATATATATATATATATTTCTTCTGTATTTATTATATACTTGTAAATAAATAATAAAAATAAAACAAAAAATAACTTGTACTCCAAAAATTATGTTGTAAAAAAATATAATATAAAATTGGGGTAGTAAATAACAAATTAAAAATAATTGTACAAAATATATAGGTATATTATACATGTATATAATACACTATATTATATATAGACTAATTTATTTTTCAAAAAAATAATTAAAAATCACAGAAAAATTCCTTGAAAATAATAAATATTTTTCATTTTATTTATTTTTTAATTTAAATTCATTTATTATTTGTAAGTTATTTATTTTTGTTTTTCCCTACTATTTTATCATGTAGTCTATTTTGTCTTTTCCCCGATGCTTGTGATTGGTCCATGTTGGATTTGTTGAATGAGGTCAACTGACCCCTCTGCCACGTTCTTCGCTCGGACCCGGGTTTCTTCACTTTTTGTCGATTTTTCCAGACCCGATCCAAGTGAATCTTCCGTCGATTAGCAGCTCCGATTAGAGAGGATGGATCCACGATCCATGCCCGATGAAATCTTTAGGTATCCAACCTTGGTTCGCGTGCCCGTGCTCCATCTTTCTCGGATCCTAAAGACTATATAGCCTCCTGGAGCTCCATTTTCTTCTACATCTTTGGCTGTTGTCCTTGTCTCCAGTGACCTCCGCCTTCTTCCATGAGTGACAGTGTGTGAGGGAGAGCGTTGTAGTGAGGTTTCGAGCCGTGTAGCCCTAGATCTGGCGGTTCCTCCATCGTGCTCCGCCGCGAGGTGAGACAAGCCTCTGGGCTCGTCGACCCAGCGAGTCCATGACGCCCGGAGGTCCCCAACCTCAAGCACAGACAACAACAACCATCAGGTAACCTAGTTCTCTTCCTTTTTTGCATATGATTCAAGTTTTCTTTTTAGACCAGATCTCCACATCAGAGCTCCGGTCACTAAGGCCGGAGCATCACCTTGTCAATCTAACAACCCGACCACCTTCACTAGACTCCTCCCCACCTTCTACGCCCATCCATCCACCACGTTCTTCCTAGGAACAAGCTCTTGGCCCTCCTCCGCCATCGCTTCACTGGAGAGCCATGCTTCGCCCCATCAACCAACCTTTTCGAGATTTAACAAGTTGAAGCACTTAGCCCTCGACCCCGTGGTTCCTCTATGCAGGAATATAACAACGACCTCATGTGGAGGTCGACTCGTAGAGGAACAACAACTCCAAGCCTTCACGCTTCGTTGGGACCGATTCAGAGGTTCTCGAACCTTCTGAGCAACTCCATCGCTGTAGACCGTCGCCGTCAAGCTTTCTCCATCAGAACATCCGATGAGGACGCCCTTGCCCCGCGTATCGGCCGATTGAAACTTGTCGGAGGCGTGTTCTTCAACGTTCTTCCAGAAGTCATCCAGGCCGTCAGATCAGACTCTCCCCCAGGTCTAATCTCATCTGTTCATCATCTGGGAAGCCTCGATCATCGGATCCATCTGAGGATCGTACCACAACCATCAATCTTCGAAGTGGTGTCTTCAGCTCTCAGCCGTCCGATCATAAGTGGGACATCTTCGACCATTGGATAGAGGATAATAAAGGGTAAATTGTATATAGGCCCTTTCTTCTCTTGCAATTACTTGTTAGTCCTACAAATATTTTAGTACTTCTTATAATTTGCATTCAGGACCTCGTATTTTCAATATTTGCATTTCAGTCCTCCCTTTTGTGTATCACATGGACTGATACATGACCCCCTGGGTTATTTGCAATATCGATCCTGGACTTTAATGTTGTTCATGAATGAAATTTTATTAATATATTTGCATTTTTGCCCCTGATTGCCTGATTCACTAGTGGTTCAAATGAAGACCTAAACTTTTTGCAATTTCAACCCTGAACTATTCTCGATTGTTATATTTTGGCTTTTAACTTTTCAATATTTGCACATAGGTCCCTATTTGTTGTGTCCCTTGTATTTAGTCAAATAATCATTAAATTAGCTCCAAAAATTCTACAAAAATTATACATAGCTCCTGCTATTGTGTAGTATTTAGGTAATTTTCGTAACTTGATTTAATTTTATTTGATATTTTCTAAAATTCAAAAACCTAAAAAATTGAATCTGTCTATTTTAGAAAACCCATAAAAATATAAAAATCACTTTCAAAATTTTAATTTTTTTGTGTGTTGGTTTGTTTTAATTTCTATAGCTTTTGTGTTTCATTATCTTTTATAAAACACCTAAAAATTACAAAGACTAAAAACCTTCTAAATTAATTAAATATTCCTTAAAAACCCAAAAAATGTTTTTTCAAGTTCTATAGTTAGATTTTGTTTTCTATTTTCACTTAAAATTGCAACCATGAAATTCTGGACACTTCAATTATTTTAAAGTTTCCTTTCCCCCCTGTTGTACACTATTTTCATACTTTTCCTTTCTTCTGTTTTTAGAAAAGTATTTAAAAATCTGTAAAATCCCATAAAATACCCAAAAACTCTTGCATATTTTAAAAATCTAAAAATATTTTTTTTGGATTCTTGAGCATTTTTGACCTTAATAAAAATTGTTTTAGTGTGATCTCATTGATTTTCTTTATTCATTTCCTTATTAAAAAATATACAAAAATTGCAAATTAAAAACCACCAAAAATTTGTCACTATATATGTTCATTGATTTCTCGACTACTTTGTAGTCTTAGCCCGTGCTCCTTGTGTTCGACCCTGGTAGCTAGACCAGGTTAAATAACTAGCAATACCGCTCTTTTTTATTTTCGTGTTTGATTGCTTTCTTTGGTGGTCTGATTTTTCTCGTTGAGTTCTGCTTCGCCAATCAGGGTCACAACGACCTTGATTGATTGATTTTTGACACTTAACCTTGGTTGGCGGAGCGCTCATCAGAATGACGCTGTTGCTAGGGAGCACCACTTAGTAGTCGGTTTTCTTTGTTTCATTTTTCTTTTTATTTTCCTTTTTCTTTATTTGTTTGCTTTTCATTTTCATTTTTCTTTCTTTATTTGTTTCTAGTTTTATTTTTTCCTTACTGTGATCTGACATATCTTTTGTTTCTCTCTTTCTTGCGAGAGGCCCAACGAGCGAGGGCGACATTCCTAGGAGCACCGACGCACCCGAGTGAACCAGAGGCGACTCGTTTCTTCATCGAGCAACAAGAGATCGTAGGAGAAGAGAAGCAGAAGATTGGGAAGATCCATTGAGGACTTTTAGCATTTTACTCTATTATTATTGTAATAATACAACACCGGAGACACTTGGATACTTGGCTTATCGGGGTCTGTTTCGCCGAGCACCGGTGTGCTCGGGTGACCTCACCACGGTTTTCGCCGGTTTTGTTTTCTCGATGTTTTTATTTTATTTTTGATTCTCAAAGTATTTGGCCCATAGACTTAGGATTTTCTTTCTAATTGCGACGTAATTAATTAAGGTCCCAACCCTAATTATTAAATCACGAGAAAAAGCTAAATTGGTCACTTGAGATGTCACGTGCCGCTAGAGGTCATATATAGCGCATGCAGGATCCATTGTGGCGGACACCGATCGACATCATAGATCAGACTCCGACCTCTCCCTTTGACCTATTATCTAATGTTCTTCGCATGTACAAATTTCTCATCTAAGGCCGCTTTCTTCTTGCATCATATTGGTAGTTTAATTTCTATCTTTTATTTATGCACGGATCACCATGCATGTAGAGTGCTGGCGACAAGTACGCATCTCTGACTTTGCGTGCATCATCGTGTTTGACCACGCATCGGCTTTTTCGACTTCTCCCCCTGTTTTTGGACTTTAAATAAATCAGGAGACCGGAAAATTCGTTAGGCGTTCATTTGTTATTGAAAAATACATAAAAAATGAAAATCGTAAAATTGGGACTGCTAAACACACTTGATCCTAAATGACACTCAACTTAAAAATCTGTATTGGGAGAGCAATCCCCACCATGTTTGGTTTGCAAGCGCGAGAGAGTGACCCGCACACTAGGTTAGAGCCATGCCTGATCTTTCATCAGGCTACTGGTCTTGGGGTTAGTCGTTCTTCAGTGAGGATCGCTTCGGTCTCTGATAAAGCGGGTCAGGATATCCTTAACAGTGCGAGTTGATCGGGTAGCCGGTAAACAGTTCGCAACTTGTACTGGCTGGGAAAGATCTAGCTTTGGGATTGGGCTAGTCTCCTGAGAGCATCGGGTTCCTACCAGCTCGCTTAATTGCTCTGCTGGACTAAATTATCACCTAAATAAAATCAACAAGATAAAAGATCGAACCTTTACGGTCATCAGCTCTCAGTGTAGAGTAGGTGAATTGGGGGGTTTTTTTCTGATCTTGTTTATTTTCTAGTCCCGTCTGCTCAGTTCCCCTTTCTTGTCTCCCCTCCATCTATCTTTATCCCTCCCTCCCTCCCTTCATTCTCCTTCTCCTTTTATATCCCAAGATGATGGGTCACCCTACTTTCTTGCCAGATCTTGCGGCTTCTTCATCTTATTCCCATCGTTCCTGTCCACTCTCGTGGGAAGTCAGAACTCCAAACGACCTTCCATCTTCTCCTTCTCTATCCCCTCTTTCTTCTGTGCATGTTGTGCTGGACGCCCGTAGATATCAGACTGACAAGATGGAGACCCAGGCGATTTCATTGTTGGGATGAGAGTGCACTCCATACGTGATCACAGAGAGCAGATGAGAGTTTCAGATACCTCCTACACTAGGATGATGGATGAGCACAACGATCAGGAAGCACAGTCAGTTTCTACATTGACTCCTTTCACTCTGGATTTGGATTTCATTCAGAGTCTGGCGAAGTTTTCAGGGGAAGTGCACGAGGAGCCATACCTTCATCTTTCTGAGTTTGAGGAGTTCTGTGTGAACCAAGTATATTCGGATATCACTTATGAGGAAATGATGTTGAAGACCTTCCCATTTTCACTCCAGGGTAGAGCCATGAGATGGCATAGACGATTGGGAAGGAAGTTCACTACGTAGGGAGGGTTACGCTTAGATTTTCTACAGAGATTTTATCCCTAGCGTAGAGTATATATGATGCGGTCTTTCATCACGAATTTTTCAGTAGACCCCCAGGAGCCATTACATGATTCGTGGCTGAGGTTTCTTGACCTCTTGAAGAGATTTACAGATCATGGAATTTCGATGACAGACCTAGTTGAAATCTCCATGAGGGGATGACCGCTGAGCATATTGCATTGGTAGTTACCTCGTGTTGTGGTTCACTCCACAGTTCCAACATATATTTACTTGCGACCATCTCGAGAGCACTTTCAGTGATCCCCTATTCATGAGATGCAGAAGTCGGGACATCACATGAGGGGGATGCAGTACTAGTTAGGTGTGCCAAACGTCATGAGGACACAACTACTACACACCAGATTGAGGACCTGGATTCTACTGCACTACAGACGATGGATGAGATGACTACTACCGTGGATGTTCAGACCCAGAGATTGATTGAATTCTCGTTGGTCTCCATCTAGAGTTTGAGTCAGTACCATACTTTTCAGTTCAGGAGTCTTGGATATCAGATCTTCTAATATTCCAGGAGATGGAGGAGCCCACACTGCTATAGTCGTCAGTCCAGCCGTTTCAGTTCCCATTCCCAGCTTACTCAACTTCTACTCTATAGAGGTACTTCTCTGATTCAGATGGACATCCTGATTTAGCCTAGCAGCTAAAGCTCGATGAGGGACACTACTTTGAGATGATAGATATAGATAGTCCCATATTTGAGCCTTGTGTCCTCCAGTTCGACGAGATTAATACATTCTTTGATGACCAGATGTTGGCCAGCATTGCCACAGATCAAGGATCAGTTTCAGACACATCTACAGCATCAGCATTGCTGGCCAGTACCCTTTCCTGTTTCCAGATTATTAGAGGCTGTTTTTAGCTGATGAGACATTTGTGTTCGATGAGTGGGTGTTGAACATTGGTGCAGATTCCCATTTATATTCTGATCCTCCTTTCCTCACAGATGATTTAGCATCATTCCCCGAGGGTTATCTGCTGGAGGATGCCACATATGTTAGGTACTCAGTTTCACTGTATGAGAGTGTATCCAATCTGACGGATCACGAGATCGAGTCTTCTGATACTTCTGATCATGCTGAGTCTGAGTTCTCTCACCTCGACAAACCTTGCGAGGATGAGCCGATCTTCGAGATATTCGATGATGTTGGTGATATTTCTCCATTATATGCATCGGATATCGATTCTCTTAGCGAGTCTCTTGATCTTTATCTTCCATACTTTTCTGAGACAGTGATTAACGTGGAGAATTCCATGATTGATCCTTCATTCTCCACATTCGACTTCTTCGGCTCTGCCCTTCCACTCCATTCTCATCTTGAGCCGATGCATTCTTTTGTGCTACCGAAACCCTATTTCATCTTCCCACATTTTTACCCGGTAGAAGACACCCGCCTGACTGTCTACTTGGGTGTCATCGTTTACACTGTTGACCTCGTCGTTGTTCTTCTAATAAGACTACAACGACAGTACGACATTCGCCTTATAGATGCCGTCATGAACCTTGACACTGCATTGTCCTAACCTTTACGCTCAGCTAGGGGCGTAAAACCTAACGCTTGTTTAGAGGCACCTCAACATTGTCCAATTTGTATATACGTGTTTCTTCATGATTTGTTCCTTGATTCTTCCGTTTTTGGTTTACACCCCATGTCTCGTTTAGGATTATTTCTGCTATACTTAGGATGTAACTTATCCTAAGTATAGGGGGGTGTAGACATCAAGTTGTTCCTTTTTGTTCTGTTTCATTACTCATGTCGTTGCCTATACTTAAGGATCCTACACCTTAAGTATAGGTGGAGTAATGTCGTTCCTTTCATCTTGTATATATTTATCTTCGTTTCTATTATTTCCTCGCTTGTCCTCCACACTATTCATATTTCTTTCTATACTTAGGGATCTTTTACCCTAAGTATATGGGGGACAAGATGAGTCATTGCTTACCTTGTACATTCTATCACTCGATTTTCCCTTCAATTACAATCTGGTATACTTAGGATTACTTGATCCTAAGTATAGGGGGAAATACTGAGCCCTTTTCATTCTATTCTTTGATTTGTCATTGTAGTATAGCATTCCTTTTCACTTCCCTATACTAAGCACGAGTTATGTCTTCTTCATCGCTCTTAATTCACTATGAGGACATCGTTCGAGCTAAGTATAGGGGGGTGTCGTATATATTGCGTATATACTTAAGCCATAACTCTTACTTTGTGTGAGTGTGTTAAAAAATAAAATGGCTAAAATCCTTTATTAAAAACTGTAAAAAATTTAATATTTTTCTTGTACATAAATCTATTTCTTGCACAAACATAGCTATGAATAGAATTTATTTTTGTACAAATGTTTATAAAAATGTTTTTGTTTGTAAAATTTGTCTAAATATTTTGGAAATCAAAACTATGTATATAGTACAAAATATTTGGTAAAATGTTTCAAAAAGAAAAAGTTTGCAAAAACCCTTGTGTAAATATTTGTAAATAGTTTACAAAACTTTTGCACCCATGCATACATTCAAACATTTTTTCAATTTTGCACATTTTCAAAAACCATGCAGAAAAAGCTTTTTGTATATACTTGTACAGTTTTTCTGAATCATAGTTGACATTTAAACTAGCCTGGAATTAAATTTGGAAATGGTGCTTGGTTAAGACCTTAATCCACCTAACTATAAGAGGAACCTTATAAGACTTAGGGTTAAGACTTTTCAGGTCCATTGGTGACTTAATTCTTTGGGTCCACTAGGCTATGATCACATGCCATCTTTATGGGCCTAAGTAGAACATTTAACAACGCACACATGACTCTTACAGATAATGGCTTTGCTTGCACTAGCACCTTACACATGGCTCTCTATGGATGAGGTGGTGAGGAGGCAATTTCCTTTGGCTTGGGGTAGCATACGAGGGAAGTACTTCTAGGCAGAACCTCTCATCTTCTTTTAGTAAAGTAAGTGCATCCCAACTTGGTCTGGCGGCATTGAGATCTAAAGACAGGAGTTGTGGATTGGAATAATGCTTCAAAAGGGGGATAGTCTATTGGCTCAAGTGGAAAAAGTCCTTATGCATATATGTTGCAGCATGTAGATATGTTGTACATATGCACATCAAAAAAATGTGCAAAAATAGAAAAACTCCAAAAAAATGGTGGGTCTGATAGAAAATGAAATACTCACCGGAGTATATGTAGCAAAATAAAGCAAAGGTTATGTTACCCGTTCTCATCTCATGAAGCTTGTAGTAGGGAGACTTAGCTATACTGGTTGGGCTCTCAAGGATACATGGCTACACTGGTCATGGTCCATTCTCTTCTTCCTCCTCTTCTTGAGCTGATTACACTTAAGCTTAGAAGGGAATACCCCACTCCTCAAAGAAAGAGCTGCCAGACTAGGGCATTAGAGTTACCTTGTTGAGGGGGGTTGTTATTTTGCCATTTCTGAGGTGGGGAGCTACATATCACTTGCACATTACAAGAAAAGATTCATGGTCATTAGAGTTTGTGTATGTAGACTTGTTCTAGTCTGGATTATTGACGAGTATTGACCATAGATTGGTGGAACTTAGAGGCTGTTGAGTTTTAAACCTAGGTCCAAATAAGGTTCCGACAAACTAATAATCAAAAGGTCTGACTAAGATCGATACTCCAATTTAATGAAGACAAGTTTAATAATCAACCTTTATTCTCCTTCTTTTTCTTTTCTTTCTCTTTTCACTTCTTTTTCAAATAAATGTTTGCAAAGGCACTAGCAAAGGTAAAATATAGGGGGTGATGAATCCCTGATCATCACTCTTTAGTCTTTTATTTTAGATATTTATCTTGGCAAAGCATCATGTAAATAGATGTAAATACAATAAGTTAGCACTATGCA
Source organism: Ottelia alismoides (assembly GCA_037367405.1). Classification (NCBI taxonomy): domain Eukaryota; kingdom Viridiplantae; phylum Streptophyta; class Magnoliopsida; order Alismatales; family Hydrocharitaceae; genus Ottelia; species Ottelia alismoides. The sequence goes on along the minus strand of JAZKJV010001016.1, from coordinate 939,978 downwards.
CGCATGTGTTAATATTACATAATTAGCATGTATTTGTGCAAAAATAATAGAATAAAGGAAAAGAAAAAGGAAGGAGGTATTTTGAATAAGTATAGAGTGACTCGAACCCCAAGAGAGGGCCAAGCATTGGCCTGATCGCTAAATAAAACAAGTAGAGAGAGATAGGGCCAACTCTATATTATACATATCATTGATGTAAATAAATAAATTATTTTAGACAAAATAAAAACAAAAAATTCTTTTTACCTCCTTATATATATTTCTAAAAACAAAACAAAAATTATTTTGTACTCCAAAAAATATGTTGTAAATAAATAAAATATAAAATTGGGGTATTTATATAAAAATAACAAATTAAAAATAACTGTACAAAATACATAGGAATATTATACTAGTGTATAATACACTATATTGTATATAGAATAATTTATTTTTCGAAAAAATAATTAAAAATCACAGAAAAATTCCTTGAAAAATAATCAACAATTTTTCATTTTATTAATTTTTTTTAATTTAAATTCATTTATTATATTTAATTTATTTATTTATTGTTTTCCCTGCTATTTTGTCCTATAGTCTATTTGTCATTTTCCCCGATGCTTGTGATTGGCCCACGTTGGATTTGTTGACTAAGGTCAACTAACCACTCTGCCACGTTCTTCACTCGGACATGGGATGCTTCACTTTTTGTCGATTTTTTCAGACCCGATCCAAGCGAATATTCTATCGATTAGGAGCTTTGATTAGAGGGGATGGATTTAGGGATCCAACCCTCAGTTCATGCCCATGCTCCATCTTTCTCGGACCCTGCAAACTATATAGCCTCCTAGAGCTCCATCTTCTTCTGCATCTTTGGCCACTGCCCTCGTCTCCGGTGACCCCCGCCTTCTTCCATGAGTGACAACATGTGAGGGAGAGCATTGCAGTGAGATTTCGAGCCGTGTAGCCCTAGATCTGGTGGTTCCTCTGCCGTGCTCCGTCGTGAGGTGAGACAAGCCTCTGGGCCCGTCGACCCATCGAGGCCATGACCATCGAAGTTCCCTGTCCTCCAACACAGACGACAACAGCCATCAGGTAACCTAGTTCTCTTCCTTTTTCGCATTTGATTCGAGTTTTCTTTTTATAGTAGAGCTTAACTTTAGAACTCCGATCATTGAGGCTAGAGCATCATCTTGCCAACGCAACGACCCGACCACCTTCACTAGACTTCTCCCCACCTTCTACGCCCATCCATCCACCTCGTTCTACCTAGGAATGAGCTCTTAGCCCTCCTCCATCGTCGCTTCGCCTGAGAGCCACGCTTCGCCCCATCAACCATCCTTTTCGAGATTTAACGGGTTGAGGCGCTTTGACCTCGACCCTGTGGTTCCTCTGTGCAGGAAAAGCTCCCAAGGACCTCATCTAGAGGTCTACTCGTAGAGGAACAACAACTCCTGGCCTTCACGCTTCATCAGGACCGATTTAGAGGTTTTGGGACCTTCTGAGCATCTCCATCACTGCGGGTCGTCGCCGTCAACCTTTTCCCCATCAGAGCAGCCTGTGAGGACGCCCCTACCCCACGTATCGGCCAACCAAAACTCACCGGAGGTGAGTTCTTCAGCGTTCTTCCAGGAGTCATCCCAACCGTCAGATCCGGCTCTCCCCCAGGTCTAATCTCGTTTGTTCATCATCTGGGAAGCCTCGATCGTCGGATCCATTTGAGGATCATACCACAGTCGTCCATCGTCGAAGTGATGCCTTAAGATCTCAGCCGTCCGATCATAAGTGGGACATCTTCAAACATTTGATAGCAGATAATAAAGGGTAAATTGCAATTAGGCCCTTTCTTCTTTTGCATTTACTTGTTAGTCCTCTAAATTTTCTAGCAGTTCTTTTTATTTTGGATAGTTTGCATTCAGGACCTTGTATTTTCAATATTTTCATTTCAGTCCTCCTTTTTGTGTATCACGTGGACTGACAAATGACCCCCTAGGTTATTTGTAATACCGATCCTAGACTTTAATGTTGTTCATGAATGAAATTATATTAATATTATTTGCATTTATACCCCTGATTGCGTGATTTACATGTGGTTCATGTGAAGACCTGGACTTTTTTGCAATTTCAGCCCTGAACTATTTCAAACTGTTATATTTTGACTTTTAACTTTTCAATATTTGCACATAGGTTCCTATTTGTTGTGTCATTTGTTTTTAGTTAAATAATTATTAAATTAGCTCTGAAAATTCTATAAAAATTATACATAGCTCCTGCTATTGTGTAGTATTTATAGTAATTTTCGTGACTTGATTTAATTTTATTTGATATTTTCCAAAATTCAAAAACCATAAAAATTGAGTCTGCCTATTTTAGAAAACCCATAAAATATATAAAAAGTGCTTTAAAAATTCTAATTTTTTTTATAAATGTGTGTTTTGGTTTGTTTTAGTTTATGTAGCTTTTGTGTTTCTTTTTCTTTTATAAAACATCGAAAAATTACAAAAGACTAAAAACCATATAAAAATCATTAAAAATTCCTTAAAAACCAAAAAAATATGTTTTCAAGTTTTTTAGTTAGATTTTGTTTTTTATTTTTACATAAAATTGCAACCAAGAAATTTTAGGCACTTCAATTATTTTAAAGTTGCCTTTACCCCCTTGTTGTACACTGTTTTCATATTTTTTTCTTTTCTTTTGTTTTTAGAAAATTATATAAAAATATGTAAAATCCCATAAAATACCAAAAAACACTTGTATTTTTTAAAAATATAAAATATTTTTATTTTGGATTCTTGAGCATTTTGACCTTAATAAAAAATGTTTTAGAGTGATCTCTTTGATTTTCTTTATTAATTTCCTTATTAGAAAATATAAAAAAGTTTGCAAATTAAAAACCACCAAAAATTTGTCCTTTTATTTCTTCTTTGATTTCTCGACTACTTCATTGGCTTAGCCTGTGCTCCTTGTGTTCGACCCTGGTGGCTATACCAGGTTAAAAAACTAGCAAGACCGCTCTTTTTGATTTTCATGTTTGATTGCTTTCTTTGGTGGTATGATTTTTATCGTTGAGTTATGCTTCGCCGATTGGGGTCACAACGACCTTGGTTTATTGATTTTTGATACTTAACCCTGGTTGGCAGAGCGCTCATCAGTGCCCCTATGCTCAAGTAATTCAGACCAACTCCGCAAGAGGATTCTACCCTCTTCACCCATGCATCGATAAAAGTGTTATTACTTCACAAGCCCATACGATACACAAGGCAGTAAAAAAGATGGGTTTTGGGATCTAATCCTTAAGGGTCATGACTCACTCAGTCTGGATGGTACCTAAGAACAATGTTGGCTTTATGTACCCTAGATAATGATGTCCATTAATAAATTTAATTTTGGTCAAGTTTTCCTTTACAATCACAATTTTAATTTTGAGGTTGTCACTTTTTTTGTGTATTTTTCAATGCAATTTACCTCATAAAATTTTTGATTTCCTTTTTATTTAAATCCATGAAAATAAGGGGAGAAAGTCGGAAAAAATGTGATGCACGTGAAGCTATGAATGCATGCAGAGTAAGAAATGCATACCTTGCCCTAGTACTCTATATACAATATGATGAACACATGAATTTAAACCTAATCTATATGCAATGCATTTGATGAAATCACCCTAAGATAATAGTTTCTATAAGCGTGAAGAACTGATTTGATTTGGCTATGTCCAAGAGAAGAGACTATAGGTATATGCGTCTATTTTGTCTTTGGACCAAGTTATCTTATCAAGCACTCCTAAGTCAATAGGCTCAATCAATTAAGATTTGAAATAGGAAAAAGGCGAAAAACTCAAAGCTCGAGAAACAAAGTAAAATAAATGGAAAAATAAGGAGAATTAAATATACAAGGCGATAAAAATCGTATAGAACCGAACAGGTCCCCAAGTGAACAATCACTTGGGAAAATAGACCTTCGAGTGTCTAAGTGTCTCAGAGTGTCAATTATTATAATTAATTAAAGAAATGAGTCACTCACTCAGAAAAGAAAATAAAATCCATACTATGCTAAGTTGCTGCTCTTCATGGTCTCTTGCTCGTCTTTTGTTTCTCTCTCCTACCACTTCAGTTCGAACCGAACTGACCTCTGCCTTGCTTGAGTGCAGTCAGTCTCCTAAGAGATCTCTCAATCCGTAGGCCCTCGCAACAAATTCAAACAAGAGAGTGATTAGGATGAATAAAAATATATATAAAAAATAATTTGAAGCAGGAAGTGAAAAAAGATACATACTATATACAATCTAACCTAACTATTTCTTGTCTCGACAGCAAAACCATTTCTTAAACAAAGATTGATCTATCGACTGATCTTAAAGCCCTTAATAAATACATGTAAATATGCATTAATTCGCATCTTTTTTAAAAATGTCATTCATAAATAAAAATTCATTTTTATGCATCAAAGACGTGTAAATAAATACACATAAAAAGAGAAAAGAAAAGAAAGGCAGACTGTAAATAAATAAATATATATATAATGTATGACTTAAAAAATATAGTTGTAAGACATACTTATATAATTCAACATCGATTGGTCGACAAACAAAAAAGTAGGGGGAGATAAGGAAGAAATCAATAAAAATAGGGAATTGTGTACATATAACAATTAGCCATATTTATTCATTATTTATGAAATCTTCAACTAATTTTACTTGATTCATTTGTACATATATTTCACTAGACTCTTCTCCTTCGTGTCTATAAAAAATATATATATAAATATAAAAATCATAAAGAAATCCAACCTATATATATGCTAAGAAATCTGGTCTACAAATTATCAATTTCCCAACTTCCGAACCTCATAACATCTTAATACAAAGTAGGGGGAGATAAGGAAGAAATCAATAAAAATAGGGAATTGTGTACATATAACAATTAGCCATATTTATTCATTATTTATGAAATCTTCAACTAATTTTACTTAATTCATTTGTACATATATTTCACTAGACTCTTCTCCTTCATGTCTATAAAAAAAATATATATAAATATAAAAATCATAAAGAAATCCAACCTATGTATATGCTAAGAAATCTGGTCTACAAATTATCAATTTCCCAACTTCCGAACCTCATAACATCTTAATACAAATTCCAATTTCACTCTAGTCACTTTTAAAGTTTATAATTTAATATTCTATAATTATTGAAGGCTTTAGTTAAAATCAGAGTCCGATTGCAAAAAAAGTCAGTTTGGGGACCTAATGACAACTGTGTTTCTGGGTTATTTATTTTATTATGTAAATGCTATTACAGTACATTGATTTTACAAGTTTTTTATCATTTTCATGATATTGTAATTTATTTAAAAAGAGATTCAAAATATTAAAACCTTTATTAATATTTTAAATAAATCAAAACTCTAAAAAGTAGATGAAATTGTACTACAATTTACATACTTGTATTTATTAATATACAAAATAATTTCTAAAATTCACAAAAAATAACACAACCCTAATTTATGATAATACTAATTAATAAAATAAAAAAAGTAATAAGTTATTGATTAAAATAGTAAGTTAAAATGAATAAGCTATTTATTAAGTATACTATATATTTATTAGTATTATATTTATAAATAATAAAATATATATTATTTAAAACGTAAGCTCTACCATAGTATAGATAATTTAATTATTTACATTTTTTTGATTTTATACTTTTTAAAATAATGCTATTTATTATTTAATATCTAATTAAAAAAGTATTTAATTTATGGTCTAATGTGGTGCTGACACGTGTCAGCACCACAACCCTTCTTCTTCAAGAACTTATGAGCGTTATTTTGTTTGAACAACCCACATTTGCCCAATTCTTCCCACTCCATTCATCATCCATGTTCAAATCTAAACCTTTTATTCTCTTCACCTAACAACATAGATCAACGCCAGCCTTGGATCTGACCTATTTCCCCTCCATCGTCTCTATTTATTCCATCAAACCTTGTTAGTTCAACCAACTCTTCCAACTTACTCCACTGAAATAACAAATTGATCGATCAGCCAACTTCCTCGTCGATCTCTTACCAACTCTAGTGGTGACAGCATCTGGAGGCAGCCATGCATGGAAGAGGGTCAATCGAAGGAGGGTTTCAAGGCATTAACTTGCCTTGCATTGCCACCGTACGCGACGTAGGACTTTGGCAAACACCGATCGTCGAGCGATTACTGAGGGTCTTACATCCTTATTCTCCAAGTGAATACCTCCACCATTCCTTTTCATTTTTCATCGATTTTCGTGCATGATTAGGTCATTTAATCACACAATTACATCTCTAGGCATGCTTCTTTTGATTCTGATCAAAATCGATTCTTAATTTGACTTAAATCCACCCAATTCACATATGCAATGTCATCTTCTAGAACCCGATATAGCTGTAAGAATTCATAACCTCGTTGGTCATTCTCCTCAAATCGAGCAACTACATCTTCATTGTAGGTCGCCCCATCTTCTGGAGCGTCGTTTTTATTTCTGGCTTCAATCAATCATCAATTTGAAATTCTTCGTCAACTCCTGAAGCCAAACCCCAACCACCTAGAAGCCTTTCCAGAATCAAGCGTCACTCTAGAAGTTTTCTATATTTGTAAATAGGTCCCTACGCGTGGACCTAATTGCAAAAGACTTTATCTTTTTTTACTTTTAGGTCCCTGACCAAGGACCAATTTGTCATACTTTTACAATTCTTTTTTACATTTGTACCGCTTCACCATAGGGATTTTTTTGGACATCTATAGACATTATTTTTGGTTCTTTGTCTCTGGGCAGTTACACAAACTACCCTAGTTTTATTTCGATTTGACTTTTGAAAATTTTATCATGTTTCCATTGAGATTTTTTTCTTTGACTTTTTTTATTCCACTTTAATTTTTTTGAGTGTTCTTCGAGCCCGTTGCTCGAGTTTTTCTTCGAGTATCTACTATATAGTATCACATATATTTCTACCATCTAAATATTATAATGTAGATCACTTTTATTGAAAATCATCATTTGAAAAATTAAATAAAAATTGGAAAATATAAAATTAAATAAAATTACAAAAAACTAAAACCAACAAAAAAGATTTTCTTTGAGAAGAATTTAAAATCAAAAAAATATTTTCCTCCCCAAAATTCGAGTGTAATTTCTACCTCCTTATGTTCGACCTAAGGACATTTACTGGTATAAATAAGCAGTGAACAAAAATAGAGGGAGAGGGAGTCTTCTTATGATATTTCCTCTCTCTATTTTCTGACTTTTGTTTGATAGATTTCATTTTGTGGTTTCTACAACCAACACATTTTATCGGCTATTTAAATCTGCATTTTCATTGGCATCGTTGCTAGTGAGGCGTAGTTATACTTGGTTCTTGAGATTTATTTCTATATTTTTTTCTTCTTCTTGGTTTTTTCGTGTTTTGTTCTTCTCGATTTTCTCGATTTTCTTATCTTTTTATCAGTTTTTATATGATTTTTGTATGTTTTGATTTCTTTTTTATTTCTGATTTATCTTTATTTTCTTGATTTTTTGTTTTTAATTTTCTTTATTATAGTTTTGTGTTTATACATGGTGCAGGGTCTTTAGGATCAACCAACTTCTTAGGAAGCCAAACTAGTTGAGATCACAGAGATCGAGCTTCTTCTCCCCAAGTTGATTATAGAGGAGCAACAAGCGTCGGTTCAAGCATATTTTTGTTGTATTTTCAGAGACATTTTTTCTATATTCTTTGAGAGTTCATGGCCTTTTCCCATTTTATGTTTTTGTGAGAGAGGAAGGGGCACTTGCCTGTTTTTACATTTTTGTAGAGAGGGGTTTACAAAGGACATCCCGACTTGTACATAATCACGTAGACTACTTCTTCTTAGGGTATGTTTCACCAAGTGTTGGCGCACTTGGGGGGACCTCACAATGGTTTTTTATTTTCCAACTTATTTCTTTGTTTCACGTTTCGTGGAGCCTAGGGGTAAATGTGTGCTTGATTAGACAAGTAAAGTAGAAGCTACTGCCCTAATCCACACTTAGGTACAATTCACACTGATTTGAAAAATTAAATTCATTCTTTCTCTAGAGATACTTGTTTAGGTCATGGTTTTATGTCTATTTGCATGCATTAGTTTTGCATGGATCATATTGGACTTGGAGAGCTAAATACACGTATGGCTTCTATCCCTACATGCATCATGTTTTTCCACTACATTCCATGATTTCTCCCTCAATGTGACATGATTTTTACTGAAAAGGTAAACTAAAATCACATTTGATATTTTTGAAATTATCCCAAAAAAAGTGAAAACCATAAAAATAAAGAAATAGTATTTTCTTTTGAAACTTTGATAGAAAAAATATATCTGGAATTAATTGTTTTGGGAGAGAAAAACGCTCATTGTTTCATGTACTAAACTCCGGATAGAGTAGGCGAGGATGTAGCCCTAAGAACTAGAGTTAGAATCCCTGGACTTGTTCCCTACGTACCCGTGTATCACCTTTCGGTACACGGTTGCAACTACAAGAACTTGCCTCTGACCATAGAGAGTTCTATGGTGTGCTTTGCTTCACGTTTCCATGTGGGCCTAATATAACCAGGCAGCCAGTGTATAACAATTCAAGGGAGTGTGATGAAGTATGTTAGGCGACAGGGCGACACCACATGGGAGTTTGTATAAATAACTTCGTGATCGCTTAACTTTAAAATTGAAAAGATAAACGATCGAACTCTTACGATCATCACTGTGTGAAGTTGGTGAACTAGGGCTTTGCTTTGTGTTTGTTTGTGGGGGTGAGCGTATTCATCTTATTATACGCCTTTATACTCATTCTTTTGTCTTGATATCGTATTACTTTCCAGACTCTTTTGATATTGAGGAAGACGTTCAGACAGTCTTTATGCTCAGACTTTGTAAGCTATTGATCTTACACCGTCTCGTGTACTTCTTCACAGACTCAAGATGACCATCTTTTTGAGTCGGTCCCACATAGTCATGAGGTGAGTCAGACCTAGACTCCCTTGCCTCTCAACCCTTCTGTCAGGGATGACTCTCACTTCGTGTTTTCGTCTGCTTCAATTCCACATTTTTCTTTGAGTGCTTACGAGTCTTTTTCCTTCCCGGTGAATTTGACGGACACATGTCTAGAGGGAAGGGACTAGTGGATGATAGAGCTGTTGAGCAGAGACATGTCGAGGATAGACCAGATCCAGCTACAGATGCTATAATAGGGATTCTAGACACGATTTGAAAGATAAGCATGCATATTAGAATCCAAAGTGAGTTGAGAGTCGAGATCGTTGCATTAAGAGAAAAAGCCGGGAACCCACCACCAGTTGTCGTGGTTCCCATTGTCACTTTGAGAGGTGAGTATGACCATGGAGCCAGAATGTTACAACATTTGATTTTTGGATACCATCGAATCAAGGGCCATATGACTTGAGACCATCCTTTTTTCTTCGCTTCCCAACTTCCATGGGAACATGACAGAGGAGGGGTTTACTTTACTTTAGATAATTTGTGTATGAGTATCTATCCAAGAGTTACACAGGAGGCTATAAGACTCAAGCCTTTCCCTTTTACCTTAACAGATAAGGTACTCTATTTGCTAAAATTTTAGGAAGAGAGATTCCAACTTGGGAGGACATCAAGTCAACCGTCCTGCATAAATATTTTCCTTTAGGATGGACGGATGCAATGAGGAGATAGATATCAAATTTCACGAATCACTCACATGAGTCGTTCCATGAGGCATGGGAACAATCCAAGGATATGACTGAGAAGTGCCCTCGTCATGAGATACCTTTGAAGGTGCTTGTTCAGAACTATTTTAGAGGCCTCCAGCAAGATATTCGGGGGTTAGTGAGCGTCGCATGTGGTAATAACTATTTGAATAGGGATGATGAGTCTGTTTGGACCATCTTTGAGGGGATGGCCAAGAACTTGGGAGTTGTAGATTCCACTCAGGCATTCCAGAAGACCCCTCAACCACCACACTAGCAAGATCATGCGAAGGTGGCACCCATTTCTGATTCTAAGTCACGACCTTCTAACATGGGTTTCATCAGTGAGAAACTTACATTACCAACAGTCACTTTCTTGTTACACTACACAACATTTGAGTGATCTGATGAAGAAGGTGATCAAGATGCAGCTACAGTTCCAGAAATCACTTTCTTGTTCTTCTCAGCCTACTCCCACCCATAAGATTCATCGGATATAGAGTGAGATAGGGTTTTTTTAGTCTCCACTATTAGTTGGCATGTGGATTCGTCTACTACTAATTAGAGTCAAATCATGATTCTTACAATTGATGATGTTGATCCTTCTTCCACTCTTGAGATCAATGGTATATGGTACTCTCTCATTCCTTATCAATCACCACTACACATTATACCTCATAGCGTACATCACCAGCCGCAGTAGATACAGTACTAGCATGGACATCCAAACTTTCGGCACCGAGATCCATACACGCAACATTAGTCTCATCGCAGGTTCTATCAAAGACTAGCATATTCTTATCATTATCCTACTATACATCCACATTCATATCACCACCAGCAGCAACATTCATTGGGGACACCTCATAGATCTCCTCATCCATACACATCACAGTCACAACACACTTCTAGATAGGAGAGAGCGGAAATCCACAGACAGACTAATGAGCCAGAGTTATCTACACAGTCCTTGGCACTAAACCAGATCATGGATATGCTTATCACACTTTAAGATGCACATATGATAGATATGGAGCAGGTTAGTCATTGTCTGGAAGAGTTAACTGTGCCTAAGACCACTCTCCTAGCACAACCTCAGATGAACCCGAACAACTAGAGGCGACATCCGGATCAAGTAGATGTCACTACAAGTAATGTCACTTTCCCCATATTTTTATCTAACTTCATTCGTCTTAGAAGTGATAAACATCCGTGGGCACCTGATCTTGAGGAGGAGAGGGCACTTGATGATGAGGAGTGAGAGTCTATCCATGATGATACACATTCTAATGCTTAGGAGGAGGACCACCATAAGGACCATGATGAGCATGACTATTATAGACATGGGAGCGATGTAGAGACAATAGATATGGACACATGCGATTTAGACGATATACCACACCAGGACATACAGATACTCCCGCTGATGATTCAGTTTCTTTTCTTGTTTTTGAGAGTTTTGTACATACTTCTGAGATTCTCGATGTACATGTTGATTCCCTTTTTGATGAGAATAAAGAAGAATTTTTTTTATCCCTGAGTTTGTCTCTTTTCGAGAGTCTTTGTTTAGTAAAGGAAAGAAAAATACCGAAAAGAATGTTGTTATTCTAGAGATAGAACGATTACTTAAAGATCACATCTTTTTGAAGATTCCACTTCATGGTGCCTTAGATCATTTTCCTACACTTAAGAAATAGTTGAGGAACAATGTACAACATGTAGGAAAAAGAAGTCATGCATTGAGAAACATGTTTTGACCAAGGCCACATCATGAGCTATTTCGAACAAAGTACACAAGAAAATGAGAGATTCAGGTGATCACTATGTTAAATGTCAGATTTCAGATGCAACATTCGATCACACTCTCTTAGATAATGGTTCCTCGGTTAATTTGTTGCCATCTTCTCTACTTGATAAACTCGAGTTAGGTCCTCTTTATAGATCGGGCACATTACTTTATTTTGTCGATAAATCAATAAAGAGACCTAGAGGCGTGTTGAGGGAAATTATCCTAACCATACATGGTTTGTAGTTTCTAGTGGACGTTACTGTCCTAGACATGGAGGGCCTTACACACTTACACCTTGCTCCAATCATTCTTGGGATGCCTTTCTTGAAGACTGCGAAGGCCCTCTTTGATTATGATTCTGGGAGAGTATCATTCCACAAAGATAACAGAGAGGTACACATTTAGATGATGAGAGGATGCAACGGTCCCAGATATTTATTGTCATGCACTTCATAGGACACCAACTTAGGAGATGACTGACAACACATAGATGAGACATGTTCTCTTGATCTTGAAAGTGTTTACTTTGATACCCATAATATCCTACATGAGGATAAGGTTGATCATACATACATAGTTCTTCAGATGACTACTTACATATACATATAGATATCATTTTAGGACTAGAGGAGTAGTCAGGTCTAGCAGATATCTCAGTGCCACAGATAGAAAGTTCATATATTCCAACATGAGAGTCATTTGATTACATTTCGGATACCATGCTTTCTATTTAACATAGAGAGTCGGATGGTGTGATGAACACATTTACTAATACCTTCTCTAGTTTGACTCTAGAGACAACTACTACAGTAGAGAGACTTATGCCACGTATAATGTTCACTTACAAAGGCAACTTTACTTACCAGCCAAGGATCAGTACATACTCACATAACGGACGATTTTGTACGACCCAGGTTGAGGTGATCTACTTTGTATAGGACTTATGATCACTTCCACTTCATTTTGTCCTGTACACATACCTATGAGCCATTCATTTTTTGGAGTACACCATCACTTGTATATTCTTCTTAGATCCCAATCATCCCCATTTTTTCTCATCTTTATACTTAGGATACCAGATCCTAATTATAGAGTTGACCAATTGTTTCGTTGATTTTTTATTTCGTATTTTGTTATTTTTACTTTTCTTTTGTGTACGTTCTTTTACACCTATCACTCGTCTCTAATTTTGGCCACTTTTTTTTCTATACTTAGGATGAAGCCTAATTTTGGCCACTTTTTTTCTATACTTAGGATGCTTGATCCTATGTATAGGGGTACTGAGTGATTTTGTTGATTTCGTTTCTTCTTCTTCTTCTTATTTCTTTCGTTGCATATTGTTTCCCCTCAGTCACCTCATTTTTGTCTTCCACTATACTTATGATGAGTAGATCATAAGTATCAAGGGACTGACTTCTATTCTTTTATTATTTTTACCTACTTTTACTTAGCATGAGTTACGCCCTTTTTTTTCTTTTTTTTGTACTATGAGGACATGGCACACACTAAGTATAGGGGGCACGTATATATATTATATATATACTTTTGTCCTGAACTCATACTTTTATGTATTTTCTATATCTATAAAATCTATAAAAAGTGGGCAAGGGTTAAAATTTATTTAAAATCTATTTATTATGTAAATATAAATCCTAGTAATTATGTAAAATATATGTCAAATTATTATTGAAAACATTTTTTAAATTTTTATTTAAATATGTATTTAAAGTGTATAATTCTTATTTAAAATTATATTTATTAAAATGTGTAAAAACAACTTAATCTTTTAAAATTTTGTATGTAAATTTGTAAAATACATTATTCATTTAATCCAAAATAAAATATTGGCAACTTATCTTTAAATTCTTGTAAATATTCTTATTTATGAAAATTAAAAAAAATCATAAAAAATATAAATTCCTAAAATCTAAAAAAATTGTAAAATCTTTAAAATCCATAAAGCGAGTAAAGATCAAAAAATGTACTTCACAAAAACATTGTTGCTTTTACACTAGCATTTTTCTGAATAAGTTTGATTTCTCAAAATATGGATTATGAATAGTCTAAAGGATATAGCTTGATTGTGGCATTTGACTTTCATTGTAAGGAGCATAGTTGTGAACTGGAATTTAGACTCTTTATGTCTTTGACTTAAATCTTAGGGTTCTATGAGACCATGTTCCGAATTCGATTTAAACTTGCTCTTGACCTTCTCTCGGGGTTCGGGTCAGCCTGTATACAGTCTTCCTTTTTTATACTTTCTTTTCTTTATTTTTCCTTTCTTTCTTTCTTTATTTATTTTAGGTTAAAATTAGTAAGAAGTGTACAATATTTACACAGATGCAAGTTAGTAAGAATATGGAGTTATTGTTATATGCAGGTGTTTTATAAAGGATTTTAAGCTAAAATAAATGAATAAAGATGACGAATCGCAGATTCGTCATCCCCCTATGCTTTACCTTTTCTAGTCCTTTAGCAAACACTTATTTGAAAGAATAAGTGAAGAAAAAGAAAAAGAAAGGGGAAATAAAGGAAGTAGGACAATATTGAGTATTAAACTTATCTTCATAAAATTCTAGTTAGGAGCTCTGTCGGACCTTTGGATTATTGGTGTGTCGGAACTTCTGTGAGACTTAGAATTTTAAAATCAATAGCCTTTAAGTTCTACACATCATTGTCACAGTTTCGGCTCAGAAGTCATCTTAGATCAATCCTCTTCCCAAAGCACACCTATGAACATTGAACAATCAACTCATGTGTGTGAAAGGTTTTAGCTCTTCCCAGCCAGAATGCCGGACTGCCATGCGAATCTCCTCTCCAGTAACTTGTCCTCGGGGAATCAGGTATTTCCTTCTAAGGTCTGTCGCGCTTTGTTCACAATCGAATTGGGGGAGAAGTTAGAAGAAGGAGAAAAGAACTGGAGGGTGACCAGTGTAGTCACCTCTCCTTGTGAAGCTGACCAGTGTAGCTGAGTCTCCATTAAGATCTGCAGGTTTTTTTGAAGCTTGGACCTTTTTGGTCAGATATTTATTTAGTAGTGGCTTCTTTGTATTTTGATTTTTGGTGATTCTGCTTGGATCTTGTTGTGCCCCTACGGATATAGAATCTTTTATTTCCATACATGTTTTGGGGTCTTAGAAAAAATTGTGCCTAGCCGTCCATCCCTTTTCCGAAGCCTTATTTCAACCCGTACTTCGGTCTTTAGATTTCCACGCTACCAGAAAAGAAACTCACACAGTCTTCCAACATCCCGTCTGAGTTGAGCTAAGTGCATAGCGTGAGAGTATAAATTGATTCCCTATTCCAGAGTTATACCCAGAATGAAGAGACCAGGTTCGACACTGAGTCAAACGCTGCACATTGTCATGTGGAACTCAAAGAATTAATTTAAAGATCTGAAGCTTCTAAAATCCTATTTCTCAATGAAGTTCCTCTGAAAATTAGGTGGATTAAGGTCCAACTAAGCTCCATTCTTCAATTTTATTCCAGACATATTTAAATATCAATAACATCCTGAAAAATGCATATGCAAATGGAAAATATGAACAATGCAGAGAGTTTTTTTTGAAAAGAAATGATGAACATGTGAAAAGAACATTTTTTAAAAAATTTCTAATTTTGAACTTTTTATGGATTTTTGGAGGAAAAATGCAGATGTGAAAGAAAGGGTTTTTTTGTTTTTGGAAATTTTTATAGGTTTTTAGTTTTGTAGTGTTTTTTAAGGAAAAAGATTTAGTAAAATATATACAAATATATACAAGATTTTTTTTGTTTGTTGTTTTTTGTTTGTTTTTTTTATTTTTTTTACACACGTGGATTTTACAAAATTATACACATAACCCCCAAAATAAACATATTTAAAAGTACGAGTTATGTCTAAAGTATATATACAATATATACTACATCCCCATAACCAAAGAGAGGAGGGACCAAGTCCGTTGCCCGCTGAGAAGGAGGGACGCGGGATGCACGCTGGGCGGTCGACGATAGTGGTTGCGAGGCAGGACGGTGGCGGGACGATGGCAGGGGGTCTCGGCGCGGGCGCCGCACGGCGTGAGCGGCGGGGTCGCAACCTGGAGAGCGGAGTCGGACAGGCCACGGGGGAGTAGATCGGAGGGGACGGGCCGCGGCCTCGCGCGGCTGTGTGTGTGTGTGGAGGCGCGGTCAGGAGGTCGACGCGGCGGAGCGGAGGGACGACTCCACCGCTGGACTCGTCGGTTGGTAACGGCGGTGCCGCAGCGTAGGGGAGTGCGAGCCTGTATTAGGGGCCACGCGGGCTGCGAAGGTGGCTGGGGCAAGCGGCCGCGTGCGGCAGACGCGGTCGGCGAGACCGCTCCTGGCGGAGGGGCTATTAGAGCTACTTCTTTTTTTATTTTTTTTTTATTTTTTTTGTAATTTTTTATTATAATGTAAACAGTGAATAAAAACCTTTTTATTTTATTTTTTTGTAAATTCGAAAAAATAGAGAAAAAAGATATAAAAAAACTTTTTTTTATTTTTATTTTTTGTTGTTTTTTAATGATCCTGCTAAACAAATGTAAGGGAAGAAAGAAACAAATAGTTTTTTTATTTATTTACAAATCGGAAAAAGAACGGGGATCCGTAGAAAAATGGAAGAATTGAATCTGATCTCCGACCACCGTACACAACCATAGTTGAGAGATCGTGGATGATAGACTATAACGCGTGGAGATCGAAAAAGTGAGATGAAAAATTCAGTCGGTGGCGGATAAAAAATCGTGATGAAATTTTTTGGTAGATCTAGAGAATGAAAATGACGATGAAAAAAAATACGACAAAATAAACTACGGTTAAACTAAGATATAATAAGAACAAAAATGTGGATCTCACCTTAGGAGCGGAAAAGGACCGTATTCGCCTCGACAAGGTCGACTCGCTGTCACCGGACTGCTTGGAGACTAGACAACTTTCTCGACAAAATTTTCACTTGGAGATTGGGGTCCAATCTCTAAAGATTGATCAAGCTGAAATAAGGGAGAAGGAGCCATATAAATAGAAAAGATAGAATGAAATTTGAATTTTTGAATTTTTTTGGATAAAGAGATATGAAATTTGAAATGAATTTTTGATTTTTTTTGGTGAAAGAGATAAGAGAGATGAAAAGTGAATTGAGATAAATAAAAAGAGATAAAAGTATTTACACAATTATCTAATTTTTTTGAATTTTCATCACTTTATTTATTTGAATTAAAAAAATGTTATTTTTTTATTTTTTATGGTGATTAATTAAAAATAGCAACTATATACATATATGACATTATATACAAGGGTAAATGAAGAAATTAGTCTTTTTTGTTTTAAGATTTTTTTATTTTTATTTTTATTTTAAATAATTTGTAAGACTAATTTACAAATATATACAAATACAATATGCACAAAATACATGGAAAATTGCACAAACCACCCCAAAAAATCGACTTTTCAACCGTAACTCCAAAATTATGAAAATACAGCCATTTTAAAGATAATTTACTTTCAAATCCAATGGAAGTGAGATTAATTTAATTTGAGCTCATATGGAGCCAGAATTGGTCTTTTAATTAGTGCTTAGTGGCTTTTTCCAAGTGTGGTTACTTTTATTCTGTACATGATTTAATTATGCAATTATTTATTAATTAGAACACATTTATATTTACAACTTTGGTTTTAAACGTTATTTGATTTAAGGTCAATTAAGGCACAAATAAATTTATGTTAGTTTTATACAGATATACACAAAATAAGTGAGAAGTATTTACAACAACTCACACACACATTTTTTTGATTTTATGCTTAAGGACCCTTATCTCCCCCTACTTTATTCCTGATCGATCAGGTCAAGACTTGACCTTCTCTCGAGGTTCGGGTCAGCCTGTATACAGTCTTCCTTTTTTTTACTTTCTTTTCTTTATTTTCCTTTATTTATTTATATATTTATTTTAGGTTAAACATAGTAAGAAGTGTACAATATTTACATAGATGCAAGTTAGATAGAATATGGAGTTAGTGTTATATGCAGGTGTTTTACAAGGGATTTTAAGCTAAAATAAATGAATAAAGATGATGAATCGCAGATTCATCACTTGCCAAAGTAGAATACTTGGTGTCATCCATTTAACCTTTCAATAGTGGACCAATTTTGGACACATACACTCCGTACTGATCTCGACTTGCATGGGATTGTGAAGGGCAGTTCATTTTAGTGGTGCATTTTCGTCCTTGTCTAGTGGATGGACGTATAAAGATGGGAGTTGCGGGTTGAAATAAAACTTTGGATGAGGGAAGGATATGCTGGCACAATTTTTCCAAGACCCCCAAAAATAGACAGAAGAATGATGTTATATCCGTTGGGGTACAAAAATATTGACGAAGTATAAGTGACACCAATACAAATTCTACCAAAAGAAATTCAACCACCAAATACAAATATGACCACAAAGGTCCAAGCTTCCAAAAAGTCTCCATATCTTACTGGAGACTTGGCTATACGATCATGCTTCACAAGGTGATGCGACTACAGTGGTCACATTTCTGTTCTTTTCTCATTCTACTACCTTCTCTCCTTTATTCAACTGTGGACACAACATGACATGAACTTATAAGGAAATAACCCCTTCCTCGAGGAAAGAGTAGCTAGATGAGGAACTAATGTGAGTGTATTATTTGGATGGGTGGTTTCTTTGCTTCTTTAAGCATGAAGGGTTAACAGAATTCACACACTATGCAAATTAAATTCAAGCTTGAAAGAGTTAGTGATATGGATAAGGGGATCTGAGCAGGCTGTTGAGGTAAACCTGAATAAGTATTTGTGGAACTTTAGAACTGTTGGGATTAAAATCCTACTAGTTAAGGCTTTGATAAAATGCTTATTCTAAGGCCCGATCGAGCTATGTCCTTTATTTGTTCTCATGAATTGGTTTAGGAAAACAATTTCATTCTAACTTTCTTTCTTTTTTCCTTATTTTTCAAATAAGTGTTTGCTAAGGGACGAGCAAAATTTAAGTATAATGGGTTGATGAACCCATGATTCATTAACTTTTCTTTCATATTTTGTCCTAAAACCATTAACAAATAGATGTAAATATGCATTAATTCACATCTTTTATAAAAATGTCATTCATAAATAAAATGCATATTTATTCATACATAGTATGTACATAAATAATAAAAACAAAAAGTGAAAGGAAAAGAAATGTATATTGTAGATATGCATATATGTAGAATATTACTAATAAATATAAATACGACTGTAAGATATATCTATATAACTAACCCCGGAGGCCAAGTCAACATGGATTGGTCAAAAAACAACAAATAAGGGGGTGGGGTGGGGGGTAATGAAGAAAACAATAAAAATAACTAATTGTGTACATAGAGCAATTAACCTTATTTATTCATTATTTATCAAATCTTCAACTAATTTTAATCGATTCATTTGTACATATTTTTCACAAACTCTTCTCCTATATTTTTATAAAAATGTATATAAAAAGATAAAAATCATTAAAAATTCCGACCAATATATATGATAAGAAATCTGGTCAACCAATTGTTAGTTTTCCAACTTACAAACATCGTAACTTCTTCATACGAACTCCGATTTCACTCTAGTCAACTTTAAAGTTTATAAAATAATATTATCTAATTAATGAAAATAATTTCAATGAAATCAGTGTCCGTTTCCAAAAAGTCGATTTTGGAACCTAATGACAACTGGGTTTATGGGATATTTATTTTATTTTGTATATACTTTTTATAATATCACTGATTTAGAATTTTTTTATTATTTTCATGATTTTATAGATTATTTATAAATAGATTCAGAAATCAAAACCTTTATTTAGTATTTTAAATAAATCAAAACCTAAAAATTAGATGAAATTGTACTATTGTGTACATACATGTATTTATTAATATATAAATTAATATTTTAAAATTCATTGAAAATCATAAAACCTAATTCATTATTATACTAATTATTAAAATATAAAAATATTACATTATTTATTAAATGTTGAATTAAAAATGAATAAGTTTTTTATTAAGTAACTATGTATACTAGTATTATATTTACAAATCATAAAATATATATTATTTAAAAAACAAATTATATCATAATATACGTAATTTAAGTATTTACATTTTTTGTTTTATACCTATTTAAAAAAATTCCATTTATTATTTAGTATATAGTTAATAATGTCTTTTCTTTATGGGCTAATGTGGCACTCACACGTGTCAGCACCATTACCCATCTTCTTCAAGAACTCCTAAGCGTTATTATGTTTGAAAAACTCACATTCGCCTAATTCTTCCCACTCCATTCTTCTTCCATTTTCACATCTAAACCTTTCATTCTCTTCACCAAATAACATAGATCGATGTCAGCCCTTGGATCTGACCTAATTCCCCTCCATCATCTCTATTTATTCCATAAAACCTCATCAATTCAACCCAACTCTTCCAACTCACCCCACATTAGTAACATACTAACCAATAAGCCAACTTCCTGGCCAATCTCCGACCAACTCTGGTGGTGAGGGGGCAGCCATGCATGGAAGAGGAATAATTGGAGGAGGGTTCCAAGGCGTGAACTCGCCTTGCATCGCGACCGTGTGTGATGTGCAGCTCCAACAAACATCGACCGTCAAGCAACTACTGATGTTCTTACACCCTTATTCCCGAGGTGAATACCACCCCCATTCCCTTTCATTTTCCATCGATATTCATGCCTGATTAGGTCGTTTAATCACACAATTATATTTGCCAAGCATCCTTCTTTTGATTCTGATCAAATTCTATTCGTAAACTGACTTAAATCCACTCAATTCACACATGCAAAGTCATCATATGGAACCCGATACAACTATAAGAATCTATAACATCTTTGTTGATTCTCATTGAATCCAGCAACTACATCTTTGTGCAAGTCACCCCCATTTTCTGGAGCATCATTTTTATTGCCAACTTTGATCGGTCATTAATTTGAGACACTTCATCAACATTTGGAGACGAACCCCCAATGACCATCTTCACCTTCGATCTTCTTTGATGTCTTCTTCCACCTTGCAATGGAGGAGCTCGAAGGGGAAGGAGCCCCCTTCTTGCCCTAACTCCATCCTCAAAAGCAACCATCACTGCGGTAGTCCAACGGAGACTCAAGATCCATCACCGCATGTTCCCAATATAGGGAAGAGATGTTCTTCTCCAGACATTGTAGTTTCCCGTCATGTTGCCTATTGGACATGCGAGCCCATAGTGAGCCATTATGCAATAAATGTTTTTGAAAATTTTATTCCCCGATCTGAAATGAAGAATAACTAATCTGCAAAGTAGGTCCCTTAGTACAATTATATGTACCATGCCATTTTAATGATCATGCAGTTGTTGATTCAATTATTGAATCATAGAGGCTGGTGCTTGGATGAGTATCTAAAGAGTTAGATTGAGGACTCATCAAGTACCCTCAAATGATTATTAAGAGATGATCTCCAGCCTAAGTAGGAGATGACAATCCTTTCTCACTTAGTTGATATCTTACCGACCTCTTGATGCAGGTCCTCTGCATGGGAATAGAAATCAGCGGTGTCAAATTAGTTAGGTAAAAGAGTTTACTTAACGAGATCGAGATAACCAAAGACCTATGTTGTATGCTGTCATGATATTGGCATGCATCGTCTGATCGGTGATAGATGCGTTATTATATATCTGAGTATCTACATTTGGCAGACCAATAGGATGATGACCTAGCGAAGGTCTATACACAGGTGCGCTGGTGTGCATGTAAGGGCGTATGAGTAATACGATCTCTTAAAGGGATCATACAGGTTCATTTATCGAATAGGAAGACATGAGCTCAGTAATGATATATAGGGAAGAATCAAACTCCGTGCACGGTCGTCTCACTTTGGAAGCTTGACTGAATTTTTAGATTTGATATAAACTTTTGGAAAGTATATGATCAACACCTGGGTATGATATATGCTTTTGGGATGTATATGATCGATACCAACTCCCAATAGTCAAATGAGAAAATTAATGATACAACCTTGAAGGAGATAATCTAAAAGAGATCTAAAACTTCGGATTTATTCTGGGTCTTCTACTATGCAGGATATACAGGTATTAGGAATACATGAGGCTGATGTGATCTTAAACGATTGTATAACCATGACGCTTCCATTTCGAGGGAGTGATGAACCAGGTCTGGATTTTAGTGACTCCTCTCATAGAGGAGTAATCTGATATTAGTCCAAATGTTGGACATTGATCTGAATGTGAATCAAATGCAATGAAAAGATTAGATTTGCAATCTTGATTTAATAAGGCATCTATGGGAGGTCCAAGATCTGGATTTCAGATGTGATCTCAATATCCAAGTCACTATACGTGGAACAATACAATCACCCCGTCCTTATCTCCAAGTATCCGCAGAGAAAGCGCATTTACCTTGAAAGAGTTCACGGATAATTTTATTGTTGATATATGTATCCGAGCATTGAGAAAGTGGATAAGTAAATGTGATTCAATTATCAAAGATGTGAGTAATGTGAATGTGATTCATGTTAATTGGGCAGATGAGAAAAGAGATCCATGATGATTAAACATGATTTAATTATCATGGATATGAATAATGTGGATAACACTATCCATATTAATCATATATATATTATAAATATGATTTATAATATATTAGAGAGAGCATATTATTATTTATATTTGTTTATTAATTGTTAATGTGAATTGGATTCACATTGAATGATTAATTGAAAAATATAATTACATTTTGTTTTGGGTTGTGAATGAGATTCATGTAATTTCAATGGCTTGATTGAAGTTTTTCACAAAATAATTGTGAAAAGTATTTACAACAAAAGTTGTTGTAAATTAAAGAGATATCATGAGATATTGAGATCTCATGATAATTAGAGGAGATTGACCAATCCACTCAAGAAGAGTGGACGACCACTTTTCTCCATGTGGAGAAGAGTAGTCCCCCTTTCTTAGGGAATTGGTTTGGTCTCCTCATTATCTCTTCTCTAGTCAAAGTGATTTAAATTGGGATTATATAGGTTGATTTATCAATGTAAATTAATTCAAATTAAATCAATTGTTGTTATATTTTTTTACAACAACATCTTAGCCATTGAAAGAAACACAAATGAATCTCACCCATTGATTGTGTGATATCCATGGATTGGGATCCATGGACTCCCAAAACCCTATAAAAGAAAAGGCACCCATGTATCTTCGAGTTACACATTTACAACGTAAATTAATGCTCCCTCTCTCCCTCTCTCTCTACATGCCAAGACTCTCTTCCTCTCTCTCTTGTGGTCGTCCATCATGGAGCCTTAGAGACAGTCGCCATCGCTGCAGCATCGTCGTTATGCTGTCGGAGTATTTGCTCATGGATCTCGGTCTCCTTCAATGCACCTCGCTCGTTATGAAGATGTCAGATCTCGTGTGACAACATCAGGAGATTCGCCGCTTGGATCATCAACTTGGATTGCGAGAAGGACACGTCTCATCAACGTGCTCATAAGCATCTCCTCTATCAGATCGGACTTGAGACTAGAGGTCTCTTAGTTTAGAGACTGGATCGCAACCATGCTTCAAGAGTTAAACCTTATACCTATTGTAGTTTAGAGGAAACAATCCAAGAAATGTTCTTGGATCATGTGGTTTCATCACATTGATTTTTTTTAAATTCCGTTGCATCGAGCAACTAGTGCGACTAGTCGCTCCCGATCATTTTAGATGTGATTCTTATGCTTCCATGATGCACTTGAGGATTTTCTCATATCCTTCAAGTGGTATCAGAGCCAGGTTGGAGGTTTTGGTTCTGACCAATAAACCTAGGAAGACTTGGGTATATAAGAATTGTGAAAATTTTATCGCATTTCAATTTTCACAGACCTATTTTTGATTAATTTCGGCCCTGTTTAAAATATTAAAACATGAAACTATCACTTGGATAATGTTCCCATTAGTTAACAAAACTGTGAGATTCGAGTTTGCATGATTTGGAATCCGATAACTATAGTTATGATCTTTTTAATGACCATATATCCATTGTTTCGGGGGTAGCGAATCATGACGTAATTAAGTAGTTATTTACTATTTTGAAATGCCTGAAAATGCATGCTAATCATTTGGTTTTTTTAAATCAAATTATAAAACTTTTAAAATTGATTTTGCATGATTTGAATTTAAAATGAAAGAGATATGCTAATTTTAGTTAGTCAGGGTCACTGCTGGAAATTGCAATCTTTATCAACAACCTTGTGACTGTCATCTAAGAAACTAGTGAAATTAATGGTTAATTTCCTGGAATAATTATGTATAATATTTAGGAAATAATTGATGATAATTGTTCCCTTAAATGACATTACCTTAAACAATAATTGATTAGATTTGATCTAGATCACAAATTGGCTACATCATACACTTTCCAACAAACATGTTTCTTGAATAGGTTTGGGGATTTGTTTAGCAAATCTCCTTATAATGCTAATAAAAAAATATTTTGATTATTATTATATGGTATAACTTCGATTGAAAAATCGATTATCATCTCAACTACAGAGTGATCTATTTTGCATTATCCTTTCATGAGGTGGATATGGTATCTAGTCAGGGAGCGTTGGGGTAGCAGGTTGCACCGTGTGTGGTCTGTCCCACTCCCGTCGGTCCTGGCCATGATAGCGAGTAGGGTTGGTATAATGCTTGTATTTCTAATTATTAAAATTCGAAATAATATGTATTTGAGATAATACCATATCTTAATTGACAATTAAGAATGTTTGTTGGATATTAATTGGATCATTAATTAATATGATTAGATTAATTGGAATCCAATTAAAAAATAAAACACTATATTATAAATAGAGTTGTTGTTTCCCTTGTAAGAATTAATTATTTGAATATGATTCATAATAATTAATTATAATATGAACAAGATCCGGAGGATCACATAAGTGACATCCATGGTCTCTCAACAAGGCAAAGGGTTCCAACACCAGGGATTGTATGTATGAGACACCTATCCGAAGTGACAGATCTTGCATACAAGCACATCTGGATCATCGTTGCTTCTTGAAAGAGTAAGGCCATATGCGTAGTGACCCCAATATTGGTTCCTCATATTGTTAGGGCGATCTTGGATTGCGCATAGCAAGTTCTAATCCTGTCGATGGTTGGTTCAATTAATGACAGGTCAACATTACCTTAGGGGTGGTGGGCCCGAATGTTAAAGACCGAATTGAGAATGCAAGTTGGACTTACAAGGCGGAATGTGTTCCCTTTTCTTTTTATCTGAGTTACAGTTTCTCATATTATTGGGATGTGACAAAGATAATAAAGGAGATCCCAAATCTTACTGAGATATAATGGTAAGCATATCTCTTACATTGAAAGTGATTAAGGGAATGACCTTTCAGTGTAGACAAGGCAAGACAACTTTGATATAAAAATTGCTAAATTAAAGTAATATATATATACATATATTTTTGTAAATTTCTTATTTCAGATAATCCTTCATTAAACCCACTCAATACTATACTCAATAACAACCAGTATAATATCATGGATTGGATCCATGATAAAGATATTGTACTTGCAGTTGGACACGTAATGTATGTTAATGCAATGTGCAAGTTTCCTCATAATAATGAGGAATGACAATTAAATAGACAATAGGTCTACAACCCTAGGGTTTGTATGTCTCTATAATCTTGATCTTTCGTCGAATGTCTCTTGGAAGTGACATGTCGATGATGATCATAATGGTCAATAATCCTTATAAAATCTAAGAAGATGTTATGGCATCCATATGTACTCTCAACATTTAGTCATGAATGACATGGTTCACTGTATCATGCAGAATGGTAGCTCTATAGGAAATGATGTATTCAAAATCTTTGAGTAACTACTTGAACCAATGTTTTAAGA
The DNA here is from genome assembly GCA_037367405.1 of Ottelia alismoides. Taxonomy (NCBI): domain Eukaryota; kingdom Viridiplantae; phylum Streptophyta; class Magnoliopsida; order Alismatales; family Hydrocharitaceae; genus Ottelia; species Ottelia alismoides. Next base: position 914,532 of record JAZKJV010001016.1, on the reverse strand, counting down.
GTTTAGATGGATGTAGATAGGATGAGTGTCATCATTCTACTATATATACTATAGTCATTCATGAAGCTTCATAATATTCATATTGTATGAATTGAATGAAACATGCATAGATGTTGAAATACTCTTATATTGAAATCTTATGAATTTAACATAAGAGATCTTTTGTCTTAATAAATGGTTGTTTATAGATGAAAGGAGAGCAGTGGAAGCATGGGTCGGATACAAGTACGAAGGAAAGTCAAAGAGTTGATTGTACTTCTGTGACTTCCATATGACATCCGAAGAGTTGGATGAATGCCAATAATACAATAAACCGATTTACTAATAGTGTGTCTATCTAGACTATATTGGATACTTAGAAATGACCCAGATAGTGCATCAGAATAATCTATATCTACATATCATCATTGAAATTGACTTTCTTATTAGACAAGATCAAAGTATGATAATTGTATCTAATTCTTCTAATGACACTTGCAATTGGTTGCATATATATTGGAAGACTAGAAATTTGATCTTAAGCTCTAATAGTCATCCATGGATATTGATGTAATGGTTGCAACAATCTCTACTAGATATATAGACTTCATATTTTCAGTGGGAGAGCCCTCACTCTTAGAGAATGTCTCTATGACCTAGATATTAGAATACACTCATTGTTTATTTCAAAATATTGGAAATAAACATAAATTCCGGAATATACCTATCATAAAGAGTTATGATGGATATATTTCAGATAGTAATCTGACATCTAGAGAACTCTAGTGAATTAAAAAATTAATGAATGGTTCATTAACATTTCTAATACTGTAAATTAAACCTTAAAAGAGTAATAGAGGATGAAGATTGTTTGACAATGATCTAGCATCAAGCTTGGGACATATGTCTATTGATGAGATCAATATACTAGTAAGAGATGAAACTTTAGGATGTCTACAATTTCAAATCATACATACTTGTGAATATTGTATTCAAAGTAGAAAATGTCAAATGCACCCTTCTTTGGGAACTGTGTAAGATGCTGAGGTATTCAAGATCTAATACATATTGATTTATGCGGATCATCTATATCATGATAAACATTGATGATATGTGATATCATTTGATGATTTTTTGTGATATGAGATCTCTTCTTTAGTAAACTTTGAAATGTTGAAAGATTTCATAAATTTGATTTAAAATCAAATTTTCAAGGAAGATAAAATGAATTTGATCTAACCTAGGTATCAAGTACCTTTTAGATGAATTCATGGAATACCTTATAGAAAAAGGAATATCATTCCTTTCTCAGTCCTTCTAATGTACCTTAACGCACTTGAGTTGTAGGGAGATACAATTGATCATATGTGACATGATTTGATCAATGATGAATCGTAGCATAATTACCTCTTAGTTTCCAAGGTATATATGTAGTAGAGACTACAATATATATCCTTAATAAGGTTCCATGCATATAAGCTGGAATATAGTACTAGAGAGTGCTACTTCATTAGGAAAATAAAGGATGGTATTGGATAACTACTTTATGACCTTGAGATTCTCAAAAGATTTCATCTCTAAGGATATGATTCTTAGATATTGAGACTCTTGATAATGAAAAAGAAAATGAAGTAAAGGAACTCATTGAATCTTGGAAATATAATGAGGCTCCTAAAATAGGAAACTAAAAGAATAATTAAAGATGAAACACACGTACCTCTTCAAATCAGTTTGAGGATGGATTCCATGTGTCAGAGAAATCTGACAATGATCGAACTTCATGTGTTGAAGCTTCTATAGATCATGTCATGGAAAGATAGATGTTAGCAATAAAGACTAAATTAGAATTCATATACAAGTGTTGTATATGGACCCTCGAGCATCCAACTATATGGGTAAGTCCCGTTAAGGAGTAAATGGATCTTCAAGAAAAAGAGGGAAGCTGATGAGAAGGTAGAGACCTTCAAAGTATAGCCCGTAGCCATGAGCTACACACTGAAGAGAAGACATCCCTTACGTTGAGACTTGCTCTTTAGTGGTCAAGCTTAAACCCATCAGAATATTGCTAATTATAGCTACACAACTTAACTCTGGCATCTCCCATATGTGAGTCAAGATTGCATTCCGCTATGAATACCTCTCCGATGTTATTCATATTAAGTAGCCCCAGGGCTTCATAGTTGAGGAAAGCAAGTTGTGCAAGCTGAATAACTCCATCTATGGACTCAAATGAGCTTCTTGTAGTTGGAACACTAGATTTAATGAAATTATAAAGGTTACAATCTTAGATAGATTCTTGATGAGCCATGTGAAGCTTAGTGGGAGTACCATTGTGTTTATCATGCTAAATGTAGATGATATCCTAATCAATTGGAATGATATAAGGATAATAATAAGTGTTTTATAGACTGGCAGTTACATACCTTGAGACATAATCTCAAGGAAACCTCTTAAGATCTTAGTTCTGAAAGTGTTTAGAAGCAAAGAGAAAATGGCATTGGAACCATCACATTAGTGGTATACCTTGGACATATTCTATTTCTGGAAAATTCTAAGAAAGGATTCCTTCCCTTAAGATATGGTACTAGCCTATCTGAAGGGATAGCACCTCAAAGAGTTGAGGAAGTGAACGCTACAACTGCTTGCCCTTGTGCATAAGTTGTGAGAAGCCTGGTGTATGCTACATTTGTACAAAAGGCAGATGTCTGCCATGTAGTGGGAGTAGTAAACAGTTACTAATCCTACTATGGAGATAGAACACTTTATTGAATTAATAACAATATCATCAAAGATGACAAGACTTTAGATACAGTGATCTCTATGTCTTATCTTCAAGAAATTAAGACTTTATTAATAGTGATCTAAAAGGTCTTAAATGCAGATATCTTAAGAGATAGACATCTCTAGGAATAAGGGTATTCTGATAAGGATTATGGAAATATTGGTTATAATAATTATTAAGCTGTAGTGTCGAGGACACTATAACTGACAAAATTGTGTATTGGTTGCATAAGATGCAACATTCGCATTGGATGCGAGCACTGTTACTAGGTGGTATGCAAGTACCGTAAAAGGACATGGCATAGTCTCTTCCAAACAGAGTGATTGATCATCTTATCTAGATATTTTCTTAAATAGCCTATGATTGTCACATGAGTGAGGGTTTAATGATTATCCCATTAATGGCTTTTTGGACTAGTGGGAGATTGTTGGACATGCGAGCCTACGACAAGCAATTATGCAATAAATGTTATTGCAAATATCATTCCCCGATCTGAAATAAAGAATAACTAATTTGCATAATAGGTCCCTTAGTACAATTAGGGTTATGTACCATGGCCATCTTAATGATTATATAGTTGTTGATTCAATTATTGAATCATAGAGGCTGGTTCTTGGATAAATATCTAAAGAGTTAGATTGAGGACTCGTCAAGTACCGTCAAATGATAGTTAAGAGATGATCTCCAGCCTAAGTAGGAGATGGAAATCTTTTCTTACTTGGCTGATATATGATCGACATCTTTGTTAGGAATGTGAGCCCGAGGCGAACCATTCCTATAATAAATATTATTGTAATATATGATTTATCAATAAAAGTTATTGATTATGTTTTACTCCCCTTTCTGAGATTAATTTAATGAATGAACTATAAGGTCCCTCTGTACAATAAGGGTTATATACCGTGGCCAACTTGATAATCATACAGCTGTTGATTCATTGATTGAATCATAGAGGTTGATGCTTGGATGAATATCTAAGGAGTTAGATAGAGGACTCATCAAGCATCATCAAATGATTTTCAAGTGATGATCTCCAGCCTGAGTAGGAGATGGCAATCATTTCTCATTAGGTTGATATCTTATCGACCTCTTGATGCAGGTCCTCTACATGGGAATAGTGATTCGGAGGTATCAGATTAGTTGAGTCAATGGGTTGACTTAACGAGATCGAGATAACCAAAGACCTCTGTTGAATACTGTCACAACGTAGGCAAACATCCTCTGATCAGAGACAGATGTATTGCTATATGTCTAAGTGTATACATTTGGCAGACCAATAGGTTGATGAACGAACCAAGATCTATACACCTGTGAGCTGGTGTGCATGTAAGGACATATGAGTAATACGATCTCTCAAAGGGATCATACAGGTTCACTTGTGAACCAGGAGACATGAGCTCACTCAGGAGGTATTGGGACTGATCAAATTCCATGCATGGTCATCATGCTTTGGAAGCACAACATGAATTTGAAGGTAAGATATATGCTTTGTGAAAGCATATGATATGTACCAAAATCCCAATGACCAAGAATGAGAAACTTAGTGATCAAACCTTGAAGATGAAAGTGTAAAAGTGATCTATATCTTCAAGATGATCATAGATCTTCCATTATGCAGGATGTACAGGTATTGGGAATACTGAGGGTGATTTGATCATAAATGATTGTATAACCATGATGCTTCCATTTCGAGGGAGTGATGAAATAGGTCTGGATTTTAGTGACTCCTCTCAAAAGAGAAGTAACCTAATCTTAGTCCATGTTTTGGACATTGATCTGAACAAGATTCAGATGCAATGAGAAGATTAGGTTTATGTCCTTGATTTAATCAAGCATCTATGAGAGGTCAATGTGATCTGGTTTTGAGATGTGATCTCAATATCCAAGTCACTATACATGGAACAATACAATCGCCTTGTCATTATCTCTAAGTATCTGAGGAGAAATCGCATTATTCTTGAAGGGTTCGAGAGTAATTCCATAGATCTAAGCATTGACAAATTAATAATTAAATGTGATTTAATTATCTTAATGCGTGTAGAAATTGTCCAATAAAATTGAATGTTATTTAATGATTATGGATAAGAATAATGTGGATAGTAATAACCAATTATTCACAATATATATTATAAATGTGATTTATATTATATTAGAGAGAGCTAATTATAATTTATATTTGTTGATTAATTAATGTGTATTGGATACACATTGTGTTATTAATTGAAAATGTAAAATATATTTTATTTTGAGTTGTTAATGTGATTCACAATTTTCCAATGGCAAGATTGCAATATTCTCAAAATTAATTATAAATTATTTTTGGAGAATAAATCACAACAAAAGTTGTTGGGATTAAATAAAGGAGAATTACATGGATATTTGCAATATCATGAAATCTCATGAGATGGCCTTCGCATGGTAACATGTGGACGGCTACCATGTCCTATATGGAATTGGTGGCCGTCCACCATGTTGACATGGGAGATGTAATCTCCATGTCAATTGCTTCCTTATTTGATTGTTTAATTTTAGGATTGATGTATATTTGATTTGTCAAATATATTTGATCTAAATTAAATAATAAGTTGTTGGTTTTTACCAACAACAATCTTGACCATTGGATTAGACATAAATCAATATCATGCATTAATTTTATATGTCCCATGGATTGAGATTCATGGAACGTAAAATTCTATAAATAGAGAGGCATACCATGCTCTCTAGGTTAAGCTTTTGAAGCACATATCTCTCTCCTTCTTCCTTCCACACGCCAGCCCTCTCTCCCTTTCCTTGGTGGTCGTCCACCAAACCATGGTGGGAGATAGCCGTCGTCTCCTACGCCACTGTGCCGTTGCTTCGACGTTCTATGGTTCTCTGTCTTCTTGGAGTGCTACTCTAACGAAGAAGACGATTGATCTCGTACGATGATATCAGGAGTTCCCCATGCTTGGATCAACTCGTTGGATTACGAGGATCATGCAACTCATCCCCGCACTCGCAAGTTCTTCTCCGATGATCGGACTTGAGACAGGAGGTCTCTTTTCTTAGAGACTCGATCAACCATGATTCAAGAGGTATTCCTTTATACATATAGTGTTTATAGATGAAACAATCCGAGAATCATTCTTGGATCATGTGGTTCCGTCGCATGAAAATTTTTAAATTCCGCTGCACCGAACAACTAGTACGACTATTCGTTCTTCGTTGTATTCAATATGATGCTCACGCTTCCGTGATGTGATTGAGGATTATTCCATATCCTTCAAGTGTTATCAGAGCCTTAGGTCGAAGGTTTTTGGATACGATCCGCAAATAACACTTAGATTGAATTAGATTGTTAATTCATTTAATATGATTGAATTAATTATGTTCAATTAAAACACTCTATTATGAATAGAGTTGTTGATTCTCTTGGAAGAATTAATTACATGAATATTATTCATATTAATTAACTAAAATTTGAATATGAAATGGAAGATCATACAAGTGGCATCCATGGTCTCCCGTCAAGGCGAAGGGTTTCGTCGCTAGATATTATATGTAGGAGATGCTTGTCTGAAGTGACAGCTCCTGCATATGATCCATTTGGATCGGGCTCGTCGCTTCTCGAAAGAGTAAGGACGTATGCGTAGTGACCCCAATATCGGGTCCTCATATTATTGGGGCGATATTGGATTGCGCATAGCGAGTTGTATTCCTGTTGACGGTTGGTTCAATTAATGACGGGTCAACATCACCTTAGGGGTGGTGGGCCTGGGTTGGGTATTAGAGATCGAATTGGGAAATGCAAGTTGGACTTGCAAGGCGTAATGCGTTCCCACTTCTCTTTATTGGAGTCGTAGGTTCTCATATTATTGGGATATGACAAAGATAAAGAGGAGATCCCAGTTCTTGCTTGAGATATAGTGGTAAGTATATCTCTATCTTTGAAAGTGATTAAGGGAATAAACTTTCATAGTTGACAGAGCAAGACTAATTTGATTTAAAATGCCTTAATCAAATATCATAAATTGAATGTATGATTATATGTTTTAATATAGTACATTCTTAATTTCAGAAAATGAAGTCCATGAACCCACTAAGCAGGCTTCTGGAGGTCAACCAGTTGACCAGACCAAATTACTCGGATTGGATCTGTAATTTAGAGCTTGTACTCTCGGCTAAGCGCATAAGTTATGTGCTCTCAGAAGACAAGCATGAAAACCCTAAATCAAAGGAAGAAAAAGCATACAATGACGTATGATGAAGATCATGTCTTGGCTAGATGTTATATCTTGGGTTCTCTCTCCAATGTTCTTCAGAAGCAACGTGTGAAGATGAGCACATGCCAGGAGATAATGCAGAATCTAAATATATGTTTGTTGACATTAACCGCACCCAGCGATACAACGTTATGAAATAACTCGTTCACTGTAAGATGCAGGAAGGAACTTCGGTCCGTGAACATGTACTCAAAATGTTTGGGTACTTTTCGGAGTTGGAAACTCTTGGGGCAACCATGGATGCATACATGCAATTTGATTTCATTCTGTTGTCTTTGCCCAAGTCTTTCAATAACTTTGTGGTTTCATTCCACATGAACAAGCTGGAATTGACAAATGTTGGGCTTCTTGCTGCATTGAAGTCTGCAGAAGACATAATAAAGAAAGATGGTCCCGCTGGTAGTGCAATGGTTGCACAGGTCAGAGGGATGCACGGTCAGAAGCTTGGTTCTCGAAAGGGCCCGGCCCATAAGAAAAAGCAGAAGGGACAAGGTGTTGGCTCATCTTCCAATGCATCCACTCTTATGGCATCAAAGAAAACCGACGTCTGTCACCACTACAAGAAGCTGGGGCACTGGAGACGTAATTGCCCGGATTACCTGAAGTCGGTCGATAAAGGTAAAGCCGTAGCAGGTATGAAATCTACTTTTATCATTGAAACCAGTTTTCTCGTTGGACGAGAAGGAAGTTGGGTTGTTGATTCTGGTGCTTCTGTTCATGTATGCAATTTGTTGCATTTTTTCAGGAAACTAGAAAACTTGAAGAAGGGGAGATAGTCATCTAGATGGGATCTGATGCAAGTGTTGCAGCAGTCGCTGTCAGGACTTGTCGGCTATCATTATCTAGTGGTACCTGAAGTCAGGAGGAATTTGATATCTGTATCTAAGCTAGTTAGAAGTGGATATTCATTCCTTTTCTGTAATAGATTAGTCATAAATCATTATGATAAATATATTGCAGATGGTATTTTGACTTCTGGTGGACTCTATGAATCGTGCATTAATGAGCATGTCATGAATGTTACAACCACTAATAAAACCCCTAAAAGATCTAGGGAGAATAAAAATCATTCAAATATGATTTGACATCAAAGGCTTGGTCATTTATCTATTGATAGGATCAATAGATTGATAAAAGATGGACCTTTGGATTTTCTACAGGTTCAATATTTACCTACCTCTGAACTTTGTATTTGAGGTAAAATGACTAGGATGCCTTTCCGTAAAAAGGTTACAAGATGCGAAGGTATTATTGACCTAATACATATCGACGTATGTGGTCCCTTCAGTACCACGACTCGAAATGGATGTCGATATTATTTGACGTTTATTGATGACCATTCACGATACATGTTTGTCTTCCTATTACGTCATAAATCTGAAACCTTTGAAAAGTTCAAAGAAATCAAGGCATTGGTTGAGAACCAAACCGATAGGAAGATTAAATGAATTCGATCTGATCGAGGTGGTGAGTACCTCTCAGATGAATTCAAGGGATACCTTAAAGAGAATGGAATTGTCTCCAATCTCACTACTCCTGGAACTCCCCAACTTAATGGTGTTGCTGAAAGACGCAACATGATCATCATGGATATAGTCCGTACAATGATGAGCAAAGCATATTTACCACTTAGTTTATGGGGATATGCAGCAGAGACTGCAATATATATCCTGAATAAGATTCCCAGCAAATCTGTACCTAAGACATCTCATAAGCTCTGGTATGGAACCAAACCTAGTGTTAATCACTTGAGGGTTTTGGGTTGCTTGGTTCATGTGAAGAACATGGACGCAAGTAAGCTAGAATCTAGCACTCGTGAGTGTTACTTCACTGGGTAAGTTAAAGATGGTATTGGATACCAGCTCTATGACCCTAAGACCCAAAAGGTTTTTATCTCTAGAGATGTGAAATTTCTGGAGGATGATTTCCTTAAAGGTCAAGACAAAAGTGAAGTAGAGGAGCTCATAGAATCCCCTGAGGATTCTGAGCTTCCTAGACCAGAAACTGAAGAAGTAAATAAAGATGAAACACCCATACCACTTCGAAGGAGTTCGAGGGTGGTTGCACCACCTGAAAGGTATGGATTCCATGTGTCAAGAGAAACTGACAATGATCCTACTTCATTTGATGAAGCACTCACGGATCATGACATGGATAGATGGATTCTAGCAATGAAGTCAGAAATTGACTACATGCATAAGAATGGTGTATGGACCCATTGGGTGTAAATGAATCTTCAAGAGAAGATCCATCTAAAGGGGTAAGAGGATCCACCTAAAGGGGTAAAACCCATTGGGTGTAAATGGATCTTCAAGAGAAGTGCGGACCTGATGGGAATGTAGAGACTTTCAAGGCATGGCTCGTAGCCAAGGGCTACACACATAGAGAAAGCATCGGCTATGATGAGACATTCTCTCTTGTGGCTATGCTTAAATCCATCAGGACACTGCTGGCTATAGCTGCATATCTTGACCACGACATCTGGCAGATGAACGCCAAGATGACTTTCCTCAATGGATACCTCGAGGAGGATATCTATATGGAGCAGCCCCAGGGCTTCATAACTGAGGATGGCAAAGTATGCAAGCTGAAGGAATCCATCTATGGGCTCAAGCAAGCTTCTCGTAGCTGGAACATCAGATTTGACGAAACCATAAAGAGTTATGATTTTGTGTAGAATCCTGATTAACCTTGTGTGTACAAGAAGCTTAGTGGGAGCGCCATTGTGTTCGTCGTGCTTTACATAGATGACATCCTTATCATTGGGAATGATACAGGGATGATGACCAGTGTGAAGATTTAGCTATCCCATACCTTTGAGATGAAAGATCTTGGAGAAGCCTCCTACATCTTAGGCCTGAAGTTGTTCAAAAACCGAGAAAAGAGGATTTTGGGATTATCATAACATGGATACAATAAGAAGATTATTGAATGTTTCCGTATGGATAGTTCAAAGAAAGGATTTCTACCCCTAAGACATGGTATCCACCTGTCTAAAGGAATGGCTCCTCAAACTGTTGAGGAAAAGAAAGCCAAGGTTGGATGCCCTTATGCATCAGCTGTAGGAATCTTAATGTATGCCATGATGTGTACTAGGCCAGATATCTGCCATGCAGTGGGAGTGGTAAGTCGTTACCAATCCTGCTATGGAGAACAACACTGGAATGTAGTAAAGAACATATTCAAATATCTAAGACGGACGCAAGATTACATCTTGGTCTATGGAGATGGAGATATCCAAGTCTTGGTATATACAGATTTTGACTTCCAATCGGATATTGATGATCGAAAGTCGACATCAGGTTTGTATTCCTGTTGAATGGTGGTGCTGTAAGCTGGAGAAGCAAGAAGTAGGACACTACAACAGATTCAACAACAGAAGCCGAATACATTGCCGCATCAGATGCTGCAAAGGAGGCGGTGTGATGCGCAAGTTCGTCCTAGAGCTTGGCGTAGTTTCCTTTGATACTCCCATCATGCTACTCTGTGATAACACGGGAGCCATTGCCCAGGCGAAGGAACCCAGATGGCATCAGAAGAGCAAGCACGTAGAAAGGAAATACCACATCATTCGGGAGATTCAAAAGCGTGGTGACATCATCATCACCAAGGTGGCCTCTGCGGACAATGTTGTTGATCCTCTTACCAAACCTCTGACACATAAGGTTTTCGACCGGCATGTAATGAGTATGGGTTTATGGATTGTTCCTGAATGATTTTGAGGGATAGTGGGAGATTGTTAGCAATGTTAGCCCGAGGAGAACCAGTCCTACAATAAATGTTATTGTAATAAATGATTTATCAATAAAAGTTATTGATTATGTTTCACTCCCCTTTCTGATATTGATTGAATGAATGCACTATAAGGTCCCTCTGTACAATAAGGGTTATGTACCATGGCCAACTTGATAATTATACAGTGATGATCTCCAGCCTGAGTAGGAGATGGCATTCCTTTCTCATTAGGCTGATATCTGATCGACCTCTTGATGTTGGTCCTCTACATGGGAATAGTGATTCGGAGGTATCAGATTAGTTGAGTCAATGGGTTGACTTAACGAGATCGAGACAACCAAAGACCTATGTTGAATACTATGACAACATAGGCAAAAATCCTCTGACCAGAGATAGATGTATTGCTATATGTCTAAGGGCGTACATTTGGCAGACCAATAGGTTGATGACCTAACCAAGGTCTATACACCGGCGAGCTGGTGTGCATGTAAGGACATATGAGTAATACGATCTCTCAAAGGGATCATACAGGTTCACTTGTGAACCGGGAGACATGAGCTCACTCATGAGGTATTGGGACTGATCAAATTCCATGCATGGTCGTCATGCTTTGGAAGCATGACATGAATTTGAAGGTAAGATATATTCTTTGTGAAAGCATATGATCTATACCAAAATCCTAATGACCAAGAATGAGAAACTTAGTGATCAAACCCTGAAGATGACAGTGTAAAAGTGATCTATATCTTCAGGATGATCATAGGTCTTCCAGTATGCAGGATGTATACGTATTGGGAATACCTGAGGGTTATTTGATCATAAACGATTGTATAACCATGACGCTTCCATTCCAAGGGAGTGATGAAACAGGTCTGGATTTTAGTGACTCCTCTCAATAGAGAAGTGACCTAATCTTAGTCCATGTTTTGGACCTTGATCTAAATAAGATTCATATGCAATGAGAAGATTAGGTTTACGGCCTTGATTTAATCCAAAATCTATGAGAGGTCCATGGGATCTGGTTTTGAGATGTGATCTCATTATCCAAGTCACTATACGCGGAACAATACAATTGCCATGTCCTTATCTCCTAGTATCTGAGGAGAAATTGCATTATTCTTAAAGGGTTCAAGAGTAATTCCATAGATCTAAGCATTTAGAAATTGATAATTAAATGTGATTTAATTATCTTAATGTGTGTGGAAATTATCTAATATAATTGAATGTGATTAAATTATTATGGACAAGAATAATGTGGATAGTAATAACCAATTATTCATAATATATATTATAAATATAATTTATAATATATTAGAGAGAGCTAATTATAATTTATATTTGTGATTAATTATTAATGTGTATTGGATACACAATGTGTAATCAATTGAAAATATAAATTACATTTTGTTTTGGGTTGTGAATGTGATTCACAATTTTCCAATGGCAAGATTGCAATATTCTCAAAATTAATTATGAATTATTTTTGGAGAATAAATCACAACAAAAGTTGTTGGGATTAAATAAAGGAGAATTACATTGAGATATGCAATCTTATGAAATCTCATGAGATTGCCTCCACATGGTAACATGTGGACGGCGACCAAGTCTTATTTGGAATTGGTGGTCGTCCACCATGTTGACATTGGAGATGTAATCTCCATGTCAATTGCTTCCTTATTTGATTGGTTTAAATTTAGATTGATGTATATTTGATTTGTAAAATATAGTTGATCTAAATTAAATCATAAGTTGTTGGTTTTTACCAACAACAATCTTAACCATTGGATTTGACATAAATCAATATCATCCATTGATTTTATATGTCCCATGGATTGAGATCCAAGGATCCCAAAACCCTATAAATAGAGAGGAATACCATGCTCTCTAGGTTAAGCTTTTGAAGCACATCTCTCTCTCCTTGTTCCTTCCACACGCCAGCCCTCTCTCCCTCTCCTTGGTGGTCGTCCACCAAACCCTGGTGGGAGATAGCCGTTGTCGCCTACGCCACCGCGCTGCCGCTTCGACGCTACGGTTCTCCATCTTCTTGGAGTTCTACTCTCGTGAAGAAGATGATTGATCTCATACGACGAGATTAGGAGTTCCCCGTTCTTGGATCAACTTGTTGGATTGCGAGGATCACGCGACTCATCCCCACACTCGCAAGCTTCTTCTCCGAAGATCGGACTTGAGACAAGAGGTCTCTTTTTGTAGAGAGTCGATAAACCATGCTTCAAGAGGTATTCCTTTATACTTGTTGTGGTTATAGATGAAACTATCCGAGAATCGTTCTTGGATCATGAGGTTTCATTGCATGAAAATTTTTAAATTCCGTTGCATCAAACAACTAGTACGACTAGTCGTTCTTCGTCGTATTCAATACGGTGCTCACACTTCTGTGATGCGCTTGAGGATTATTCTATATCCTTCACGTGGTATCAGAGCCTTAGGTCGAAGGTTTTTGGATACGATCCGCAAACCTAGGATGACTTGGATTCGTAGAGGTCGCGAAAGTTTTTGTCGCATTTGTTTTTTGCACTTCTGTTTAGTGTATAAATTCGGCCCTGTTTAAATTATTTAAACACGAATTAATCACTTGGATTTGTTTCCCATTAAATAAGGAAACCATAGGATCTGAGTTTACATAATTTGGACCCCGTTTGCTCGAGATATGGTTGTTTTAATGAACATGCATCCTTTGACCGAAGACATATGTGTTGTTATATGTCTGAGTATGTACATTTGGCAGACCAATAGGTTGATGACCTAACCAAGGTCTATAAAGCAGTGTGCTGGTGTGCATGCAAGGGCATATGAATAATACAATCTCTCAAAGGGATCATACATGTTCATTTACTGAACTGGAAGACATGAACTCACTCATGAGATATTGGGAAGAATCAAATTCCGTGCACGTTTGTCTCGCTTTGGAAGCTTGAATGACTTTGTAGGTTTGATATATACTTTTGGAAAGTATATGATCAACACCTGGGAATGATATATGCTTTTGGAAAGTATATGATCGATACTAACTCCCTATAGTCAAATGAGAAAATGGTAAAACCCTGAAGGAGACAATGTAAAAGAGATCTAAAACTTCGAGTTTATTCTGGGTCTTCTAGTATGCAGGATGTATAGGTATGAGGAATACCTGAGTGTGATGTGATCATAAACGATTGTATAACCATGACGCTTCCATTCCGAGGGAGTGATGAAATAGGTCTGGATTTTAGTGACTCCTCTCGTAGAGAAGTAATCTGATCTTAGTCAAAATATTGGACATCGATCTGAATGTGATTCAGATGCTATGAGAAGATTAGATTTGTGGTCTTGATTTAGTATGGCGTCTATGGGAGGCTCGAGATCTGGATTTGATATGTGATCTCAAGATCCAAGTCACTATACATAGAATAATACAATAGCCCTGTCCTTATCTCCATGTATTTTCGGAGAAAGCGCATTATCCTTGAAAGAGTTCATGGATAATTTCACTATTGTTATGTTTTTTACAATAACATCTTAGCCATTGAAAGAAACACAAATCAATCTCACCCATTGATTATGTGATGTCCATGGACTCTCAAAACCCTATATAAGAAGAGACACCCCTAGCTCTTCGAGTTACACATTTACAATGTAAACTAATGTTGTCTCTCCCTCTCTCTCTCTCTCTCTACATGCCAAGACTATCTTCCTCTCTCTCTCTCTTGTAGTTGCCCATCACGGAGCCTTAGAGAGAGCCGTCATCGCCACAACATTATTGTTATGCTGGTGGAGTATTTGCTCATGGATCTCTGTCTCCTTCGATGTGCCTCGCTCGTGAAGAAGACATCAGATCTCATGTGATGACAAGGACGCATCTCATCAATGCTCGCAAGCGTCTCCTCCATCGGATCATACTTGAGACAAGAGGTCTCTTAGATGAGAGACTCGATCGCAACTATGCTTCAAGAGGTAAACCTTATTCCTATCGTGATTTAGATGAAACGATCCGAGAAATATTCTAGGATAATGTGGTTTCATCACATTGATTTTTTTTAAAATTCTGCAGCATCGAGCAACTAGTGCGAGTAGTCTCTCCCGATCGCAATAGATGTGATCCTTACGCTTCTGTGATGCGCTTGAGGATTTTACCCATATCCTTCAAGGCCACCAACAAATAGACCAGATCGTTCAACCCATTTTAATCACAACCGTAGACTCCAAAATAGTGGAAATTTTGTAGAAGTCCAAAAGACTTTCTAGAATCAAGCATCACTCCAGAAGTTTTATATATTTACAAATAGGTCCCCACACATGTACTTAATTGCAAAATACTATATTTTATTACCTTTAGGCCTCCGACCAAGGACCAAGTTGTTGGACTTTTATAATTCTTTTTACATCTGTACCACTGCCCTATAGGGATATTTTGGGACATCTATGCACATTATTTTTTTCTTTTTCTTGGGGCAGTTACACAACTACTCTAGTTTTATTTCGAGTTGAGTTTTGGAGAATTTTATAGTGTTTCCATTGATATTTTCTTCTTTGATTTTCGACTCAGTTTTGATTTTGTTTTGTGTTTTCTTCAAGCCCATTGCTCGAGTTTTTCTTCGTGTATCTACTATATGGTATCACATATATTTCTACCATCTATATACTATATTTTAGATAACTTTTGTTGAAAATCATAAATTTGAGAAATAAATAAAAATCTAAAAAAGATAAAATCAAATAAAAATATGAAAACTAAAACCCACAAAAAGATTTTCTTTGAGAAGAATTTAAAATCACAAAAATATTTTCCTCCTCAAAATTTTGGGTGTAATCTTCTTCATCTTTGTTTTCGACACAAGGACACTTACCAAGATAAATAAGTAGTGAACACCAAATTTGGAGAGGGAAGTTGTTCTTTTATTCATCTCTTCTCTTTCTCTCTCTTTTAAGTTTTTTGTTTTTGTTTGATAGTCAAATTCTCTCTATGGTATATACAACTAACACCAATTTTACTATGAGTCAAATATGCATATCACTGACCTAACAAGCTAAGCCTGTAGTTGCTA
Organism: Ottelia alismoides; assembly: GCA_037367405.1. NCBI lineage: Eukaryota > Viridiplantae > Streptophyta > Magnoliopsida > Alismatales > Hydrocharitaceae > Ottelia > Ottelia alismoides. The sequence goes on along the minus strand of JAZKJV010001016.1, from coordinate 898,732 downwards.
CACGCTTAATATTTTATTCAAATAACAATTAACTCATAATTAGATTAAGTGATCAAGTGGGTATAGGTCAAAATTTATTATAACTCTACATAAATATGCATATCAGAGTAAGTAGGTAGAGTGCCCAACTCTGGGATATAAAATGATGGGTAGTAATTATTGATAATTATTTCTAATTAATAATATTTTTATTTTACCTTAATTTTCTTATTTTTGTGGGTCTTTAATTACATTTAGTTTTACCGATTTTAAATTGTTTTATAATTGTAGTTATAATTTTAAATTTTAGATTTTATTTTAAAATTTTAATTTATTTGTTATTTATAAAATAACATAATTATATAATAATTTTGATATTATATCTTATATAAGTAACATATAGTACAAATATATAATATGGGTTTTATATTTTTTAATAAGTTAAAATATGTTTTAAATGAAAAAAACAAAATATTTTTGTGCTTTTTACATTTTTCTCTATTTTTGGTAATTTATATACTAATTTTCGAATTTTTAGGGATTTTTAGAGTAATAAAATGTATAAAATAGTGAATATAATAAATATCCGAACTTGTTTAGGTTTAATAAATATTTTAAGTCCAAAATAAACCAAAATGTATTTTTAATATATACTATATATAATAAATAAAATTCACAAATTGAAAGATGTATTTTTTTATTTTTATATAATTGTTGCAAAGGTTTAAAAGATTTTTAAGGATTTCTTATTTTTAAGTGTTATATCATATTTTTAGTAATTTTTGGACATGCAGTAGAATATATTGCAATATATATATATATATATTGGATTTTTAGAGGTATTTTTAAAATTTTATGGAATTAAAAAATGTTAAACAAGAATAAAAGTATGCTTCTTTATTTTTAAATGAGAAAAATAAGTTAAATGTTGAATGAAATTTATCTTGATCACCCATGATTCTGGGCATCTATCATATTTTCTACAATTTTTAACGTAAAAGAAATATTTAAAATCAACAAAATACAAGAGATAAAAGATACAGTAGGATAAGGACCTATTTGTAATTATAATAAACTATAAATATATTTGTTTATAGGTCTAGAGGGTACACGATTATACATGAAAATTTTACAGCGCCTCATGTGGGACTACACTTGAGGTGGAAGGACCTATTTGTAATAATAAGAAAGCTCAACGGTCTGCTTGTAATTAAACATATTTATTTCACACTTAATCCCTTATTTACAAGACTAAATAATAAAACAAAATCTGTGGGGGTTTGTTGTAATTATCTCAGAAGGCAGACATGCATGGTGCATACGGTTGGATCGATGATCTTTGTGTTGGCATGTCATATCGCATAAGATTCAATGGCTGAAGGTGCGTACCGCTTCACTTAATTTCGATAGCCCAGATTAGATATGGGTCGAGGCTTCAATCTGATGGTGTTGAAGCTAGCATGAAGAATAGGGAAGAACAAGTTCTTCCTTGATCTTCGATAAACAACTTCTTCCTCCTCCAAACACTTCACTTGCAGGTGATTGTTCAATCGATCGGCAAGGAGTTACTAATGTCTGGTCTTGGAGGGCATGTAGTGCCCGACAAGTCGGGACTGACTATCACTATATCGACCGCTCTCACGATACTTGAATGTCACCAATCAATAAGATAACAAGTAACCCACAATCTATGATAAAATCAATGAAAATTATGCAGGATGAAATTTATTATACCCTGCAAAGAAATGTGTATAACAAGCAAGTGCATGGGTTGAACCATTGAGAGCTAATATGTTGATAGGGAAATAATTATTACTTATAAATGTAAATAAACAACACATATTTATAAATACAACTAAATATACTTAAAAATTGTAAAATAAAATGTTTTGTGTTTTAAATATTTTTCTTTATTTTTTGATTTTCTTTAATTTTTGCTAGTTTATAAGTATTTTTAATTGGTTTAAAATGTCAAAATAGTTACTTATGTTAATAGGTCAGATTGTTTTGGGATTTAAAAATAGATAACCACTTCAAAAATACCCAAAAAAATTTTGTATATACTATATGATATAAATAAAATTATAAAATATGAAACTATTTTTATTATTTTTATAGTTTTTTTTGCAGATTTTTATAGGGGTTAGGAGTGTTGTTTAAATTTTTAAGGTTTTTCTTTTATTTTTTTTAGTTTTTGGTATGGAGTTGTAATATATTATACTATATAATGTATAGTTTTTTTTCGAATTTTTGAAGGTGGTTTTATATTTTTTATTTTTATAGCTAGATATGACATAAATAATTCCTAAATGTTTTTTAATAAATGGAAAAATACATTTAAATGCTAAATAAAAATCATAGCATGCATGGGTTATATTTGAGACATTCAAAATAATTTTCCCAAAATAAATGAAGCAACGAAGCTATTTAATAAAAATAAAAAGGCACATAAATATTTACAAACCTACATTTTTGTAATAAAAAAATACCGAGGCTTTGTGCAAAATACCCAAATTTTTACTGAATTTAACTAAAGTAACCCGACAGGGTATCCTTGCAAATTGCTGAACTCACGTGGGCTGCCACGTGAGGTGAGTTATTACTGGGCATGTATGTATTATCCACTATGCACGAGGGAGGCCATGTAATTTTTACAAAAAATATTAAACATACTTAAATATTTATAGGACCAACTTGTAAATACAAAAAGGTGTGAAGGGGCCTAAGTATTTACCCACTTAAGTCGAGCGATCAGGCAGTAGGGGTGCTTCAACATGGCTTGATCGATGAAGTTGGAGGACTTCGTTTCGACACGGATCGGACGATTCTGATTAGAACTAGAGCTCAACCAAGATCCAACGATGATGAATGGTTGAGGAAGAAGGAGGAAAAAGCCCCTCTCCCCCGACCTTCGTTCTTCTATTGCGCTCAGCTCCGACAGCCAATCGCCATGTCAACTGGTGCTACTCCGTCTTGGGAAGACTCCACTTCAGCAAGAGGGGTCAAAATTATTCAGGTCCATTGAAGGGATACTATAGATTCTAAGGACCTGGGCTCTCTTTTGAACCTCAAAGAGGGGCTTTAGTCTCTAATTGGCTTAGACCCCAACACAAAAACAAAGAGGAGCTTGAGGGAGACTTCCTCGACTCCATAAGAAGCTGAAATGCATAGTGGAATAAGGGATGATGGAGCTCTGACGATGATGGAGGAGGGATCTTCTCCCACCTCAATCTATGTAGGATAGAGGTGAAAACAAGTGGTATCAGTGAAGAAGCACAAGGTCTAGAGGGTGAGGTGAAAATTGTGGATTGAAACAGTAGGGATACGACGGATTTGGTGTTGGACTCTGGTGCTCCAACAATTTTAATTCTTAAAATTAAATTAATCTAAAGTCTAATTAAGTAAACTAATGAGTACACTAAAAAGATGAAGGGAGATTACACTAAAAATGCAAGTAAAAACAACACATACCTGCTTAGAGGTATGGAGCAGAGAAGCTCGCCGACGATGTTGGATGGAGTTGAATCTCGCCTTCTCCTTCCTTCCTCGTAGAGAATGATGGGGATTGCCTCACTCTCACTAAGAAATTCGACTCAGGGACTTCTATTGGGGTTATGGTAGGAAGAAGGAGATCAAAAATCAAAAGGATGATTGTGGAGCTTTATTTAAGAACAAGTGAGAGGGTGAGTTGAGGAGGGCTTGTGTAAAGGAAGAAGGGAGTTGGTGGAGGCTATGGAGTGGGTAAGGGTTAGGGATGATCAGGTAATAGAGTGGTGAGTGTCTCGATGGAGAAGGAGGATGGAGGTGGCATGTACAAATGAATGAAGTGGGGCTCCCGTGAGTCTGACACAACTGCCGGGTGAGGAGAGGTCATCTGACCCACTGGGTCAACTTTACTAGGATTCAGGTTGGTCCACGTGGATAAACCAGAAATTAGGGATTCAAAATACCTTATTAGTTAAATATAAACTAATATATTATTTTACTAATTTTAGGCTAAAACATAAAAAATATTTGTAATTTATGTAGTATTTTATTATGTTTTTTATTTATTTTTACAAACTAATTTATTACATGTATATACATATGTATATATATATCTGTATTTAACCTATTTTATTTTTCTTATGTATTTTATATTTTATTGTTTTTATATAATTTCTATATTTCTAATTTATTTAATTAGACATTTTAAATTAAATTTGGAGTTTATTTTTTTAATTAGATATTTATGTACATATATTATAGAGGTATATCATAGATAAAAATTACTTATATATTAAAGTACATTATTAGTTTTAATCTATTTTTAATTGTTTTTTATTTTTATTATTTATACACATTTTAAATAGTATTTACAAATATATAAAAATATAAGAAAGTGAAAAAATATAAATGATAAATATATTGAATATTATATACATGTATACTGCACAATGATGGCCCAAAAATCAATGTTTGCATCTTAACTCCAATTTGAACGAAACGACCTTTATTAAATAGATAATTTAATTTTGTCAACAATAAAGGTGAATTTGGTCAATTTTAAGCTAGTGTGGAGAAGATAGAGGTCTGTAAAGTTTTCTTTGTGGCTTTTTATTATGTCTATCTCGGCACACTGTGCATTATTTTTGAATGAAATAAATTTTGTATTTTTCTTTATATTTTATGTACAATGTTCATCTTGAGGGTTTACTGCTGTGAGGTATAAATAATAAAGAGTAAAATAGGTCTCAAAAAGCAATTATTGATGAATAAAGAATTATGGTTTCGAGGCATTTTTATATAATTGGTCTGGCCTATCTCCCCCTACTTTATTCCTTGTCGACAAAGTCATCTTGATGACTGGGCCTTGGGTTCTAGGGTCACTTAGTGTGTTTGATACTTCATTCATTTTCTTTTTTTTTCCTTTATTCTAATATTTTGGAATTAAATACAATATTTTATATAATATTTAAGTGTCAATTCTCGAGTGTTATTTTGTACAAAGGAATGCTAAATACATGCATTTAACTTGCATTTAATGCCAAAATGATGAATAAGGTGATGAAATGGAGACTCATCTCCCCCTCTACTTGCCTTTGCTAGTCCCTAGCAAACACGTATGCTAATGAGTGCAAAAAAAGAAGATAAAGAAAAAAAGAACTTGGAATAATTTTTTACTCTTGAACTTATCTTAATAAAATCAAAGTTTGGAGCTCGATTAAGACCTTTGGATTTTTAGTTTGTTCGGAAGCTTCTTAAGGTTAGGATGTGTGATTCAACAACCTTTGGGCTTTGTAATCTTCTTATTCAGTACAATTCACTATCTGGTTAGATCCACCCTCTCACTCGTATACTCTCATAACCTTGAAATGAAAAGTACCATGTGTGTCAATTTGAGCTCTTCCTAGACAAATCACTGAACTATAAAAGGATATGCTCCTCTGGTAACTCGTCATCAGGGAGACAGATATTCCCTTATAAGGTCAGGTGCATGCTAGTTTCAAAACTGATAAAGGGAGACACTAGAAGATTGGAAAAAGAAGTGGGAATGGACCAGTGTAGTCTCATTCCCTTGTGAAGCTCGACAGGAGTAACTGAGTCTTCACCAAAAAACAAGTTTTTTCTGGAAGCTCAATATTTTTGTTAATTTTTTGGTATATGCTTCTTTTTTGATATTTTCTTTGCTTTGCATTGATTTGCATTCTTGTTTTGTCCCAACAGATATAGAATCTTTTGGTCCACCCATAATTTGGGATCTTAGAAAATGTTGTGCTAGCATACCATTCCTCATCCAAAGCATGGTTTCAAGCCAACCTCCAGTCATTAGATGTCTTGGATACCAGAAGAAGTGGGTTGAAGTACATGTTACAATAGTCCCCAAAAATTGTTCATGAGCCACCCTTGATGAAGTGGCCTAGTATCGTCCCGACTTAGACTTTAAGATTTTCCAACAATCCATCTAGGTTGAGCTAAGTATTATGTGTGAGGTTTCTATTCAATCCATTGTCTCAAGAGTCGTACAGATGACATGAAGGGTTCCAGTTAGTCATAATAAGTCGATTCATGAACATAGTCTTATGGAACCTAAAGATTTTAGTTAAGGTGACCTGAAGTGTCTCAATTCCAATCCTTAATTGGTTCCTCTGAAATTAAGTGGATTAGGTCTAGACCAATATGTAATCTTTAGACTTTATTTCAGACTTGTTCAATTGTCTTGATCTTTTAGAAAAAAATAAATGCTATGTACACTGCAAGAAAATCTTTTCTTGAAGCTATTTTTTGATTTTGAAATTTTTATGGGTCTTTTGAAAAACTTTTGCAAATTTTTGTGCAATTTTTCAAAGCATTTTGAATTTTTTAATGAGTTTTTTTAAAAGTTATTAATTTTTTAGGGATTTTCAATTGAGGTTAGTGATAGAAGTATGTGATGATATTCATATGGGAGTGTGATGAATCTACATTTCATCATCCTTATTCATTTATTTCAGATTAAAATTGCTTATAAAACACATGTATAAATAACTTAATCCATATTCTTACTAACCTGCATCTTTATGTAGGTATTGAACATTTATTACTATTCTAACCTAAAATAAATAATTAAGTAAAGAAAAAATACAGAAAATAAAAGACTGTATATATGTAATAGATACAGGCTGACCCAAAACTCGAGAGAAGGTCAAGACTTGACCTGATCGATCAGAAATAAAGCAGGGGGAGATAGGGCCTTTATCATAAAATTCAAAAAAATAATTTGTAAATTTCCATTCTTTATTTTGAATTTATTTTATGTATATTTGTATAATACTTACTCTATTTTATTTATCCATATATTGATCTTAAATTAAATATTCTTCTAAACAGAAGTTGTAAATAAAAATGTTTTCTAAATAATAAAAATAAATAATTGTAAAATAAAATCATGTACATAATAAAAATAACCACATTTAGAAAAAGTCGTAAAGCAATAATTGAAAGACTAGTTCTGGCTCCATATGAACTCGAATTGATTCAAACTCACTTCCATCGTATTCTAAATTAAATTATCTTTAAAATAGCAATGGTTTCATAATTTTTGGAGTTACGGTTTGAAAGACAATTTTTGGGGTCGTTTTTGCAATTTTTCCATTTATTTATTGTATATATTTATCCATATTTATTTTTATAAATAATTTTTTTGTAAATAATTGTAAATGTTTTAAATAATTATTTAAAATAAAAATAAAAATAATTTTTTTAAACAAAAAGAACATAATCTCCTTGTTTAACTATATGTATAATGTACCATATGTATATAATTAATTTCCTTTAATAACTACTATTAAAAATAAATGATTAACATTATTTATTTAGATTAATAATGTGACGAAAATAATTTATTTATTTATGTAAAAAATTTATCATATGTATATAACTTAATTAATTCCTTAATTAACCCACAATTATGGTGGCTCTTTAAGTTTTTAATATTTATTATTATTATTTTAATAATTTCGAAAATTATTTTAATAATTCCACCATTAACATCCTTCCTTTTTTTCCTCTTAATTTAAATTTTGAATTCAATTTTTTATTATTTATTTGGCTCCTCTTCCCTCATTCCCATTTGATCATTCTTTTTGTGAGAGGGATCTAATCTCCAAGACCGTTCTTATTGTAGAAAGGTTCCCAGCCTCCGAGCCGTCTGGAGACAGCAATACGATCCTCATCAAGGTCATCACTATTTTCATCTGCTCCCATCAGTGAGATCCACTTCATTTTTGTTTCAATATTTCATCTAGATAATTTTAGGTTTATTTTTAGTTTTTATTTCATAGTCATTTTTTTAATATGTAATCATTGTTAATAGTTGCTAAAAACAATTCGATACACCTCCAAATCGATCTGATCATCCACGTAATCTTTGTGATATCCAACTACGCACCTCTAACTATGCACGGTGGCCAGAGATCTGGATGCATTCATCCACCACACCGAATCCGTATCCACTCACATTTTCTAGTGTTTGATTTTTATGATCGAGTTGTCGTGCTCGAGTCGATTTGTTTTTGTATTTTATTTTATTGTAGGTACATAAATAAAAAAATTAAAAAAAATTATTAGTTGTTGTTTTACCAAAAAATACAAAAAAGAAAGAAACATCTCTATTTTGATGCTTTCCAGAGAAAAAGGAAAATTTTGTTGGGACGATAGCATCACCATCACCGTCGACAACTGTCACCAGCCTGCACCACAGCCGTCAACCTCTGACCGTCGTCTCCCTTTACCACATCCACCTTCGAGCACCTGCAAGAGGAGAACCACCGTCCGCCAATCATGCTGCCTCGACCACCATAAAGGGCCACCCTTCACCGTAGTTTTCTCCTCCTCCTGAAGCTCGACGTCGCAAGAGCTTGATCAACCACCCAGGGCGTGTGTTTCCCAACCAGTTGCACAGCCGTCTACCACCATTCTAGAGCTTGCACTACTCCTAGAGGAGAGCGTCACCCTCAGCCCACGAGATCCCTTCCATTCTGCAGTCGTCGAACGCCGTCGACATCTTCCTCAAACTGTCAACCGCTACTGGAGCTCGAGCAGATCACCATATTGCTCGCCGCATCTAGCCTTCCACTGTGCAACTATTTCATCATGTGCCATCTACAACCATGTGTCACCCATCACTACACCACCTCCCAATTGTGTCATCAATGAGAGCCATCGATGTCACCCTGCAGTCCGACCGCTTGGAGGCGACAACCACAACGCGAGTCACCAGCCCAACCTCCCTCGCCTAGAACAAGGCCACACAACCCTCGCACGAGTCATACATCATAGCCTGAAGCACCTCCCGTACTTGTGAGCCTTGAGAACCGTGTGCCACCCTTGGGCGTGAAGGGAGAAAGTGGTGGCACCCCCTTTGTTCCCTTTTGGCGTAGAACGCAGGCAAGAAACAAAGAGCCCACATCGACCCTGGCTGCAGTAGTTAATTATTTGGGGAAAATTGCATATAAGGCCCCAATGTTCTTCAATAATGCGTAAAGAATCCCCCCCCGTTCTGACAGCACATGCTTTGCACGCATTCCCTAAGTAAATTGCCATTTCTTCTAGTTTTTTATATCTTGTTATTTTTTCATGCAAAAATAATAAAAAATTGCATTTCAATCAGTGTATTCCATACATTTATTTTGCATGTTCTTCTTATTAAAATAAAATTTTTATTGCTCAATAAATTTTAAAAATCATATTAAGTTTCTCTTACTTGCATGTTCATTATATAAATTTTGCATTGAAATTTATTTCCATTTGTTATTATTAAAAAATAAAAAATATTGCATTTTTCACTGTTCGAAATGAAAAATTTCATAAAAAATTCAATATTGTGTCAAAAATTCCGAAAAAATAGAATAGTTTTTTTTGTGTATTTTATTTCATGTATAAATGTAATGCATTAATTATTTTTAAAAACATTAAACATTTGCAAAATATAAAAAATATTTAAAAAACACAAAATCATAGAAAATTCCAAAAATCATTATTTCACCTTCTATTTGTATATAATTTCTTATTATTTTTAGGGAAAATAAATCCAGTAATTTTTTAATTTATTTTATATTTTTAAATTGTGAAATATTCATGTCTATTCATTATTTGATTTTTTTTCTCCTATTTTTATTCATTTTAAAAATCTTTTTTATTCGAAAAATCATCCAAAAATCACTAAAAACATAAAATATATTAAAACACAAAATAATTTTTTGTTATTCCTAATCATTTTTACTATATTTTTTAAAAAAAAATAACCCTTCCTTATTTTTATATATAAACTTCTCTGTAAATTACATTTTCAAAATTTAAACATTTGCAAAACTAAAAACCACTAAAAAAGTAAAAATCAAAAAATTTAGGAATATAAAAATAGAAAATAATAAATAATAAAAAGATAAAACTCTCTCAAAAAACAATATAGTTAGCATTTGAATTCCCTCTTTCTATTAATTGATTTTTCGATTATTAAAATAACCATCGAGATTTGTAGCCTCCCTGAGTTCGTTTGTGTTGCTATATTGGTTAATTAAATAGCAATTTTATCTTGCTACATTTTTGTAACTAATTCATCTTGAGAATAAAACATTTTTTTGTTGAGGGATTCTTTGGATTACATTGCATATTTATTCAATAATTCAAAAACCCTAAAATCGTGTTCATTCCAAGGAGCTTAAGAAGTTTAAGTGATCGAACAGAGGACTAAGAACCTGGATAAGCTGAATGAGATAACAAAGCATCTACAGCTTTTTGTGAATACGATCAACGCATTCCACACTACGAGAGCAGCAACCAATACGTCTCCTAGGGAGCAGACTTCTTCCACCCAGTAGAATAGTGGAGGACCATCCATAATTCAACATATTTACTACGTGTAGACCTATGATAAGGTCCAACATCATTCACAACATATTGTTTCGTACCAACAGGAAGTAGCCTACGTTCCTGAGTAGCAGTCTCCACCTCCACCTATCATTCATGAAGTGAATGGCATCTGGTTCGATCGTGAGTGAAACCAGTCCCGTCTGTCAGGGCAAGGCCAGTGGGTTCACAATAGGTCAGAGACCTGCCCAACAGTTTCGTGGAGGAAACAGTAGTACTAGCACCAACAGTTCCAGCCTCAGTATCAATCTCCACCACAATTCTAAAACTGGAGACAAGGCCAGTAGCAATAGTAGTCTGTATATTTCCCTCATCCTATCCAACTGCAGACTACATATTATGGACAATATCCACATCCTCCTCCTCCTCCTTATTATCAGAATCTGTATGGTTACCAATAGCCTTTACACTATCAGTCGCAACAAAAACCATTCTTGAGCACCCTGAGGCCCCTTCGGTGAACCCAGCACTGGAGTAACATGCACTGCTCATGAAGAACATGAACAAACTGACTCAGCGGATCGATGACCTGACCACTACCAAGACACTGATCCTAACACAGGTTGAAACCAACCCCAACAATTTCAAATGTAAGGAGTAGGTATCCAATACCCCACCCACACCCGAGACAGGTATGGCGCTTGATTTTAGATGTTTATCTGATGCCATTCATCTCAGGAGTGGTATGAGATTGCAACCGCCTACACACTAGTTGGGGTTGGGAAATCGAACCACTGAAAGAGCATCATCTTCCACATCATCTCCTTTACTAATAGTCGAGATGCCTAATATAGCGTGCTGAGATATCTGAGCCTTTAATTGATGAAAATACTGAACATCTTGATGAGTCCCTCCTTTCTGAGCAGAGAACATTCAATGCAGATCTATCAGACATTTTACTTGCTGAGTGATGTGATCGAAAATCAGGCGGTCTTGAGTTCCACACAAGGCAGGAACTTAGTCGCTGAACCGCTCAGAAATCCGGACTACAATCAACAATTAACCCACAACAAGTAAATCAAGCAATGACAAGCAAGTGGAGCTAAAATTTATAGTAACTCTACAGAAATGTGTATAGTGCAAGTATGTGTAGAGTGTCGAACACAGCGAGCAAGCAAGATAGATCAGGTAGAATGTGAAAAAATGATGTGATCAAGTGCCGACCAATATGCATTTTTTTTGTGGGTTTTGAATATTAGATTTTTTCTTTTATTTTAAATTTTTATATTTTTGTATTTTGATTTTTAATTTTTTGATTTTATATTTTCTTTTTTATATTTTATATTTTTTTATATTTTTTTATAGAATATATATACAAAGTAAGAAAGAGAAGGAATAAGTATTTATAAAAATAGATAAAAATAGGAAAAATTCAGGAAATGAAACTTCTTTAGGCTTTTTCTATTTTTCTAATGTTTTTGAGATTTTTCGATATTTTTCCCAATTTTTTTTGGTATTTTAAAGTAAAAAATACTAAAAACAGTGAATAAAATTGTTGGCCGAAATTAAAATGAGGATGAAAAATATAAAACAGTACCCAAAATTCCTCAAATTAATTTTATACTAAAGATAATAAAATAGGGAAAATACAAGAACTGAAACACATAAATTAATTTTTTTTGGAATTTTTCAAAAAGTTTTACTAATTTTTATGGATTTTCTAATGCAAACAGTGCTGAAAATGCATATTTTTTATTTTTAATAAATATGAAAATGCAAGAAAAATGCAAAACAAAAATATGACGTGAATCTACAGTGCATCAGGAGCTTAACCTATTTTTTTGGTGATTTTTAGCAATTTATAGGTGCATGGAATAAATACAAACAATAAAAAGAAATTACACTACTAGCAGGGGTATAACAGTAAATACACAATTATCCAAGGGCCACAGCACAATTTTCACTCAAATATATAACTAATATATAGAGCTCTAGGACCAAATCCAAATAAACAAAGCCGTTGGGGCACAAGCGTAGTTGTTCCAACCACACGCGTGAATGACATGCGCCTAGGAAGGACCTAAGTGCAATATACAAAAACTTTCAGGGGCTTACATGGAAATTACCCCAAAATATTACACGTAATATAAAAGTTTCTGTACTCAGATGAAACAAAAGAACCCGCAGGGGGTCCAGTGCAAAATCACCACCACCCCACGTGCGCAGATCACGTGAGGTGACATGGACTGGACCCAAATGCAAATAAACAAAGTTAGGGGGCCTAGATGCAAATTCTACAAAAATATGTAAACTACAGACAACAGTTTATGGACTAAATAGACTTACAAAAATGGGCGAGGGTTGAGATGCAAAATACCCACGCCTAAAGCTCTCGTGCGCGATCCGACGGTAGGTGTAGTTCCACTTGTCACGTGTCAAAGATCGGACGATCGATGACGCTTCGGCCTCGACAACTACGATTAGATCCTCCAAAGGTGATCAAATGGTCAGGACGCACGAGGATCTAATGGTGGCTGGATGATCTGGGTTCCGACCTCGATCCGACAGTTGGCGACCTAGGACGAAGAACAGGGAAGAACGCCGGCGAAGGCTATCTTCCCCGACCTCGATCTCAGCCGCCGGCGATGGTTTCGAGCTCCAAAATGGCCATGCTCCTTCCTAGGGTCCTCCTCTAGCTGCTGGGCACTCCAAAAATCTCCGGTGTCGACCGGAGTCCTCGCAAGGTGGCGGCGGAGCTGTGGTGCCCCAGGCACCTTCGATGATCGACCAAAGCGAGCCCTTGGCTCGATTTATTCTCCAAGGACCTACAGATAAATGTGAGAGGGTCCAAGGAAAAGTGCCTGGACCCCGCGGTGGTGGAGTGGCGGCGTGAAGGGGCGTGAAGGGTACTCGATCTGAGATGCACTCCGGCGAGGTGTACGCAAAGGTGATTTGATGGATGAAACATACGATTCCTTGAGGGTAAATGATCCTAAAGATAAGGAGAAGAAAATGCTAGAAAAATAAATGGGGGAGAGTGCTGCCTCGATGGTTGAAAATAGAGGGAGGGGGTACCTCAACGCCGGCGAAAGACGGAGGTGGTGGAGCCGCCTCAGGCGTCGCTCGACCGGCCTGAAGTGCTTGAGAGGAAGCAGTCACCTTCCTCGAGTGATTGGGCACGAGAGGGGGAGCTAAACCTATGGAAGAGGGGTTCAAATTTCGAATGGAAGAGGAGGGTGCACTATATGGGGTTCGACTATGCGACTCTGGTGGTCCAAAGGTCGAGAAATTGGCATCGATACAGAGGTTCATGCCCCAAGAAAATCTATAGGCGTGCATCCTTGATCTATGGGGCGAAACAGTGCAGAAGGAAGTTTCATGAGATAATGAAAGGAAAAGCCTCAAAAAATTCGTGAAAATGAGGTCAAACGAGGCTCTAACAAGCGTACAGGGGGAGGACAACCAGTTGACCAAGGTCAACGTGGACTGACGCCTAGTTGGTCCACGTGGACCAACTAGGAAAAATCCCCGAGAAATGTTTAATTATTTATCTGAGGTCTATAATTACGGGAAGGCAGGGATTTGGGCTCTGCCTTAAGGTGTTCACACACACTCAAGTACCCTCACTTAGCCTGAAAACAAGGTCGGGGATTAGTCTCCCGCAAACAGATTTTCCAATTTTATTGATTTTTCTCGGGGATTAGTCTCCCGCAAACAACGTGGACTGACGCCTGATTTTTAATTATTTATATAAGGTCTATAATTACAAGTTGCCTTTTTAGACTTATATAGGTATATATATATATATATCTATATATTTTATTGTTTTATTTTTATTTTGTGAATTTAATTTATTTATGTTTATTATTTTATAAAGTATTTTTATACACTTAAAAATATTATTTTATTTTTCTGAGGTATTTTGTATACTTAATAAAATAAAAGTATTAATTCTGCAGGTATATATATGTATTATACCTATGTCTTTTATATACAAGTATTTTATTTCGAGTTTTCTTTGAGTTTTTATTCTGATTTTAATATACAAATATATTATAAGTAATATTTATAAAAATAAGAAATAGTAAAAATAAAGAATAATAAATAAATTGAATATTTTAGTCCGTTCAGGGATACCATAAGGGTCCAAAACTCAACTTTCAAACCGTAGCTCTACCAAGTGTGAAACCACTGCCATTAAATAGCTTATTTTAAATTATATACAATTAAAGGCGACTTTGATGCATTTCGAGCTTTTGTTTGTGAGATACATGTCTGGGAAGTTGGGATTCTGGATTCTTATACAGATCTTAACTTTTTATATGTACATTATCTTTAAGTGAAATCAGTTTTATATTTTTATTTAATCAATTATCTACAACTTTCATGTACAAAGTTTCTTTATTTGAGGAATAAAAAGTGGAACCAAAAATAGGTCCCAAAATGAATAAAGAAAGAAAAGAATGAATAGGTATATGGCCCTTATCTCCCCCTACTTTATTCCTTGTCGACCTATTCACAAGATGCCTAGGTCTCGTAGTTTCGGGTCATAAAATATTTACAATATTTTATTCTTTTCCTTTTCTTTTATTTATTCTATAATTTTGACTTTAAATACAATATTTTATACACTATTTCTGTGCACATGCATGAATGCTACGATGCTCTAATTAAGGGTATTTACATGCATTTGCCAGGGTTTTTGAGGCCAAAATGACAGAATAAAGATGATGAAATGCGGATTCATCACTGAGCCATTAGTAGCCAAGGTGGACAGTCAACAGAGTGCATATCACATACTGTCTATCAGTATAGTAGCAGACGTTATTGTAGAGTCGATTCATACACCACCCAAGATCAAGGTTTTACCTTCAACGTTGAAATATGCCTTCCTTGCGGGTCCCCCCAAATGTTTCTGGTTATCCTCAGCTTGCAGTTGACCGTTGAACAAGAATCTCACGTACTAGAGATTCTTGAGAGAAACCGCAAGACCAGAGGAAGTAATATCTCAGATCTCCGTGGGATTAACCAAGCATTGTGCTCGCATCATATCTACCTAGAGGATGACTGTAAACCCTCCCGTGAATGTCAACGTCATCTAAATCTAAATCTAAGGGAGGTTGTCATGAAGGAGATCAAAATATGGTGTGATGCTGGTTTTATATATCCCATTTTAGATTCCAAGTGGGTCAGCCCTTTACGTGCAGTCCCAAAAAAATCCGAGATCACGATCGTGAAAAATGACCATGGTGAGGAGATTACAACCCGGGTACCCATTTCATGACGTGTCTGTGTAGATTACCGATGCTTGAACTCAGCTACTAAGAAGGATCACTTTCCGCTTCTCTTTATTGATCAGATTATTGAGAGGTTGGTAGGGAAAGAGTTCTTTTGTTTCTTGGATGGGTACACGGTATATAACCAGGTTGCTATCTCTCCTGAGGATCAGGAGAAAACTACTTTCACTTGTCCGTTTGGCACCTATGCCTTTAGAGAGATGCCCTTTGGATTGTGTAACACCCCCCCCCTACATTCAAAAGGTGTATGTTGGTTCTTTATGAGGACATGGTGGGTAGTTTCCTTGAGGTCTTCATGGACAGATATCCTGGTCTAGGAGGATAGTTTTGACACATGTCTTTCTCATTTAGACCGAGTTCTTCAATGTTGTTGTGAGGTAAACCTAGTGCTCTCGTGGCGGAAGAGTCACTTTATGGTGACTAATGGGATTGTATCGGGCCATGTCATCTCCAAACATGGTATGGAGGTTGACCCGATTAAGGTTGATGTGATTTCCAAGTTAGAGCCACCGCAGAATTTGAAGCAGTTAAGGTCATTTCTGGGACACGTAGGATTCTATAGGTGATTCATAAAGGACTTCAGCAAGATCACCAGCCCTTTTATCGAGTTTTTGTGCAAGAAGAGTGAGTTTGTTGTCGATGAGAAAGTCCTCCTTGCATTCAATAAGATAAAAGATATGGTTACTAGTGCTCACATCCTATAGCCATCAGATTGGTCTCTTCCTTTCAAGATCATGACATATGCCTCGGATTTCACAGTTGGAGCTATTTTAGTACAGCGAATGGATTGGATACCATTTTCTATATACTATGCTAGAAAGACTATAGATGAAGCACAACGAAATTATACAGTTATAGAGTAGGAGATGTTAGTAGCTATGTTTGGGCTAGATAAGTTCAGATCTTACATCCTCGGTTCCCACATTATTGTATACACGGATCACACTACCATAAGATACTTACAGGAAAAGTAGGATGCCAAACCATGCCTTATTGGATGGATCCTTCTTCTTTAGGAATTTGATTTAGAAATTACAAGATAAACCTGGAGTGAAAAATGTTGTGGCAGATCACCTTTATCGTAGAACGAACGCAGAGACCTCTTAGTAGAACGTGATCCCTATTTCTGAAACCTTTGCAGATGAGGCCATTTAGTTTGTGGACTCACTCCATGGTATGCTGATATTGTGAACCATATTGTCTCCAAGAAAGTTCCAAATGATTGGCCGAAGTACAAGGTAGACATATTTCTATCAAAGATTCATTATTACCAATGGGAGGATTCGTATCTACTTCACGCGTGTGCGAAATGTATATGGAGAAGGTGCATTCATCAGGGGGAACACGCCAATGTAATTGAGCACTATCACAAACTAGAATTTGGTGGGCATCATTTGGGAAAACACATGATAGCAAAGGTTTTACAAAGTGTCCTATGGTGGCCCATATTGTATAAGGATGCTATAGAGTATGTTTGAGGTTGTACTGACTGTCAGAAAATGGAAGGAACATTTGGTTCCAAAGATACCATTCTCCTATACATACATATCTATGATGTTTTTAAAGCTTGGGGCACAGACTTCATGGGCCCATTTCCTGTCAGCCAAGGATTTCAATACATCATGCTCTTCGTGGATTATATTAGTTGATGGGTGGAGGCTATCCCCATTCGAGCCGCATATAGTCGTACAATGTGTTCCTTTCTCAAGGACCAAATTATTGCACGATTCGGGATTACCAAAATACTGATTTCAGATGGGGAAATCCATTTTATTAATAGAAGTAAAGAAGCTTGTGAAGGAGTATGCCATTGAGCACAGAATTGTGTATCCTTACCACCCTCAGAGTAATGGCTTGGCAAAATTTCAAATAGGAAGATCAAGAGGATATTTCAAAAACTTGTGCAATCAGATAGGAAGAACTGGTCCTAGATGCTTATGGGCTTATCGGACGGCATACAAGTCTCCTTTGGGTATGTTTCCTACAGATTGGTGCATGGAAATTCTTGCCACATGCTAGTAGAATTAGTTCACAAATCTTTATGGGTACTACATGTATGCAATCTTAATAATGAGAAGGTAAAAAAAAGTTGGATTTGAATAGATTACTGGTATTCTGAGACTCTTCATATGATAACTCACTCATGTAAAAGGAGAAAGTCAAGCGTTGGCATCATAAACACATTCGAAGGAAGACTTTCTCTCCTGATCAGAAACTTTCGTTATTTGATGCTAAGTTGAAGTTGTTTCCATGAAAATTGAAAAGCAAATGGTCAGGACCATTCATTGTGAGTGTTGTGTGTGACAATGGGAGTATTGTCATATCTCGGTTGTCATCTGACCCACAACCATTTGTCGTGAACGGGCAGCTGCTGAAGCCATATCTAGATCATGATACATTCCTGTTCGTAGTCGATTCTATATCTATGGTATTAGATGATGATCCTTTGATTCCATCTTCTTCGTCTGATACATGAGCTGATTACCTCTTGTATATCCTTTCATTTCATTCTTTCTTCTTATGTTTTATCATTCACCCCTTTCCATGTGTATATTTTCTATACTTATGATGTGCTTTATACTAAGTATAGGGGGTGAATGATTTGTGTTGTTCATATTCGTCATGTTCATCAATCCTGTTGTTGCTTATACTTAGTTATACTCTACCCTAAGTATAGGAGGAGTGATGTTGTTCATATCGTCTCTTTGGTGTTTTTATTCTTTTGATCTCTCACTTTTCCCCCAACTTGTTGTTATTCTATACTTGGGGTTGTTCTACCCTAACTATGGGGGGGGAGGACTTGTTGAGTCTGTCAATGCTTTTCCTCGATTTTTCCCTCTTATACAGTCTTCTATACTTGGGATTAATTAAACCTAAGTATAGGGGGATCTCCGACTTCTATTCATTCTTTAAGTCATTGTTGTATATTGTTCTTTTCACTTTTTTTATACTTAGCATGAGTTATGTCCTCCTTTGCAGAACTTTGATCACTAGGAGGACACAGTTCGAGCTAAGTATAGGGGGTGTCATATATATTGTATATATACTTTAGACATAACTCGTACTTTTAAAAATGTGATTATTTTTGGGATATGTATATAAATGTGTAAAATCCATGTGTGTGTATATAGACTTTGGTCACCTTCAGTCTTAAAAAACACAAAACCAAAAAAACCAAAAACAAAAATAAAAAAAATTATCCTCCTAAAAAAATTTGTAAAATTCGTGTATATACTTGTATATATATTACTAACCCTTTTTCTTTTAAAAAATTAATTAAAAGAATCTCTCTAAAATGCTTTTTTATATATTTCTTTTATTTGCATGTACTTTTTTTAGGATAATATTGACATTTTAACTAAGTCTGGAATAAAATTGAAGAATGGAGATTAGTTGGACCTTAATCTACTTAATTTCAGATGAACTTTATAAGAAATGGAATTAAGACTTTTCATGTCCTAGCGACTTAATTCTATGATTCCATATGACTATGTTCACATGTCGTCTTGATTAGTCAAAGTAGAATATTTAACAACACATGCACGATTCTTCTAGACCATGGATTATCTTGGACAAGTACCGTACATGTAGCTCTTCGTGGAGGACATAGTGAGGAGGCAGAATCTTTTGGCTTGGGGTAGCACACAAGTATGTGACAACTAGTGGGAATATCTGTCATCCTCTAGGGAGGGTAGTGCATCTCAACCTAATCTAGTATCATTGAGGTCTAAAGACATGATGCTGTGGGGTTGCAATAATGCTTCAAAGGAGGGATAGTCTACTAGATCAAGAGGAAAAACTCCTTATGTACATGCTACAAATTTATGAAGATAAGTTTAATACTCAATATGGGACTAGCAAACAAAGACTTTTTCTTTATTCCTTATTCTTTCAAATAAGTGTTTGCTAAGGGACTAGCAAAGGTAAAGCATGGGGGATGATGAATATGCATTTTATGATCTGTATTCATTTATTTAGCTTAAAATCCCTTATAAAACACATGTGTATACTACTAAATCCATATTCTTACTAACATGCATCTGTGTATAAATAGTGTACATCTATTACTATTTTAACATAAAATAAATAAATAAATAAAGGAAAAATAAAGAAAATAAAAGACTGTATATATGTAATAGATACAGGCTGACCCGAACCCCTATAGAAGGACAAGACTTGACAAGATCGACCAAGAATAAAGTAGGGGGAGATAGGGTCTTTAATCAGAAAATTCAAAAAAAATATTTTGTAAATACTTTCATTATTTATTTTGATTTTATTTTTTTGTATATTTGTATTAAATTTAACTATTTTATTTATCCATAAATTTATCAAAAATTAAATAATCTTCTAAATAGAAGTTGTGAATAAAAATGATTTATAAATAATAAAAATAAATATATGCAAAATAAAATCATGTACAGAACAAAAATAACCACATTCAGAAAAAGCTGTAAAGTGGTAATTGAAAGACCAATTATGTCTCCCTATGAACTCAAATTGAATCAAACTCACATCCATTGCATTCTAAATTAAATTATCATTAAAATGGTAGTGGTTTCATAATTTTTGTAGTTACTATTTGAAAGACAATTTTCCGGGGGTGGTTTTTGCAGTTTTACCATTTATTTATTGTATATGTTTACCATATATATTTTTATACATATTGTATTTGTAAATTATTGTAAATATTTTTTAATAATTACTTAAAATAAAAATAAAAAATTTAAAACATGAAATAACATAATTTCCTCATTTAACTATGTGTATAATGTATCACATCTATATATTATATGTATATAAATAATTTCCTCAATAACCACTATTAAAAAAATAAATATTTAACATTCAATATTTAAATTAATAAAGTGACAAAAATAATTTATTTATTTAAATAATTATGTAAATAATTTATCATATGTATATTATTTAATTAATTCCATAATTAACCCACCATTTTGGTGTCTCTTTAAGTTATTATTTTAATAATTTCAAAAATTATTTTATTAATTCCACCATTAACATCCTTCTTTTTTTCTCTCAATTCAAAATTTGAAATTCCAATTTTTTATTATTTATTATGCTCCTCTTCCCTCATTCCCATTTGATCATTTTTTGGTGAGAGGAGCCTAATCTCCAAGAGCATTCATGTTGCAGAAAGGTGCCTAGCCTCTGAGCCATCCGGTGACAGCGGGGCAGTCCTTGTCGAGGCCATCAAGACTTTCATCCACTCCCGTTTCAATCTTTCTTCTAGATAATATTAGGTTAATTTTTAGTTTTTATTTCATAGTCATTTTTTAATCTGTATCATAGTTAATAGTTGCTAAAAACGATTCGATCCACCACCAAACCAATCTAATCATCCATGTCATCTTCGTGATCTCCACATTTTCATTCTACCTCATGCAACCATGAACTTCTGACCATGCACGGTGGCTGGATATCCGGATCCATTCATCTACCTCGTCGGATCTACATCCACTCATATTTTCAGTGTTTGATTTTTGTGGACCGAGCCATCGTGCCCAAGTCATTTTTTTTCGTATTTGATTTTATTGCAGGTACAAGAATAAAAAAATTACAAAAAAAATATCAGTTGTTGTTTTACAAAAAAGAAAGAAACATCTCTATTATGTTGCTTTCCAGAGAAAAAAGAAAAAAATTGTTGGGACGGTAGCATTGCCGCCGCTATCGACGTCATCCAACCAGACGCGTAGCTGTCCACTATCAATCTAGAGCTTGCATCGCTCCTAGAGAAGAGTGCCTCCCTTTTCCCATGAGATCCCTTCCATGCCGCAGTCGTCGACTGCCGTCAACATCTTCTCCCAACCGTCGACTACCACTGGAGCTCGAGCAGATCAACACATCGCTCACCGCATCCAGCCTTCCATCGTGCGCCCGTTGCAGCCCGCACCCTCTATGACCACATGTCACCCATCACTACACCCATTGCCAATCTATACCACCACCGATAGCCACTGTCGTCACCGTGTAGCCTGACTACCTAGAGGCGACAGCCACTGCACGAGTCTCGAACCTGACCTCCCCTGCCTAGGGCGAAGCCACACCACCCTTGCACGAGTCATCCATCACCACCTGAAGCACCTCCCGTGCCCATGGGTGTGAAGGGAGAAAGGGGAAGTGCCATCTTTGTTCCATTTTGGCATGGAACACAAGCAAGAACAAAAGAGCCTAATGATGGACCTCGGACATACCCTTTTGATGTTGTCTAATTGAGGATTTCGTTGCAGTCAGACAAATCTGGATCGATCAAAACTAACCGCACAAATCGATTAATCGTCGAATGAAATTAACGCGTGATTTTATGTTTGTTTAGCTTGGGCAAGCCCCAGAGTCGACTCAAGGAGGCAAAGGAACAACTCGGGATCAAGTTAGATGGATTAGATTACGATTTTCCAAGTGGTTTGTTTTGGCATTTTTTATGCAATAAAAAGCCAAATGCAATGATGCGAATGAACTAGGTTATTAAGAAAATCAACAACTTAGTCAAATTTAATTTTAATATGAAATTAATCCAAATCAATCAAGTTATATTTTTTCTAAGGACCTAATCCAGCAATGAATGCAAAATGGATTTTTTTTGAATTTTTGGATTTAATACGCGCAAATGAAAAATGTAAACTTTTTATGGTTTTAATGCAATTTTTCGTGCAAATGATACGCAAAAATTATGAAAAATTTACTGAAAGATAAACATGATGAAATTAAGCTGGGATAATTTTTTTAGAATTTTCTGATACTTTGTGATTTTTCTATAATTTTGTTCCTGAAAACAGAGCTACTATGAGTATTTAATTCCTAATTAATCCACGAAATCAAATTTTCTAAAGATCTATTTATCTCAAATAGATATATTAATATCGAATCCAGGAGACTTGAAATTTTATAAAAATCTTATTCGTGAATTTAATTAAAAATAAATTACATAAATCACCCTACAATTTATTTTATGCAAATGACAATTCCAATTTTAATGAAACTTGGATAGTAATTACAACACATTTAGATCATCTACAATTTTTTCGCAATTTTTAGAGCAAGAAATAGGTCTGTGCTAATTTCAGAGCATAAATGGGCAAAATATCACTGATTTTCAATCTCTGAATTATAATAAATAATGTAGTTCTCACAAAAATGTAAACAAATAGCCACGAGATAAAGATTTTGTTGCTCTACAACATGTTATTTTTCATTAAAATAAATGATGCTATTTTGAGGTCCAAATATTCATGAGAAGCCAAGGGTATCAATGTAATACAAAAATGAAATAATAAACAAACAACTATGTCTAAGGGCACTTTTGTAATTACAGAAACTTCAAGGGAGTAACTTGTAATTTTCACAAAATAAAATAAATGGAATGAACCTTTCCTTCTCACGCAAGGTGCGGGGGCAGCTCGGTTTTACGCGTGGAGGGCGGTGTGCCGCACCGGCGCCGCTGCTGGATGGCATGCGGACGGAGGCGCAGGGGGCGAATGGCGGCCTGGTGGGCTGTAGAGGACTCCAGCGGCGGAGCGACCGCGCGAGCAGGCGTCGGCCTCGAAGTTCGGGGAGCCGGGCTATTGGCTGGTGGAGGAGGGAGCAGAGACTGAGTGCTGATGAGGACGGCGATGCGGAGTCGCGGCTGCAAGCGACCTGCGGCGTCGAGGCAGATGCACCTGCTTTTTTATTTTTATTTTTTGTTTTTTTTGCAAAATTTTTTTCCTAATTTTTTTAACAGAAATAAAAAGTGAAATGAATGGAAATGAAGTGGTGTGTATGTGATGGTGATTGTGATTGTGGTGATAATGAAATAAAATGAGGATGATGAATGATGGTGGTTTTTGTATGATGATTTGTGGATGAAATAACAAGAAAAAAATTTGTTAGATAAAAATAAAATGACAATGGAAAGGAGGGAATACTTACCTGTGATTCGTCGAAAGTGGATCCGCGGTGTGTGGCTTCCGTCGTGGCCTCGAGAAGGATGGTGGAGTCCTTTGAAGCTGAGCGAGTCCAATTGAAAAGTTTGCTACATAGATATTAACCGCGGATCTCGCCTGCAGGTCGTCGTCGCTCAAAGTCTAAGGGGGAGCTGTCACCTCACGACTTAAACGGGGCTCGAATCTCACTTGTAGAATGGCGGATGATGAACAATGGAGGAGGGGAGGAGAATATAAAGAGGAGGAGGGAGTTAGAAAAGAGTTGGAGAAGATGGAGGGATGGTGGAGGAAGTGTTGACTTGGAGTGGGGAATAAGAAAAGAAGGAGTAAAAGGGGAAATAATATAATATAATATAAGTAAAATAAGTAGGCTACAAAAATATCAATTATTAAAATAATAATAATAAAATAATAAAATCTGAAAATAATAAAAAATTCATCCGAAAATAAAAAATTGGGGTTACATATGGCGGCTCCAGGAGCTACCACATGTCGCTCCTAGAAAATTCAAAAATTAAATGTAAAGAAAAATCAAAAAGAAAAAATAAAAGGGATTAACTCAAAAAGTGGTCAACACAAAAGTTGCTCGTCTCGACGAGATCTACAACTTTCGTGAAGGGCAAAAAATCAAAGGAAATCATATGTAAAAAAATGTATTTTTGGGTGGTACCTTATAGATATAAAATACCGTATTTTATCTTTTGTATTTTTTTGTCATTTTTAAAAGAGAGAAAAATCAAAATATAGTTAGAAAAAATATAAAAATAATATTTACAACTTAATCTATTTTTTTTCGGATTTTTAATAAAAAGATAAAATGGACAAAACGGCCAATATGTACAATATACAAAAGGGCCCAAAACCCAAGTTTTGCATACGAGCTCCGATTTTAATGAAATTGGTCTCGTTTTGAAGGTCTCTGAATGTATATTACTTTAAAAGTGAGTAGACCTAATTCAGAGGTTGTATGAGAGAGATATGTGCATTTTAAGGCTTCTAATTTCAAACTTGGATTGGGGTTTTATTGGTTAATTTTACAAGTTAGTATTTTTTTGATATTTTTCCTTTATTAGTGTTAGTCATATATACACTATGGATTTGATTTTATTGGATTCGGAGTTAGTATAAAACATATACAAATAGGTGAAATATGGTGAATATACAGGTGAATATTACAGATGAATTTGACTTCTTATTTAATGCAAATATTAATGCTAAAATGCAGATATTATGTTTGTATGCATGAATGCTAATTATGCAAGATAAGGGGAAATATGCTGTTATTTATTCGAGAACAAAGCTCTATTTTCAACTTTTAGAGTGATGAATCATAGATTCATCAACCCCTTATACTTAAACCTTGCTCGTCCCCGAGCAACTAAAATGAAATGCAAGAGTGAAATGATTTTGGGTTCCATACCAAGGTCATGAACAAAAGTTGAAAATGGAGCTTGACTCGACCGTTGGATTAATTTTGTGGCGGGACCTTATTGGGATCTGAATTTAAGACCTAACAGACTTCAAGTTCCACAAGTCTTCTATCCAAGACGCCTCAATTGTCAGGTCAGAACAAATCTTCAAACGCAAAATTCTGATGACTATGATTCTTACTTGTACTGTGTAAGTGTAAAATAGCTCTTCACATTAGAAATGGCTAAGAAGCAGCCTCCTCTAACAAGGTAACTCTAATTCCCCGATCTGGTAATTCTTTCCTCAAGAGCGGGGTATTCCCTTCTAAGTTCAAGTGTGACCGGCTCAAGAGGAGGAGGTAGAGAGAAAGAATGGACGGTAACCAGTGTAGCTACCTATCCCGGGATGCTTGACCAGTGTAGCCAAGTCATCTAGCTGCATTTTCTTTGCTAATATACATCCTCCAACAGGTATTTTATTTTCACTTGGACCTGTCTGATTTTTTTGGAGTTTTTGCATTTCTTTTCTTTTTTTTTCTTTTTTTTCTTCTTCTTTTTTTGAACTATTTACAAGGTGCAGCATGTACATCAGGAGTTTTTCCTCTTGAGCTAGTAGACTATCCCTCTTTTGAAGCATTATTGCAACCCACAGCATCTCGTCCTTAGATGTCAACACCATCAGACTAGGTTGAGATGCACTACCCTCCCTAGAGGAGGACGGATGCTTCCACCCGTGTGCTACTCCAAGCTAAAGGATTCTACTTCCTCACCACCTCTTCAATAAAGAGCTACATGCATTGTGCTTGTATAAGTTAGGTCATTATCTAAAAGAATCATGCGTGTGCACGAGATATTTTACTTAGACTAATTAAGATGACATGTAAACATAGACTTGTGGACTCTAAGAATTAAGTCACTTGACCTGAGAAATCTTAACTCCAGCTCCCTTAAGGTTCCTCTGAAATTAGGTGGATTAAGGTCAAATCAAGTCCTTCCTCAATATCTACTCATAACTTGGTTCAGAACCCACTAGCTTTCCACCTTGCATATGCAAGATATGCAAATGAACCTTGCTATGTAGATGCAAGACTCTTTTTTTTCTTTCTTTTCTGATGTAGAGATGATATGCAAGAGTAAATAAGAAGCCTTTGAATTTTCACAATTTTTTTGCTATACCTCCTATGTTACAACAATTTACAAGAGTATTATACAGATTGTACGAGTGTATTTTACAAAAACATTTCTCCAAATTTTACCCAGCCTGTAATTATTGCAAAATATATACAAAGATACGTGAAAGTACGAGCTATGGGTAACGTATATATGTAATATATACACGCCCCCCTATAGTTAGCGTGTGCTATGTCCTTAGAGAACGAAAAGCGAGGAAAAAGACATAGCTCGTGCCAAGCGTAAGAGAGTCAAAGAGAACGAAAAATGTAAATAAGTCGTCCTGCCCCCCTATACTTAGGCTCTAGCAGCCTAAGTGTAGAAGAAGATCAAGAATGGGGCGGATGAGGTCAAGAGGAGAAATAGATGAATATATACAATGCGGGCATCGGTCCTCCCTATACTTAGGCTCAGGTCAGCCTAAGTATAGGAGGGAAGTGAGTATGAGGACCAATGCGATCTGGAGGATGTACAGATACCCGACTTAAGTGGCTCATCCCCCCAATACGTAGGATCTGGTCATCCTAAGTATAGTCCAAGATGGTAATCAATGGAGCTGGGATGAGTCACTAGAGTCACGAGGTAGAAAGGACAGAATGTACAGGAATGATGGTATATGAAAGTGAGTCAGTCTAAATCTTTCAAGATGCTGATGATGGCTAGAGCCCACTGCTGCAAGGTCTCATGCACGGCTCGAAATGTATCTGCTGAATTTGTCTCGTGCATGAATACAATCTCCTCAACATGTACTAACTGCTCATTAGATTCGACGAAGTGCTTCAACAGGTGTCCATTCACTAGGAATGTAGGTGCGTCATCTGCAAGATCTGAGATCTCGACACATCCACTATCATGCACCGCAAGGACGACAAATGGGCCTGTCTACTTGGACTTCAACTTGCCTTGGAAGATCTTCAGCCTAGCATTTAACAATCATACCTTCTGTCCAGGAAAAAAGGTCTTTCGTCTCATATATCTATCGTGCCAACGCTTAACCTTGTCCTTGTACACCAAACTCTTGTCATATGCACGGTTTCTGACTTCCACCAGCTCATTCAGATCCATTTCTCTCTGCTTCTGCCCAAGGTGCGTGTTCCAATTGACCTTCTTGATTGCCCATTCTGATTTATGCACTAGTTCTGCGGGCAAATGGCACGGCTTTCCGAATACCATTCGGAATGGGAAGGTTCCTAACGGTGTCTTGTAAGATGTCCTATACGCCCATAGGACTTGATCCAAGATCTGAGACCAGTCCTTCATGTCTAGGTGGAGAATATTTTGCAATATAGTTTTCACCTCTCGATTCGACACCTCAGCCATACCATTAATCTGTGGGTGGTAAGGACTGGCGACACGGTGTTCGATGTCGTAGTCCTTCAAGAGTTTCTTCACCTCTCGGTTTACAAAGTGGCTACCCCCATCTGATATCATCATTTTGGGGATCCCGAACCTAGAGATGATATGCTCTCTAATGAATTTATAGACAGTCCTGTTGTCTGCGGCTCAAGTCGGAATAGCCTCCACCCAGCTGGATAGATAGTCTACCGCAAGAAGGATGTACTCGAACCTATGGCTAACAGGGAATGGGCCCATGAAATCGATGCGCCAGGCGTCAAAGACATCACAAATGATGACAGGCTGCATCGGCATCTCATCCTTGGAACCAACTGTTCCTCCCATTCTCTGGTATACTGGGCACGACTTTGCAAAGGTGATGGCATCCCGAAACAAAGTCGGTCAATAAAAGCCACATTGAAGTACCTTCCATGCGCTCCTCTTCCCAGAGTGGTGTCCTCCTGCCTCCAAGATGTGGCATAAAGAAAGGACACTCTAGTATTCCTCCTGAGGAATACACCGTCTCCAGACACAATCTGATCCTTCAAAGAAAATGATCGGATCCTCTCAATGGTAGTGTCTAACATCCAACTTCAGTCAGTCGATGTGGCTCTTGGGCCAACCTTTGGGAACCTTCTTGGAGACAAGATAGTTCACGATGTTGGCATATCATGGGAGCGAGTCGACAACAAAAATTGACTCGTCAGGGAAGGAGTCTCGAATTGGTGAATCCTCGGAAGTATTGATATCTTCGAGACGTGAGAGATGATCGGCTACTACGTTCTTATTTCCAGGTTTATCACGAACGTCCAAATCAAACTCCTGGATAAGCAAAATCCACCTAAGAAGACGCACCTTCGCGTCCTTCTTCTCCATCTAGTATCATAGCACTGTGTGGTCAGTGAACACAATTACCTTGGATCCAATTAAGTGGGATCTAAACTTGTCCAAAGCAAACACTACCACAAGCATCTCCTTTTCTGTAACTGTATAGTTACGCTGAGCGGTATCAAGCACTTTTCTTGTGTAGTAGATTGCAAACGGGATGCCATCCATCCTCTGTCCTAACACAACCCCAACAGCAAAATCTGATACGTCCGTCATGATCTCAAAAGGTAGAGACCAATCTGGGGCTTGTAGGATCGGGGCGTCCATAATCATTCCCTGCAATAGTTTAAAGGCCTCAAGTCATTCGTGATCTACAACAAACTCTGTGTCTTTGCCTAAAAGCTCAGTTAGCGGTCGGGCAATCTTAAAAAAATCCTTAATGAATCTCCGATAGAATCCGACATGCCCGAGTAATGACCGCAACTGCTTAACGTTTGTTGGTGGCTGGAGTCGTCTGATCACATCCACCTTGGCAGGGTCAACCTCCATTCTCTCTTGGAGATGACGTGCCCCAACACAATGCCCTCCGACACCATGAAGTGACTTTTCTCCCAAGAGAGCACCAGATTAACCTCACAACAGCGTTTGAGGACTCGGTCCAGATTCCTAAGACAAGAATCGAAGGAATCGCTGTGGACCGAGAAGTCGTCCATGAAGATCTCCAGGAATTCACCGACCATTTCGGCGAATACAGCAATCATGCACCTTTGAAAAGTACCTGCAGCATTGCATAACCCAAAGGACATGCGCCTGAAAGCATAGGTACCAAAAGGGCATGTGAACGTGGTCTTTTCCTGGTCCTCCTAAGCTATGGCTACTTGATTGTAGCCCGAGAACCCATCTAAGAAACAGAACTCTTTCCCCGCTAGTCTCTCTAGGATCTGATCAATGAATGGTAGGGGAAATGATCCTTCTTCGTCATGACATTTAGGCGTCTGTAATCCACACAGACACGCCACGACGTGGGCACTCGTGTCACGATCTCCTCTTCGTCCTCGTTGGTGGTCGTCTGAATTCCCGACTTTTTCTGGACCACATGGATCGGGGCCACCCATTTAGAGTCGGATATGGGATAAATGAAACCCGCGTTGTACCATTTCTCTATCTCCTTCTTCACTACCTCTCGTAAATTTGGATTCAAACGACGTTGGAATTCACGAGAGGGTTTGGCTTCATTCTCCAAGTAGATATCTGCGAACACAGAGCAGGATTTATCCCGTGGAGATCAGAAATGCTCCATCCTATTGCCATGCAGTTTTTCTCCAGGATCTCTAGCAAGTGAGATTCCTTCTCCTCGGTCATTCGTGAACTGATGATGACCGGAAATTTCTTCTCTTGACCCGCAAGGAAGGCATATTTAAGTGTTGTGGGTAAAGGTTTGAGCTCAGGTAAGGTGTGATCATCTAGGAAATCTGGCTCAATCGAATCTGGTTCGTTGTTGGAAGTGGCTGGATCTTTCTCTGTAATTGTTGCCACCATGTTATTCGGCTCTGGAGTCGGATCGTCAAAGGTCTCCATGCAATCGGCGAAAACCACGTCCGACTCGTCATCCTCATCTTCCGATTGTCCTAAAG
Organism: Ottelia alismoides; assembly: GCA_037367405.1. NCBI lineage: Eukaryota > Viridiplantae > Streptophyta > Magnoliopsida > Alismatales > Hydrocharitaceae > Ottelia > Ottelia alismoides. Next base: position 868,808 of record JAZKJV010001016.1, on the reverse strand, counting down.
GGGGAAGGACTGATAAGCCCAACTGGGCCTCTAAGTCATCGAAGATGTAGGGGGATGCATGTTCTGAGTTGTACTCGTTTCTGAGGACCTCGCAAACTGACTCATGCACGGGATCATCTCCTGAGGGGAGGGACTCATCGGTACTTGATGGGTTCTGTCTCCATGGCACAACTGTGTCTACATGATCGCAGTTTTCTTCGATTGAAGAGTACTCGGTGCTGGATTCGGAATCCGATCTCTGCCATCTGGTTTGTTTCATCTCAAGTTCCTCATCTCTGCCTTGAGTTTGGAACTGGATCTTCCCAATCTTGTAATCAAACAAGGCCCCCGCTGTTTTGAGGAAGGGTTTGTCTAAGATGATCTGGGAATCTCTCAAATTACGAGGGGTTTCCATATCTAGGACAGTAAAGTACACCATATATTCTTGACCCTCGACTTTGATTACAACATTCCTCAACTCTCCTTGGGACCTCTTGGTTCATTTATCAGCGAACTGTAGGAGGTCTCTAGATTTCCTAAGAGGTCCGAGATTAAGCTGCTCATAGAGGGTTGTAGGCATTAAGTTAATTGAGGAACAATTGTCTAGGAGAGTGCGTGCAAACGCAATGTCATCGACATGACTCACCACATAATGCACACCCATGTCTCTTCGTTACCTTAGAAATGAGTTCTTTATTGGACAAGTCATGTCTACTGACATAACGTGTTTCTCAACACGGCTTTTGGTCTTCCTGCTAACCCTAGTAGTTGTGCATCTCACCTTTAGGTACTTCTGAAATGCAGGAGTCATTTCCACGTACTTGTCAAAGGGGATTGTGACCTTGATATGCTTGTTGCAAAATTCTTCCATCTCAGGGTCATCTTTTTGGATTTTTTACTTTTCTTCTTTCCACCCTTAAGAGCTCGAAGGAAAGGGATTATTGACTCTAACTCAGGTTCTGAAACTGAAATGTTTTCATTGAAAGCTGGAACTGAGTTCTGTACATGACTCGGACTCTAAAACAGACTCGGACTCTGACTCTGACTAAAAGAAAAATGCTGTGGCGAAACTGGTGATGCGTCTTCCATGACTGTTGGATGGTCCTCCTCAGATGGAGGTGCGAGCTCTTCGTCGGTTTCATCGGACTTTCTACTGGTGCGGGTTTGCACCTTCGAGGACCCAGAAGTCCTTTTCTTCTGCCGGTGGTCGTGATGGTGGTGCTGCTCCTCTTCTTCTTCTAAGTTCTCCTCAGGTAGAGACTTGGCGACTCATTCCTTCGGTGCCCGTGTCCGATCAGGTATGATCACAGTTCTTCCGCTCCTGAGGGACATATGGTTCACATTATCATACGAAAGGATCTCATGTTTAGATAAAGAATTATCTGAATAGTAAACCTGATCACGAGGTCGGTTCTGGCCCTGAGTTGAGTTGTTTGGGTTGGCCTGAACCTGGGTGGGAATTGGGGTCTTAGGCACCATTTGTTGATCCTGGGTACGAGAGGCACGATTTAGATCGGTTCTCATATCCAGATAGTCATTCTAGATCTGTTGGGCCCTATCAGACAGGGTCTGGATCGCCAAGGTGAGGGACTCCAATTCAGTGGGCTGGGCTGGCTGATGCTGACTTGCGGATGAGAAACTGTATTGGCCCTGCTGGCCATGCCGATACTGTTGTTGCTGATGGGACGGTGCCGAGCCCTGCTGGCCCGAGTGGAATGTACGCTGCTCCTACTAGTGCTGTTGAGGATGGTACCCTCGTTCGGGACTGGACTGAACAAAGCGTGGTGCGGGGACGGAGCTGGTTTCCTAGTAAGCTGGGGAAGGTCGGTGAGGCTGACCGTTCCCCATCCCCGATTGTCTGCTGACGGGGTCACGGCTGTACCACAGCCTGTTGATCTTGAATACCTGCGGAGGCTCCTTGTATCCGATTTCCAGTTGTGGGGGTGCATGCTGGTCCTGCTGGGTGTAAGTCTGCTCCTCTACCCAGCCACTCTGAGGCCCCGATGCATGTTCCTGTACATGATGGACTCGGTGTACAGGCACAGGTGGTGCAGAAGGGGAAGGTAACTTTATCTTGGCTACCTTCTCAATAAGTTCCTCCACTTGCTTCAGCAAATGTGAGAGAGACTCAAGGTCAGTGACCCTGTTGTGAATCTGCTCGACCATGGTTAACTTGTCTTCTATAATCCCCATGCTAGGGATGAGGTCTTCTGTCGGATCCTCTACAGTCCTCCTAGTTGTCTCGTTGGATAGGAATGAGGAAGACAACTGATAGGCCCTGGTGGCCTGCGACCTGCCTGTTTCTGCCATCTGCTCTAGTATCTTCCATACAACATTTCCATTCTTATTCAGATAGCTTCCTCTACAGGCGCCACTGACTAACCCCTGCATCTCAAGGGTCATGCCACAGAATAAGGTCTGGACTAAGATCGCCTTAGAAATGCCATGGCAGGGACATTTCTTAATTAGGTCATTAAACCTATCCCATGCTTCATGCAATGGTTCACTGGGTCCCTGGGAAAAACTAGCCATCTTTGTTCTCATTTGATTAGTCCTACTGAGGGGGTAGAACTTTTTTAGGAATAGGTCCTTGAACTGCATCCAGGTTGTACATATCACCCCTAGGTTCTTCAACCAATGTGCTGCCTTATCTCCTAAGGCGAAAGGGGTGGCCTTCAGTCGAATGTAATCCTGCCCAACCTTAGGGTGACTAAGATTGTTGCAAACTAGCTCGAAGTCTCTGAGGAAGGCATATGGTTCTTCATGGGCATTTCCGTTGAACTTCGGTAGCAGGTTAAGGAAGTGAGGCTTGAGCTCGAATGCTTCGGGGGAACCGCTGGTGCCAACCAACTGTGCATCTCGTTCTCTGCTGAGTTATAGGCATCAACCATTGGTCGGTCGATTCCTCCTGCTGCAATGATCTGTCCCATTCTAGCTGTGAGATCTGCATTTTGTTGTTCGGCTGTGGCGAGGCGATTAAGGATCTATCGCAACGGGTCCTCATCCGATGGCTGCTTAGGTGGCATCTTGTCCTCTAGTCCTGGGTATGAAACATGGTCTATGACAAAGGACAAATTAAGGAAGGGATTCTTATTGAGGCGATGGTCTTCCTCGGTAAGCTCAGAGGAGAGGAAAGGGTTGGTTTGAGAGTAACCACCCTGGGTGTGAGGGAACCAAAACTCAAGAGGGTCATGAGTCTTGGGTGGTCCAAGTTGCACTTGGGCCAGTGAAGAGGAGTTTTGTGGGGGGCTCAAAGAGAGATTGGTGAATAAGGAGTCGGTATCCCCCCAGTTACTCATCTTGATTTGGCAAGAAGATTTGGGAGTTCTAAGTGAAGATAATATTTGACTCCTACCCGAGGCAAACAATTCAATCCAAGACCCTGGTTTCACACTCAACACAGTGAAGGACCCGAAACCAAGTCCAATTAATCTTGTTAATTTTAAGTGTGATTTTTCAAGCAAGATAGCAAGGATTTACGCGGCCTATAGGGAAGTCGGCTCAGAGCTGGATGCATCTTCAATGTTTAACCGGTCGCCTATGATACCGTCAGTCCTTCCTTTCTTCGCTCCTATCCCAAGTTGATGGATTCAAGGACCTGCTCCTATCTACCTGCAAGTAGGCGGAGGCTGACAAGGCTGGAACTTCACCCCAGGGGGTTACTAGCAACTTGTCGCGAAGTACCGCAATTTTGCCCCTATCTTCCTGAGACAGGTGGAGGCTACTTGGTACTAGTCAGTGAACCTTAATAAATTTAACTTGTGATATTTGCTAGGATTAGTCGGAACGTGATATGGAAGGCAGGGATTTGGGCTCTGCCTTAAGGTGTTCACACACACTCAAGTACCCTCACTTAGCCTGAAAACAAGGTCGGGGATTAGTCTCCTGCAAACAGATTTTCCAATTTTATTGATTTTTTTGTCAATAATGTTAGCAGTCCTGGTTTTTAGTTAAGTTATCACTTGTTAGTCCAACCACACAGCACGCCTAACGTCCAGTCCCAATTTCTGTTTAAATTAAGTTTGAAAAACAGAGGGGGGAATTGAGAAAAGACGATGCACGAAAAATGATGATGCGTATGCTGAGTGAAGAATACTTATAGTGATCCCTTCGCTTTTATGCATGATGCAAAACAGAATTGAAATCTTTTTACACTATATGCAAATGCAGGCGACAAAATCCGCACCTAGACAAGCAGTTCAATTAGCGAGTGAAGCACATGTTATTTTGACTAGATCTGCGGTCTAAGTGTATCTTTTAAGTGTATTGTGTGATCCTAAAAATTTACGAGCACAAGAAAAATCCTAGAGTGACTCGAGGAGCCGCTAGTGCAAGCCTAATCTACAATTCAATCCACACAGCACACGAGGACACAGTTCCACTATCTTTACACACGCAAGAACCCAAACGGGAATCGTTGGAAATAATGCAAAAAAAATAAAATAAAAATGCAAATGCTCTCAAATCACTCAAGAAATTAAAATGCAGGCTCCTCGAAGCATCTTCGACTCCTCGCGTTCCTCGCACAGAAATAATTTGAGGTCAGATAGAGAACGACACAAAAAATACAAAAATTAAAAGACAGAAAATATTCACAAGATAACCGGGGGTCAGACTACCTAGGGATAGAAAATCAAATACTCAGAAAAATTACTGCAAATTAACCTAAGCCGTGCCACCCCGAAAACGATGCCATTTTGATGGACCTCGGACCTACACTTTTGATGTTGTCTAATTGACGATTTCGTTGCAGTCGGATAAATCCGGATGGATAAAAAATAACCGCACAAATCGATTAATCGTCGAATGAAATTAACGCGTGGTTTTATCTTTGTTTAGCCTGGGCAAGCCCCATGGTCAACTCAAGGAGGCAAAGGAACAACTCAGGATCAAGTTAGATGGATTAGATTATGGTTTTCCAAGTGGTTTTTTTGGTAATTATTTATGTAATAAAAAGCCAAATGCAATGATGCGAATGGACTAGGTTATATTTTTTGGTAATTTAATTTTAATGTGAAATTAATCCAAATCAACCAAGTTATATTTTTTCTAAGGACCTAATCCAGCAATGAATGCAAAATGGATTTTTTTTGGAATTTTTGGATTTAATACACGTAAATGAAAAATGGAAACTTTTTCATGGTTTTAATGCAATTTTTTAGGCAAATGTTATGCAAAAATTATGAAAACTTTACTGAAGATAAACATGATTAAATTAATCTAGGATTTTTTTAGATTTTTCAGACACTTTGTTATTTTTTTATAATTCTTTTACTGAAAACAGAGCTACTATGAGTATTTAATTCCTAATTAATCAACGAAATAAAATTTTCTGAAGATCTATTTATATCAAATATATATATATATATATTAATATGCAATCCAGGGGACTTGAAATTTTATAAAAATCTTATTCATGGATTTAATTAAAAATCAATAACAGAAATAACCTTAAATGACAACTCCAATTTCAATGAAACTTGGATATTAATTAAATCACATTTAGATGCATCATCTATAATTTTTTTGCAATTTTTAGAGCAAGAAATAGGTTTGTGCTAGTTTCAGAGCATAAACGTGCAAAATATCACTGATTTTCAATCTCTGAATTATAATAAATAATGTAGTGCTCACAAAAATGCAAACAAATAGACACAAGATAAAGATTTTATTGCTCTACAACTTGCTATTTTTCATTAAAATAAATGATGCTATTTTGAGGTCCTAATATTCATGAGAAGCCAGGGGTATCAATGCAATACAAAAATGAAATAATAAACAAACAACTGTGCCTAAGGGCACTTTTGTAATTACGGAAACTTTAAGGGAGTGAACTTGTAATTTTCACAAAATAAAATAAATGGAATGAACCTTTCCTTCTCACGCATGGTGCGGGGGTAGCTAGGGCTTGCTCGTGGAGGGAGGCGCACCGCACCAGCGCCGCTGCTGGATGGCGCGCGGACGGAGGTACAGGGGGCGGAAGGCGGTCTGGTGGGCTGTGGAGGACTCCAGCGGCGGAGCGACCGTGTGAGCGGGCATCGGCCTCGAGGCGCGGGGAGCTGGGCTGTTGCCTGGCTGAGGAGGGAGCAGCGGCCGAGCGCTGATGAGGATGGCTACGTGGAGTTGCGGCAGCAAGAGGCCTGCGGCGTCGAGGAAGATGCACCTACATTTTTTATTTCTATTTTTTGTTGTTTTTTTTGCAATTTTCTTTTGTAATTTTTTAACAGAAATAAAAAGTGAAATGAAGGGAAATGAAGTGGTGTGTGTGTGATGGTAATTGTGTTTGTGGTGATAATGAAAAAAAATGAGGATGATGAATGATGGTGGAATTTGTATGATGATTTGTGGATGAAACAAGAAGGAAAAAATCGTTAGATAAAAATAAAATGACAACGGAAAGGAGGGAATACTTACCTATGATTCGTTGAAGTGGAGCCGCGGTGTGTGGCTTCCGTCGTGGCCTCGAGAAGGATGGCAGAGACCTTTGAAGCGAGGCGAGTCCAATTGGAAAGTTCTCTACGCGGATATTAACTGCGGATCTCGCCTGCAGGTCGTCGTCGCTCAACGTCTAAGGGGGAGTTGTCATCTCACGACTTAAACGGGGCTCGAACCTCTCTCACTTGTAGAATGGCGGATGATGAACAATGGAGGAGGGGAGGAGAATATAAAGAGGAGGAGGGAGTTAGAAAAGAGGTGGAGAAGATGGAGGGATGGTGGAGGAAGTGGTGACTTGGAGTGGGGAATAAGAAAAGAAGGAGTAAAAGGGGAAATAATATAATATAATATAAGTCAAATAAGTAGGCTACTAAAAATAAAAATAATTAAAATAATAATAATAAAATAATAAAATCCGAAAATAATAAAAAATAAATCCGAAAATAAAAAATTGGGGTGACATGTGGTGGCTCCAGGAGCGGCCACATGTCGCTCCTAGAAAATTCAAAAATAAATGTAAAGAAAAATCAAAAAGAAATAACAAAAGGGATTAAATCAAAAAGTGGTCAACACAAAAGATGCTCATCTTGACAAGATCTACAACTTTCATGAAGGGCTGAAAATCAAAGGAAATCATATGTAAAAAATGTATTTTTGGGTGGTGCCTTATAGATATAAAATACCGCATTTTATCTTTTGTTATTTTTTTGTCATTTTTAAAAAAGAGAAAAATCAAAATAAAGTTAGAAAAAATATAAAATAATATTTAAAACTTAATCTAATTTTTTTAGATTTTTAATAAAAAGATAAAATGAAGGGCAAAACAGTCAATATGCACAATATACAAAAGGGCCCAAAACCCAAGTTTTGCATACGAGCTCCGATTTTAATGGCATTGGTCTCGTTTTAAAGATCTATGAATGTATATTACTTTAAAAGTGAGTAGACCTAATTCGGAGGTTGTATGAGAGAGATATGTGCATTTTAAGGCTTCTAGTTTCAAACTTAGATTGGGGATTTATTGGTCAATTTTACAAGTTAGTATTTTTTGATATTTTTCCATTATTAGTGTTAGTCATATATACACTATGGATTTGATTTTATTGGATTCGGAGTTAGTATAAAATATATACAAATAGGTGAAATATGGTGAATATTACAGATGAATTTGGCTTCGTATTTAATGCAAATATTAATGCTAAAATGCAGATATTATGCTTGCATGCATGAATGCTAATTATGCACGATAAGGGGAATATATGCTGCTATTTACTCGGAAACAAAGCTCTATTTTCAACTTTTAGAGTGATGAATCACAGATTCATCACCAGCATCAACTCTAGCTGTGCTAGTTAATTTATTTGGGAAAATTGCATATTAGGCCCCAAAGTTCTTTAAAATTGTGTAAAGATCCCCGCCATTCTGATAGCACGTTCTTTGCACACGTGTCCCTATATTCTAAACATTTATTTTGCATGTTCTTCTCATTAAAATAAATATTTTATTTCTCAATGAATTCTCCAAAAATAATATTAAGTTCCTCCTACTTGTCTATTTGTTATATAAATTTCGCATTTCAATTTAACTCCAATTGTTATTATTAAAAAAATATTGCATTTTTCACCATTCAAAATTGGAAAATTCATAAAAATGAATATTGCGTCAAAAGTTCAAAAAATAGAATAGTTTTTTTGTTTGTTTTATTTCCTATATAAATTTCACCCATTAATTTTTTTAAAAAACTTTGAAAATTTACAAAGTAAAAAAAATCTTTAAAAATCATAGAAAATTGTAGGAAATTCCAAAAATCATGATTTCGGTTTTATTTGTAGATAATTTATTATAGTTTTTAGGAAAAATAAATCCTGTAATTTTTTAATTTATTTTATATTTTAAATTGCAAAATATTCATGTCTATTCACTATTTGATTTTTCTTCTATTTTTATAAATTCTAAAAATCATAAAAATTAAAAAAACATTCAAAAATATTAAAACAGTAAAGATAAATTAAAATAAAAAAATCTCTTTTGTTATTTTTGATCATTTTTACTATATTTTAAAAATAAGAAATAGTCTTTATTTTTTTATATAAACTTTCTTTGTAAATTACATTTCTAAAAATTAAACATTTGCAAAACTAAAAATCACTAAAAAATGAAAATCAGAAAATATAAAAATATAAATTCAAAAAAATATAAATAATAATAATAATAAGATAAAACTATCACAAAAAAAGATATTTGGCATTTAAATTCGCTCTTTCTATTAATTAATCTTTCGATAATTAGAATAACTCTTGGGTTGTGTAGCCTCCTTGAGTTTGATCCTGTTGCTTTACAGGTTAATTAAATAATAATTTTCTCTTGCTATATTTTTGTAATTAATTCATCTTGAGAATAAAACAAATTTTTCTTGAGGGATTCTTTGCGTTGCGATGACACTTGCACATTTATTCAGTAATTCAAAACCCCCCAAAATCATGTCTAATAGAGTGCGTCAATATTTACAAGAAGTGGTTTAAGAATTTACACTATGTATTTACATGAGTTGTGTTAGTTGTTATTTAAATATTTTATAATGATTATGTATATAGAATTGTGTTTGGGTTATTATTCCTTATAATTATGTACACGGTTCTCAAAATAATTTGAAAATATTTCAACAAACATATTGAAAACTTTATTTTGAAAATAATTTTTATAAACTATTTTACTAACATTCTAAAACTTAGAAAATAATTTGGAAATATTTTTCAAACAATATGTATATGTTTTGCAGAACATTTTTGCAATCATTTTTCGAATCATTTGCAAACTAATTTTTCAAAAAATTTATTCAAACAAATAAAACATATTTTTGCAAATATTAGAAAAAGATTTTTACAAAGTTTTCAAAATGATTCACATTTTTTTCCAAATGATTTTCAAAAATTTTTTCAAGACATTTTACAATTATTTTTTCAAATCATTTTGGAAAACATTTTTAAATCATTTTGTTAAGCACGTCTACAAAAAGTTTTCAACAAAAATTATAAATTATTTTTTGTGTATTCTTTATTGTTAATTAATCGTATACCCTTACTATTATAGTATTTTATCCATATTATTCAAAATACGAAAGTACGAGTTTTGGCTCAAGTATATAAAACATATATACGACCCCCCATACTTAGCTTGAGCTGTTCTCATAGTGATCAAAGGGAAAAAGGAAAACTCGTACTGAGTACAGGAAAGTCTATACTATAAAGACTAAGTAAAGAATGAGTAGTTGGTCAACTCCCTATACTTAGGATCAACTAATGCTTGGTATAGAAGACTGTATACAAAATGGGGATGATCAAGGATCATAATATACAAAATTAATGGGCTCAGCTTATCCACCCATACTTAGGGTGAAATATCCCAAAGTTCAGACAGTTATCAAAGAGTTTAAAGACAATCAAAAGAATGAATAATGGATAAAGCAAATCCTCTCACCGCCTCCATACATAGGATAAAGCATAACCTTAACACATATGAAAGGGGTGAGTGCAACACAGAGGAATGAAAGAAATTGAAAGTTAAAACAAAAAAAAAGAAAAGAGAAAAGAAGAAAATCAATCAAAAATGTTTTTTAGAGTATTGTCCAGCTCCGCTGAAGCTGTAGAATATATAAGCTCTTCATCAAAAATTACTTGAACGGAATCGACAACGACCATGAATGTATCATACTCTAAATATGGCTTCAGCAACTAACCATTGACAGTAAAAGGTTTGCATCAAATGAAAGTTCTGATATCAAAACACTGTTGGATATACGAGCCCACGGCGAGCCATAATGCAATAAATGTTATTGCAAATATCATTCCATGATCTAAAATGAAGAGTAACTAATGTGCATAATAGGTCCCTTAGTACAATTAAGGTTATGTACCATGACCATCTTAATGATCATACACATGTTGATTCAATTATTGAATCATAGAGGCTGGTGCTTGGATGAATATCTAAATAGTTAGATTGAGGACTCATCAAGTACCGTCAAATGATTGTTAAGAGAGGATCTCTTTCCTGAGTAGGATATGGCCATCCTTCCTCACTTGGCTCATATCTGACTGGTCTCTTGATGCAGGTCCTCTGCATCAGAATAGAGTTTCAGAGGTGTTAGATTAGTTAGGTTAAAAGAGTTGACTTTACAAGATCGAGTTAACCAAAGACCTATGTCGTATGCTGTCATGGTATAGGCATACATCCTCTGACCAGAGAAAAATGTGTTACTATATGTCTGAGTATGTACATTTGGCAGAACAATAGTTTGATGACCTAATCAAGGTATATACATCGGCGCGCTGGTGTGCATGCAAGGGAATATGAGTAATACGATCTCTCAAAGGGATCATATAGGTTCATTTACTGAACCGAAAGACATGAGCTCACTCATGAGATATTGGGAAGCATCAAATTCCATGCACTGTCATCTCGCTTTGGAAGCTTGAGTGAATTTGTAAGGTTTGATATATGTTTTTGGAAAGTATATGATCAACACCTAGGTAAGATATATGCTTTGGAAAGTATATGATCGATACCGACTCCCAATGATCTTAAGAACCTTAATGACAAAATCCTGAAGGAGACGGTCTAAAAGGAGATCTAAAACTTCCAATATATTCTGTGTATTCCAGTATGTAAGATGTACATGTATTAGGAATGGTTGAGGGTGATGCAATCATAAACGATTGTATAACCACGATGCTTCCATTCCGAGGGAGTGATGAAACATGTCTGGATTTTAGTGACTCCTTTCAAAGAGAAGTAATCTGATCTTAGTCCAAATGTTGGACATTGATCTGAATGTGATTCAAATATAATGAGAAGATTAGATTGTTATCCATGCCTTCTTACAATTTAAAGAGATTGCCACATAGGTGCATGTCCTACAGCCACTCGTTGGTCTATCCCATTCTGGATCATGATGAATGCATCAGATTTCGCCATTGGTGCTATGTTGGGATAGAGAAGGGACGGATTGCCTTATGTCATTCACTATGCTAGTGGAACATTATATGAAGCTCAAAAGAACTATACGATTATACTTTGGATTTTGCCATCGAGAAGTTTTGTTTGTATCTTCTCGATTCAAAATTTATCATTTTTACTGACCACTCTACTATCAGGTGCCTACAGCAATAGAAGGATGTCAAGTTATGTCTGCTCCCTTGGATCCTTCTACTCCATGAACTTGTTTTGGAAATCAGAATTAAACCTTGAGTCAATAATGTGGTAGCAGATCATTTATCTAGAATTCAATGTACAAAGACACCATTGAGTAGTGTGCCTATAAAAAAACCTTCATAATGAATCAGTTCTCAATGATGCTTATTTCCTGTGGTATGTCGATATTGTGAGCTATCTCATTTCTGAGATAGTTCCACAAGATTGGATGAAAATAAAGAAGGAAAAGTTTTTGTCAGATATTCATTTTTACTTGTGGAAAGATTGACGCCTTTTCCGAGTAGACGTGGATTGCATTTGGCCTTGATGCATTTTTTAGGAGGAATGCACCAATGTCCTCAAGCATTGTCATAAGCTCAAAGTAGGATACTATTCTGGAAATTGAACTGTGGGAAAAGTATTTCAGTATGGCCTCTAGAGGCCTACACTAGTCAAGGATGCCGTAGCTTATGTGAAAGTCTACATCGACTGTCGGAAATTGGGAGGAACCATCAATACAAAAGATTCAATGCCACTCACGTACATCCAAATCTCAGATGTATTAGACGCTTGGGGCATTGATTTTATGGTCCCTTTACTAATAGTCAAGTATATGAATACATCATGCTGGTCATCAATTATGTGAATCATTGGGTAGAGGCTATTACCGCTCGATCTGCTAATAGGTGTACTGTTTTTCGCTTTCTCAAGGATAACAGTATCTCACAGTTCGAAATTCCTAAGATTCTCATTTCAGATGGGGGTAGCCATTTCATTAATAAAGAAGTCGAGAAACTTGTGAAGAAATATGGCATTGTTCATCAAGTCACATCTCCTTACCACCCACAATCAAATGTCTTCGTTAAGTTATCTAATAGGGAGATTAATACTATTTTTATAGAAACTCGTTAGGCCGGATAGGAAGAACTGGTCCCAACTTCTTAATTCCGTTCTATGGGCTTATCAGACCACCTACAAGTCTCCATTGGGTATGTCTCCCTATCACTATGTATATGGAAAGACATGTCATTTAACAGAGGAACATATTCGCAAATCACTTTGGGGAGTAAACATTTGCAACTTAGACTCATAAGAAGGTGGTCAGAACTGGAAGATTGATCTGAAAAAGCTCCTAGAAATCAAATACTACGCATACGATGACATTCTAATATATAAGGAGAAAGTCAAACGGTGGCACAAAAAGCACATCAAAAGAAAGACTTTCGAGCCTGGTCAAAAGGTGTGCTTAATTGATGCGAAGTTGAAGATATTCCCGAACAAATTGAAGAGTAAATGGATGGGACATTTTGTGTCCATGATTATTCATGTTAATGGAAGCATTCTAATATATGAATTGTCATCTGACACACAGATGTTCATAGTCAATGGACAATTGCTGAAGCTGTATTTAGAGCATGATACATTCATGTCCATTGTTGATTCAATCAATGTGGTATTTGAAGATGATCTCTCTGCAGCATCAAAAGATTCAGACAATACGCTAATCAAAAATATTGTTCTTGATTGTTTTTTTCATTTCCTTTTATTCTTTCATTCTTACATTTTATTCGTTCATCCCATTCATCCTGATATACCTAGGATGACCAGATCCTAAGTATAGGGACGATGCGTGCATTTGAGTTTTTCCTTTATTATTTCCTCACTTGTCCTCTAACTTGTTAATAATCTTTTTTATACTTATGGATATTTTATCCTAAGAATAGTAAAACAATCCGAGTCATTGATTTTCTGAATTCTGATCCTCAATCATCCCTGCTTAGTGTACAGTATTCTATATTTAGGATTAGTTGATCCTAAGTATAGGAGGGACGATCGACTTCTTATTCTTTTTATTGAGTCATTTATTATAGATCTTTTCTATACTTAGCATGAGTTATGTCTTCCTTTGTTGCTCTTTGGTCACCACGAGGACATAGTTCAAAAATATGTTATATATATATATATATGTGTGTGTGTGTTAGCCAGAACTCGTACTTTCTTTTATTTAAATAATGTGGTTAATATATATCGGGTAATTGTATATAATATATCATTTAAATACTCTTATTAATATGTGTAAAATTTTTGAAATTTCTTTAAAAAATTAATCTGAAACTGCTTTGCAAATGATTTTGAAAATTGTTATAAAATATTTTGAAAACCTTTGAAAAATCTTTGTAAAATGATTTCAAACTTTTTGAAAAATTTCTCTTTGAAGATGTTTGTAAAAGATTATAAAGTTTTTTGCAAAAATGTTTGAAAAATTCTTTGTGAAATTATTTGCAAATAAGTTTTCAAAATGAAAAACATTTGCAAAAACGTTTTCTAATGTTTTGAACACTATGTACATAATTATATTGTAAAATACTTCAAAAAGAAGCTATTGTATGAAACATGTGCATATATGTATAATTTTTTTAAAAAAACTTGTATAAATCCCTTGTAAATATGTATAAATCCTTGTAATTCTGCGAATACACTAAATTCACTAAACCCTTTAAAAACACATAAAATTTAAAAATTATTCAAAACTTCATAAAAATTTACAAAACTTTTACTATAAACCAATAAAAAGCTCAAAATCATACAATTGATTCACAAAAGTATTTTTGCATTGCATGAGCATTTTTCAGGATGATTTTGACAATTGAACTAGTCTAAATAAAATCTGTAGATTGGAGCTTGGTTTAGAACTTAATACACTTAATTGCACAAGAACCTTATATGAACTGGTATTTAGACTTTTCATGTCAATGAGACTTAATTCTTTGAGTCCACAAGACTATGTTCATAGGTCATCTTGATTAGCCTAAGTCGAATACTTCGAAGTGCACGCATGACTCTTGAGGACAACGACCAAACTTGGACAAGCACTCTGCACTTATCTCAACTCAGATGAGTTGATGAGGGCATGATTCTTTAGCATGAGAAGCACGCGTGTGGAAACAAACATTGCCCCAATAGGAGGCCAGTGCACCCTGATGAATCTCATATTCATCACTCTAAAAGTCATGAATTAAACTCAAATCCCTAAAATTCATTGGCATTTCTTCATTTATTTTGCATAATTAGCATTCATGCATGTAATAATAAGAATTGCATTTTTTCACTTATTATTGCACAAAATAAGGGCTTCGAATGGTGCCATACCAATACTAGAATGATAGTTGTTGTTGTACATGAATTCAACTAAAGGCAGATGGTCCTTCCAGGACACTTTCCACTCCAAAGTGCATGCGCGAAGTAGATCCTCTAGTGTCTGAATGGTGTGCTCACTATGTCCATCTGTCTGCGGATGATAAGCAAAACTCATCTTCAGCTCTGTTTGTAATGCTGACATGAATTTGATGCCAATAATGTGACATAAACTTCAAGTCTCTATCACACACCGCCTCTCATTGTATACCATGTAGCCCGATGATATTCTGCACATATAGCTTGGCCAATCTGGATGGAGTGTAAGTCGTATTGACAAGTATGAAATGGGAAGAATTGGCCAACCTATCAACAATGACCCAAATGGAATCATGGCCACCTGGTGTCTTCAGCAGACCTATGACAAAATCCATAGAGATACTCTCCCACTTCCACTCGGGAATGGGGAGAGACTACAGTAATCATGGTCGTCTCATGTGCTCGGTCGTGACCATCTGACAGGTCATGCATCTGCTAACATGCTACGCTACATCGTGCTTCATTCCATCCCACCAAGAATGTTGATGTAAATCACGATATATCTTAGTGCTGCTAGGATGGATAGACAACCGTGAACTGTGTGATTCATCAAGAATATCTCTACGCAACAGCTAGTCATTGGGCACGACGACCCGACCTGCCTTCCATAAAATGGACTCTGTCACCATAAAATCATCAACCTCGTCCTTGACAGCTCGCATGTATCTATCTCAGATCCAAGGATCTGTCTTCTGGCCCTCGATGATGCGATCTCACAAACTGCTGAACCGTGGAGGCACGGAGGTAGAAATAGATGCACGCTTCTGAGGATGCCAATCAGTCAAAGCTGTGAGCATATCCCATGCGTATAGCCAGTTTGTTGTACCCTCTGCATGATCTCTCCTGCTAAGAACATCTGCCACCACATTTCTCTTACCGGGATGGTAAGAGATCGTGCAGTCATAGTCCTTCAATAGGTCAAGCCACCTACGTTGTCTCATGTTCAGCTCCTTCTGATTAAAAATGTACTTCAGACTCTTGTGATCTGTGAAGATATTGAAATTCATCCCATATAGATAGTGACGCCAGATCTTCAAGGCGAAGACAATTGCCACCAACTCCAAGACATGGGTAGAGTAATTCTTCTCATGTGGTCTCAACTATCATGATGCGTATGTAATCACATGACCTCTATGCATCAATACTGCTCCTAGACCTTCTCCTGATGCATCTGTGTAGACTGCACAGTCCTGAATGCTTGAAGGAAGAGCAAGAATAGGCGTTGTATTCAATCTCTCCTTTAGTGTACATAAGGCATGCTCACATGAACCATCCCAAATAAATGGAACTCCATTCTGCGTCAATCGTGTCAAAGGGTGAACAATGCATGAAAATCCACTGACAAGGCTTCTATAATAAGATGCTAATCCGAGGAAGATCTAAATCTGAGTAACTGCCTTGGGCTGCTCCCCAGACATAACTGCCTCAATCTTTGCAGGATCAATTGTGATGCATGCTTCAAAAATGACATGCTCTAGAAATGAGACCTGGGATAACCAGAACTCGCACTTGCTCAACTTGGCATATAGCTTGTGCTCCCACAATGTATCGAAGATAGTCTGTAGATTATTCGCATGATCCCATTCATTCCGTGAGTATATGACCACATCATCAATGAAGACCATTATAAATTTTCCAAGTATGGACAAAAGATCTAGTTCATCATATCCATGAATGCTGCAGGTGCATTGGTGAGCCCAAACTACATCACCACAAACTGGTATTGTCCATAACGAGTCATGAGAGCTATTTTCGGAATATCAGACTCCCAAATCCTCAACTGATGAGAGCATGAACGAAAATCAATCTTTGAGAATATCGAAGATCCCTAGAGCTAATTGAATAAATTATCGATACGCGGCAAAGGATAACGGTTCTTTACGGTTCTCTTGTTCAGCTACCGATAATCGATGCATAATCTCATGGATCTATCCTTCTTCTTGACAAATAGAACCGGAGCACCCCAAGGTGAAGTACTCGGCCTCACGAATCCTAAGTCAAGCATCTCCTGCAACTGCACCTTCATCTCTCTCAACTCAATTGGTGCCATGCGGTAAGGAGCCGTCGAGATCGGTTGTGTATCTGATAGCAATGTGATCTCGAACTTGATCTCTCTCTCATGAGGTATTCCTGGTAGCTCATTAGGAAAAACATATGGATATTCAGATACTACTCTGATGTCATGTGTCATTTGCTCATGATCATATACCTCTTGAACAAATTCTAGATAGGAATCGCAACCCTGATCAGCAAGTCGATGATCTCGCAACACTGAAATGTACTCCATTTTGGAGTCATGTAAAGTACCCTCAAAATTGAACTCATGTAAATCCAAAGTCCTGAAGACAATTGTCTTCCTAAAGCAATCAACAAGAGCAAGATGAGTTGATAACCAATCCATGCCTAGAATTAAGTCAAACTCATCAAGATGAAGAAGTAGACAATAAGCGATCATCTCGTGATCGCCAATCATTACTAGCAAATGCTTGACTATCAGGGAAATGATAAACAACTGGCCACCTGGCTCACTGTTGTGATATGGAGAAGATAGAGTCTCAGCAACTCTATCTAAAGAAGCTAGTAACCTCGAAGCAAGGAAAGAATGTGTCGCTCTAGAATCAAACAAAAAATGAAAAGGTCAGCCCAAGACTGAGACCATACCTTTCACTATAGTAGATGTTGAATGGGCTTGCTCCTTTGTCACTGCGTGTAATTGACCCCGTCTGGCCGGTGCAGTACTGGAACCTGCCACACTCTGTGTCTGTCTCTGCTGCTGCCTCCTGAAGTTGGAGTTCCTACCAAGGAAACTCCTTGAACGTTGTGCCTGAGGCTGCGACAGTGAAGGGTGTGGCTGAGGCTCACCAGATCTCTGGGGACATTGATGTCGATAATGTCCCCACTCGTGGCACAAGTAACATCGAACTGGCCAGGTAGATGGAGTGGTTGCGTCTGTGCTCCGAGTCGGTCCTACTGGGGGTATGTCTGCTCATTGTGATCTAGATGGTCGTGCTGAATCTGTGCAATCCGGCCAACTTCTCCCGCACCTCTTCCCGCATGCCTTTGATGAACTTTTACAGATTCTCATCTGTAAATGCGACAATTGCCCGTGTATGTCAAGACATCTCGGTATATTTGACAAAGTAGTCTCTAACTGACATTCGTCCCTGGCGAAGCTCTGCAAAAGTCAACGCCGGGACTCCTTCCACTTCATAGAAAAGAAGTGTGAGATGAACCTCGTTTAAAATCATCCCATGTAGGCTCTCAGCCTAACTCAGAAACTACAGCATCCCACCATCTCTTGGCGAAATCTGTCAGTGAGTACTCCATGAAAGATAGCCACATGTCTCGTGGCACATGAATCATCCTCAACACCTTCATCACCCTCTTCAGCCACTGCGCAACAACATTTGATGTACCGGTGCCCTCAGATAGGAGCACATTGGCTAGCTGGTAAGAAGTGAAAAATGACTTGTGCCTATGGATAGCAGAGTACTCACGTGCATCCTCATCTGCAAAGTCAACAGGGTCCTATTCCCTATCAAAGTCTCCATCCTCCTCAGCTCTCGTGCTCTAGTATCTCCTCAAATGGATCATGAAAATGAGGTTGTTGTACCTCTACTGACTGTTGCTAGTCCCAGCATGTGTCGTCGTGAGATGGATGGTAGGTGGAGTCTGACAGCTCCTCAAATATCATCTCTATATTAGTATATCGATCTGCAATCTCAGTCTGGTGTGCCAGAATCCGGTCCTGTTGGCCTCTCATAGCAGCCTGCTGCTACTGAAGGTCGGTGAGAGCAGTCAGTATGCATGTCAGCTAGTCAGCCATCTCCTAGCCTGGTCGGGATACCATTGCTCTGCATGAGAACCATTTATTAGTCATAAATTTGTTGTTTCCAGATACTTATCATATATGCTTCTTCTCTTCTTGGGATATAATATGAAAATTAATGAAATTGGTAACATCTGTGGTAATTGAATTTGAATGTCACATTTCCCTTCTCGGACTCACGACAAGTCGGAAGACTGTCGCTATGTGAGAACTTAATGCGATCTGAATTGTAATACTACGAGTGTGTGTATCGGGATACCAAGGCCTTGATACGAAACTGTGAACTCCCTCGGATCTGGGTACTCTTTTATGACGCATTCACATAATTACATTCACATGTGATCGTAGAAAATGTTTAAAATTCAGGGAAAAAATTTCTGATGTTGCATATGTTATTTACATTCAAGAATATTATATTAACCCCAGAACAATCAACCAATAAGTGTCATCAACCTTTCTTTTCATTAATTTTCATAATTATATACACATGTTCATGAGAGATTACAATTATACATATATATCCCAAAATCTTCAGAAGAGAAAGAAATGGTATTTTACATTATATCTTAACAAAAGCTAAAACAAAAGAAGTTGATCCAAAAGAAATCATACCGTCTAATATAAACACGATTTCTTGAGGTCATCAACCTGTTATTGTCCGGCAGGCTCCTTGCCTGCCAAAACATTGTAGGAAAGAAGAAGCATCAGTGAGCGCTGGTACATCCATATTTCATATTATAAAATAAGCACACATTTAATATGGATACAAAAGAAACAAGTAGAAAGGCATAACAACCAAAGTTACAACTACTTGTTTTGAAAGAGAAGTTTTCATGCTACAGTGATGGATGCCTCAAGTTTTCCCATTACCTCCCATATGTCACATTATTATATAGTAGTTAATGACATATGTAATAATTTTCCCAATTGCCTTATAACATTATATATATTCATGTAATAGTTGATGACACATATGTATATCATACATATAACTATTATTGTCTTATTATTTAGGATTCTTAAATATGGATTTTTATAATGAGGAAGATTTAGGTTTTGAATGACTCTTGATTTTATTTGAATTCTTTAAGTTAAGTAGACAGTCTGTGGTCTTGGTCGGTGTGTGACCTCACACTATAACTAAGGCATGAAAAAGTGCCTTAGGATTGGGGTGCCTTCGTAGGCATGCGGTGTTGTATAATGCATCATAACTAAGTTTCCAACATGTCCACTTAACTTAATTATAGTCAGATCTAGTCAAAACAACTTACACTCAACTTCCTCTCTTAGACAAGATCTATAATACTTCTCTCTGAGTTCATCTCAAACTCCCCCAAATGTAACCCTAGATGATTTCAGATGTAACATCGCCAAACCTATTGGCGAAAAAGTAATTAAAACTCAAGCGGTGAGGTAGCCTCCTAAGAGGCTCTTCCGTCTCACCCTCTAATTGGAAGTGCGGTCCAATAGAGGGAAAGGTCTACTCTAAAACTACGCCCCAGAGATGGGTGAGAGAGACTCTCCAGAAAAGTCACTCTAGAAAACCAGTCCGACTATTACGGGAAAACAACCTCGTACGAAAAACTGAAAATTGAGGATCCCCCGCATGGGTATCCTAAAATAGAGGGTCAGTGGAATTGGTCAAAAGTCGGGATCCCAATGAGGAGTAAAAACACTGCAAGCTCACGTAAAACCGAAAAAAAGACTGAGATCCTAGACCGACGTACTAAGCGGTCGCTGCCTAAATTGAGCTTCCTATATCCCGCCCAGTTGAGGGTCACCGCGCCCTCGCACGGTCAGGTGTAACAGTCACCGTGACCGACCATCGTAATTATTAGACACCAACGTTTTTCTTGCTTGTCTACTCTTTTCTTTCTTAATCTATGAGGATGATGCATTTGTTCTTGATGAATAGATCTTTTCCAAAGTTTGGCAAATCATGATTTTGTCCTTGAGGTGACATTGCTTTATCCAATATTATAGGTCCAGCATGATCGGTTAATTATTAATAATTGATGATCGATGATGATTATTAATTCTATACCAAGGCCAATTATAGTCAACTCATCAGTGGTCAATCATAATTGTAACCAATCTCAACTAATAAACATCCAAGAGTTACACTAGCCCAAGGAAAATGGAGTGATATTGACTTGATTGTTTGAAGTATGAAAGAAAAACACTTAGCTCAATTATCAAAATTTAACTAATACAACATAGTTTGATGAACTGATCTTCTTTTCATACTCCATTTAGACGGAAGTTAGGCTTTTGATAAAAAACTTTCCAGAAAATTTATATGCCTTAAATGAACTAATCAATGAGTCCTTTAACTAAAAGATGCACCACTCTTATCCGTAGCATATGTAAAGGATACTAACTTAAACAGAACAAATACACTATATAACATTCATATTGATGTTTGTGAATCTCATCTTATATTAATGTCAAGTGCGGTGAATCAAAAGGAGCTTATAATGCTATAGCACCATGTTACACCCATAAGCATTCATATCCAATAATCAATATACCCAATCAGGATTTCTTTATAATATCCTCAATGCAAATTTCTTTTTGCTCCTTAAAGGCAAAAACTGGTAATATATGTGAAAAATCAGATAATTGCCTCAATATCCAAAGCCACATACTGCAGTAACGGCCCTCTTATCTAAGGCTTGGGTTAATTTTATCATAATGAAGGTCTGGACCTTTAATACAGATTCATTAGAATGTTTTGACATCATGTTGTTACATAGGACTCATCGTTGTCACTCTTTCATAAATTTTTATTTCAAACCCAACTATAAAGACTCATGTTAATTTCAGATAAGCTACATGTTTCATTCATAACAGGGCAAGCATCCATATAATCTACACTATTAAGAGTAACGTCAGAATATATTTCATGTATATATATAAAAACATATAAATCAGATTCCAGTACATAAATATAGTACATAAACATATATATATATATTGATTATTTGACAGCCCATTTCCCCTTGAAATCATATCCTAACGAAAATCAAATTATCCAAATTTCAGGCAACCACTTCCATGAACTGGTTCATGCATGCAATATTTAACTCCTGATCTCTAAACATTTCAAAGAAAAGAATGAATTAACTAAAGATACAATATGAGCTCATGCATGCAAGAGCAACTAAAGCTAAGGATCACCTACACCATTTTTTTAATTATTATTGTATAATTTAAACCTTTCTCAATGAATGTATATATATATATGGGGTCAAGATAGGTAAAATGCATGTGTGGTAGCAAAGGAAGGTGGGGAATTGTACCTTTAACTTAGATCTCTAAAATGGAGATCATAAGCATGCATGAGGATTGGATTGGAGGCTTCAATAGTGGTTGGAAGCATCAACAACAACTATTTAGAGTTGTCGGACTGCAGCCTTGCAAGGAAGAGAAGAGCTTTGGTGATGGGAAAATAGAAAAGAGAAGAAGGATGAAGCTCTTCTCATGTTGGAGATTGGTAATATGGAGGGAAATGGAATGAAAAGGGTAAATGGAAAAGGGAAAGAGGCTCCCACGTTGGGCTTTAATAGAGAAAAGAGATGGGGGACGGGGAAGTTTTCTAGAAACTTCCTCACTTTTTTACATCACCCTTATTGATGTCATTGATGACATCATCTCTAAAGATGTCATCCATGACATCACAACAAAATAAAATAAAATTCTTATAGATATATATAATGTATTTATTATATGTGTATATATATATGGAAAACAAAAGTCCCACGTATAAGCACCTCGAATCTTGGATTTCGACGCGCAATATATCAATCTGATCGTCTCTGCTCGACGATCAAAATGAGTATAATGTCGATACACTTCCGATTGGATTTTGAGCCCGTGAAATTTTCGAGATACGGTTTTGGTTTGGATTTAAATTTTTTGAATTTAAAATATCAAAAGATTTCTAATTGATGAATGATCGATTCCGTTGGTTTTGTTTCGTCGAATCGGATCTTATGACGATCTCGGTTTGTTTCACGGTTTCCAAATTTATGTCGTGGCTTTTTCGGGCACACACTAAGATGCGACTGATTTTTTTTGATTTTGCCCGAACGACTTTTAATTCGTGATCTATTGATCGATTTAGGTTGTTTAGTATTGACCAACAACTTTATTGAGTTAATTGGACCCAAATCGGATCGGGTTCGATTTTAGTTGGATCTGGATGTTACACTCAATGCTACTAGATCTGGTTGAGATGAACTACCCTCCCTAGAGGAAGATGAGAGGTTCCTCCTAAGTGTACTATCCTCGTATGCTACTCCAAACCAAGGTCAGTTGCCTCCTCACCACCTCATCCGTGTTGAGCCACGTGTAAAGTGCATGTGCAAGTCAAGCCATTGTCTACAAGAGTCATGTGTGTGTTGTTAAGTGCTCTATTTAGACTAGTTAAGATGATATGTGAACATAACCTAGTGGACTTGTAGAATTAAGTCTCAAGACCTGGAAAATCCTAAACTTAGATCCTATAAGGTTCCTCTAACAATAAGTGGATTAAAGTCTTAATTAAGTTCCATTTCTCAATTTTATTCTAGACTAGTTTAAATGTCAACATTACTCTGAAAAATGCTCATGCAAATACAAAAAAAATGTACAATGCAAAGAAAAGAAAGCAAAATTTTCTTTTTTTTTTGAAACAATTTTCTACTTTTGATTTTTTTATGGATTTTAGGAAAAAAATGATGCACGTGTAAAAAGATTTTTTTTTGGAATTTTAATTATGCAAATTTTTATAGGCTTTTGGTTTTTGTACTTTTTAGGGATTTTTTAATAAGGGTTAGGGTTAGTAGATAAGTTACACATATTTACACGAGAGTGAGTCATTTATTTGCAAGAATTAGGTGAAAAAATTACAACTTGAGTGGTAGTAACTTATACAAGTATATGTATGTATATATATAGTTGGTAAAGAATTTTATGGGTGACGCATATATTCCTCAAACTTATTTGAAAATAATTTTACAAATACTTTTGAAAACTATAGTCCAAAATAATTATTTTTTTCAAAGAATTTTACAAACATTTACAAACATTTGAAAACTATTTTGCAACATTTTTCAAATAGTATATATAGTTTTTTTTAAATAAAAATTAATCATTATCAAAATATTTGCAAATAGTTTTACAAAATAATTTTATTTCACGCAAAGAAAAGAAAATTTTTACAAACCTACATAGTTTTACAAAGGTTGAAAACATTTTTCAAAACAATTTTCAAATAGTTTTCAATATATTTTCAAATTACTTTCAAAATATTTTAACTTGACTTATTAATCAGTATATACGAAAAGAAATTTGAGGAAATATCCGCATCTTTTTATTAGTTGATTTTATTGAATTTTAAACGTATTTACACAGTATTTTAGCCATATTAAAAATATAAAAGCACGAGTTATGGCTAAAATATATATATATACAATATATATGACACCCCCATATACTTAGCTCGAACTATGTCCTCATAGTGATCATAGAGCTGCAAAGGAAGACAAAACTCGTGCTGAGTATAGAACAGTGAAAAGACTCCTATGCTACAACGACTCAAAGAATACGAAATGAAAAGAATAGAAGTCAGTGATCCCCCCTATACTTAAAATGAAATAATCCTAAGTATAGAAGATTGTACAAATGGGGAGAATTGAGGATGAGAATTTACACAAAAATCAACGAATTGACATGTCCCCCATATACTTAGGGTAAAGGATCCCTAAGTATAGAAAAGAATATCTACATGCAAGGGGACAAAGTAGGAGAATATACAGAGATTAACTCCCCCATAGTTTGAGTTGGAGATCCCAAATATAGGCAACAAACAAGAGGTAATCCACACAAAGAATATGAACAACCTGAGTCTAACACCCCCCTATACTTAGGATAGAGTACATCCTGAGTATAGCAAAAATCCTAAGCGAGACCAGGGGTGCTAGACAAATCGGAAGAAAAGAATGAAATAACCGAAAACATGAATATACAAAGAAGAGAAAGTGAAGAGTAATTCAGGTATGAGACACATTATGTACAAGTCAAAGGATACGTCTCATACAAAATGAATGGGGGCAACGTTAACGGTCAGCGGGTCATGATCATGATAGGGCTTTAGGCACTGACCGTTGACTCGGAAGGTGGCTTCAGAAGACAACTCATATGTCTATGATGTTGTTGTCATACATCTTTATGACTAAATATGGGCCTTTCCATTTACTCTATAGTTTTCATGGAAATAATCTCAACCTGGCATCAAACAACTATACTCTCTGATTCAGCTCAAACTATTTATGGCGGATATGAGAATCATGCCACATCTTCAATCTGTCCTTGTAATGTAGGTTGCTAGAAAAGGATGTATCTCTAAGCTCTTCTAGGGCTACCAACTCTACTTATCTTTGATCTCCTACACTCTCAAGATATAAAAATATCTCTGATACTGTCCATAGTGACTTGTGATTTATCTCAACAGGCAAGTGGCACGGCTTGCCATAGACGAGTAGAAAAGGAGATGTACCCAAAGGTGTCTTGAAGGAAGTCCTATAGGCCCACAAGACCGAGTCTAAAAGCAGTGACCAAACTTTTCGGTTTGGATAGACAACATTCTGCAAAATCTTTTTAATATCCCTATTTGAAACCTCAGCAAGACTAGATGTCTATGGATGGTATGGTGTAGCAACTCAATGGTCTATATTGTACACGTCAGTAAGGGCCCTTACCTTGTCGTCGATGAAATGAGTACCACTTTCAGATATCAAAAACCGAACCGCGTGATAATGTTCTTCATCAAAAATCTGCAAACTATATTGGCATCCATGTTTTTGGTGGGGATTGCCTCAACCTAAGGACGAACATAATCCACGGGAAACTAAATGTACTTGAATCCTTGACTTTTGGGGAATGGGCCCATAAAATCGATGCCCCATGCATTAAAAACCTCACAGAAGTGAATGGGCTGCATCGGCATCATATCTCTATGTCCATAACTACCCATCCTCTGACAGTCAGTACACTTCTTCATGAATTCATCAGAATCCTTGAAGAGGGTTGGCCGCTAAAGACCGGATTGGAGCACCTTTTGTGTCCTCCTCTTCCTAGAGTGATGTCCTCCAGCCTCAGACTTGTGGCAGTAAGTGAGGACATTGTGGTGTTCCTCTTGAGGAATACACCGACGCCAAACACTATCTCCTCCTTCATGGTAAAGGATGGAATCCTCCCAGTGGTATTACTTGGCCTTCGCTAGGAAAGTCTCAAGTCGCTGCCTGGTCCAACCTTGTGGAACTTTCTTGACAACAAGATAGTTCACAAGGTCGGTGTAAAACGAGAGTGAGGTGATAGTAAAAATCGCCTCGTCTGGGAATGTCTTTGTGATAGGTGTGGTAGTCTCAGAATCCTCAAGATGCTCTAATCGGGAGAGGTGATCCACCACCACATTCTTGACTCCAGGCTTGTCCTTAATCTCTATATCAAACTCTTGAAGTAGAAAGATTCGTCTGGTAAAACGTGCTTTGGCATCCTTCTTAACCATAAAGTACCTGATGTCCGTGTGATCGGTGTACATAGTCACTCTAGATCCAAGAATGTATGATCGAATTTTATCCAAAGCAAAAACTACGGCCAGCATCTCTTTCTCAGTCACAGTGTAGTTCCGATGGGCATCTGATGAAACCTAGTTTCATTGTCATAAATCACGATTATTAACCCCCTTGCTTAACTTAATGTCAATAAAAATTAGATAAATCCTTGTTTATATCAGAGTCATGGAATAAATTAAAAATACAAAAATAACAAAATTAAAAATCGTAGTGTTCTTACCATCAAAAATTCTCACAAAATTATTTCTCCTTTGATTTGACCTCGTCTCCATTTTTTGTCAACATGAAACTTGTAGATCTCATCGAGATCTACAACTTTTATGTTTTGAGTTTTTCCAAATTTAGTCTCCTTCTCCCTCATAATTCACTTTCTTTTTCCGGATAACTTGATTGGGCCATGTGGCGCCTTCTGGTTGCACCACGTGGCCCGTATCTTCGTGCGCCACACGCCCAATCATTCTGACCGTTGACGAATCCGCAAAATAGGCCCTTTAATAATGCTAAATTAGCACCTTAATAAGTCGAAGCAGTCGGGCCAATTTTGGTCATCAAAAAGATCAACCCATTTATAAATATGTGATAAATCCAAAACAAGGTGATCGTTATTTATTTTACTTGGCAAGATACCAAGGTCGAACTCAGGGACACGAGCCTCTCTCGTATTAATCGGGTTTAAGCGTGCTTAATCTAGTGTTTGAAATAAAGGCATATAGGTCAAATGATGCAAAGACACAACATGACAATGAAATTAAAAATAAACATGCATTTTTTTTTTAAACATTTTTTATAATGCAAATGATGCCATTCAAAGTGAATGATATGCCCTAAATAACAGTCACTTGAGCCATAAGAAAATTACGAGTCGATCCAAGTTGAAATAAAGCAGCCTCTACTAATATGAAACACGTAGGCATGATAAATCAAAAAGATTCACGACACTTCAATAAGAAAATTTTACATCACAGTTCATAGTGTCAAATCTAAAATTTAAGCATGCCATAATGAAGAGGATGAGATGAGCTTTAAAACGAAACTGGAATCAACTTAATCGGAGCTACGAGGCTCAAGTTATGCAACAAAGAAGCTAAGGGCATAACTGAAATAAAACATGAAAAGATAACTACAAAAAGGTCCCTGGGAGGGACTAAAAAGCAATTAAAATAAAGCGCAAGACCTTCCCTGTAATTTACCCAAAAGCGCGGGGACCTTTTTGCAAATATGGAGAAGTTCGAGGGCGTCTCTGCAAATTTCCCAGGGTAACACGTGCGATGCACGTGCGACCCAGGCTCGGACGGAGGCTCGGCTTTGGCAGAGGGTCGGAGTAGCTTCGGCTAGGCTCGGTGGATACGAAGCTCGGTGCAGGCTCGGTCGAGGCTCGGAGCAACCGAACCTGGAGGCACGGATACGGAGGCTCGGGGGCTCTCTGGCGTCGCCACGTGTCAAGGCGTGGACCATTCGATCATGGTGATCGAATGGCTCTGAAAGTCGGCGACGTGGCTCGATCATGGCCGTTGGATCATACGAATCCAACGACATCTGGAGGAAGCTCGGGATGATGGCGTGGCTGAACCTGAACCGTTGGATCGAGATGATCCAACGGTCGCTGCTATTCCATCTTCATCTTCGGCTGGTGGCGGGGTTTGGTCTCCGGCGAGGGAGCTCCAGCTCCGCCTCTCGTCTCCGGCTGCAAAGGACCTCCCCGAAGCTTCCTAGAAGGACGTCGATGAAGCTGGAAGCTCGGGGAGGATCCAGAAGGCTCTGGCGTCGAGGATTGAGGCTCGATGGTGGTAGGCGAAGATGATGAAAAGCTCTCCGGCGAAGCTCCGGCCATTGCTCAAATTGACGACCTGCAGGGTTAGTAAATGTAGCCGAAGCATAGTAGTGTTTGCGTGAGGTAGTGGCGGTGAAATGGGAGCTCATCGGGGCGTAGAAGATGGCGGAGCTCAGTGCTCCCCCGCCGCGAGGGCGGAGGAGGTGGGTCGGAGGTGTAGAGGTCTGGAGGAGCTGGGAATATGGTGCGCGGTGAAGGGGGAATGAAGGCGGAGCTATCTGGGTGGTCAAGGGTGAAGAAGAACGGCCGGAGTGACCGAGAAAAATCGAAGAAATGAACAAAAAAAATACAAAGAAAAGAGGACGAAGCTTACCTGGTCGGAGGTGGATCGGAGGGCTTGGGCTGGAGCTCTAAGCGAGCTCCGGGTCTTCGCAACATACTGGGCAGCCTACCCAGCGAGCTCGGGCGGCTTTAGGTCGCCGCAACTCCGCCGTCGAAGGCGGAGGGTCTCACCAGGAGCCTCGTCGTCGTCGCTCTATCCGACCACCTCCCCCTGTCACTGGGAGGTGGCGGAGGGCTGGGCGAGGCCCCATGTAAAGATGGACAACCTTGAATCAGTGGAGGAGGCGGTGGTTTTAAGGGTGGAGTTGGCGGAAGTAATGGTGGCCGACGTGGGTTTGTGGTCAGTTGCGGGGCGATTGGAAGGGGGTTGAGGGTCGTGGAGGTATGCGCGAGGGTCGTGGATGATGGAGGATGACCCAGCAGTAGATGGCGAAGTGCGTGGTGTGCTGGAGTCGACGGGAAAATTGAAAGGGGAAGAGGTGCGCGAGTGGAGAACGTGGGGGAAGAAGAAGTGGCTGGAGGTTGACGACGGTCTTCGGACCGTTGGATCTGGAGATCCAACGGTGGAGGTTAAGGTGCGGAGGGACGGACCCGATTAGATCGGGGGCGATATGATCGGAGGGCCGATGGAGCAGCCACGTGGCGTGTCCAGGGCGAGGCGCTAAGTGACGGCTTAGATGAAATCAAGGGCCAGATCGATCGGCTGAGGAGATAGGCAGAAGCTGCGGTTGAGATGGAAGGTCCAAGGCGCGATCGAAGGGTTCAGCAAGGGCCACGTGGCGTGCTGTGCGCGAGGCGGTAGCGGACGGTCAAGATGAAGTGCGGGGAAAAATCAAACGGTCAAAGAAGAGGCGGGTACGTGGAGTGGCCTGGTCCGTTGGATCAGAGAAGGATCCAACGGCCAAGGCAGCAGGCGGATAGGACAAGAAGGGCCGGGCCACGTGGCTCGCCCAGATTGGGCCACGTGGCCCAATCAGGTTATTGCAAAAGTAATTTTGATTTTTGAGGGCTTTATTGGCCGAATTTGAGAAAACTCAAAACATGAAAGTTGTAGATCTTGACGAGATCTACAAGTTTCATGTTGACCAAAACTCGAAAAGAGATCAAACGAAGACACGAAATATTTTTGAGGGTATTTTTGAGTCCAAAAATACCACGATTTTTGTTTTGCCATTTTTTTGTGATTTTTAATTTATTTAGGACTCTGTTAATTATTAGACATTAACAGGTAATTATTGACAGACTTTTAAGCAAGGGGGTTAATTATGACAAATAAAGATGATGAAACTGAGGTTCATCACCCCCCTATACTTAAACTATGCTCGTCCTCGAGCATCAAAAAGAATGACTAAGTTGGATTAACCCTCTTGTGCATGTGAATACAGGATCCAATCTGATCAAGTCGACTCGGCTTCAGAGATCCAAAATTTTAGAGTTCAACCCAGCCTTAATCAAGAGGCTTCCAATTCCTCTACTTCTCTAGACTCTCTCTGATGTACATATAAACTAAAGGATATGAGTTTAGTGTTGACTGCAATTCTGAGAGTAGAGTCAATTTGTCACCCAAAATCTTGGTCCGAGAAAATCTCCTAAGGACCCAATCCTCAGCACTAGGGAATAAGTCAAATCTTGCATTCAGTCTACCGTCTCTTTAGTTGTCAGACTTAGAAAAAATGTAGATGGCAGGCCAGAAATGGAGGGCATAGGATTGTGTCAATTCTTCTCTCCCTCTCATTGGAACAAGGATTCTCTCTAGTGCCTTTTACGCAACACATTTTTTTGGTGTTGATCAGTGCGTCCGTCAAGAGAAGTTGGAGCCGTCTGCACTTGTTTTCCTGGGAGTACACCGGGGTGTGTCTCTTTTGAGTACCTATCGTACCTTCGACACCCAGACTTGTAGCATTTACGATGCAGAGCCCTTTTTTGGTGCAAGCCCGACTCCTGGTCCTAATAGCGGTGGTCCAAGTGGACACTTTGAAAAATTTTGGGAGCGCTCGCCTTTGGTGGAAGCTCTTTGATATGTAACTTTGTGGAATGAGAGCTTTTCTTTGAATTTCTTTGACTTGAATAATTTGTGGCTAGCTCCACTGCTTTTACCAAGAGTTGGCGCACACTGATCAACATTTTTTATTTATTTATCACACCCAGGCACTTAGGTCAATATCAAGAGATTAGTATAAGAATCAAGTTCTCATACTGGCTAATATTGCTGACACTCAGGTTTCATGAAGCCTTCAAAAATTTTATCCCATCCTCGAGCATCATTAGATCAAATCCAAATTTGACTTCCTCATCCCAATCCCTCAGGTGAAAAATCAACTCATCTCAATCAAAACCGCAGTCGTGCATGTGATGTGCTGATCATATTCTCTTTGTCTGAGACTAAGCATGGAATATAGCATGCAGATCTAGAAACTTAGGGGAATGTGGATGATTAAGTCTAAGACCCTGATGACTAAGGCTGGTTAACCTAAAATCTCAAAGACTTCTAAAAGCTAAGTCTTCTTTACCAAATCAGATCCCGGGTGAAAGTGAAAATGTAGAGGACTAATCCAACTTCTTCATTCAAAAACAAGACACTTTTTTTTTTAACTTCAAGAGATATTAGGACTTCCTAAGCTCAATTGAGCATCCGCGGTTCAGCCAGTATGGATGTAAGTACAGGCCGAAGCCCGTTGCTTGAGGACGGGGCCTTGCGCGATGTCCTCTAAACCATCCAATCTGCTAAGGGCGAACCCTCACTGAACGCGGCTGACTTAATTGGGCTTAGTTAGTCATTAATAGCTCCTAAAGGTTTTTAGGGATTTTTCTCATTTTTTATGGATTTTAATTAAGTTAAAACACAAGTTAGACTCAAACTTTCTTGAAAAGAGATGGCGAATTTTCAAAACTAATGTCACACAAAATAAAAAATTTTCAAAACATTTTCAAAAAAACATTTTCGAAAATATTTCTATAAAAATAGTGTAACATAATATAGAAAAGCCGCGAAAATCCTTTGAGTTTTCTTAGTCCAATGAATTTTACCTTAGCCAAAAAGTTTTTATTTTTCAAATTTTTCAGATTTTAGCTAAAGTAAATATACAGTATATACGGTATACCCCCCTATACTTAAACTTTGCTATGTCCTCATAGCATAAGAACATAGGTCCATTTAAATATAGAAGAATATACGGGAGCTAAGAGGGGCCCCCCCTATACTTAGGTTAGAAATAACCTAAGTATAAAGGCAAGAAAGGAAGAGTGGAGAAAATCACGGGGACTCGGGTCCCCCCTATACTTAGGCTGAGATTAGCCTAAGTATAAAGATGGAGATTGATGTTAGAAGGGACCCAAGGTGAACGAAGAAGAGGGATGGATTCACAAATGAGCGGTTGAATCTTCGGAGATGAAATGGAGTGTCTTCGGATTTAGGGCTGTGTGTTGCAACAAAGGCTCAATCAAGCAAGCAAACCCATAGTTTCACCAACTCACTCATGAAACCAACCTAAGTTGGTTTATTATCTTGTCGGTTTTATTGGTGATAAAACATTTGATTTTCACGCAAAGAAAATGTAAATCAAGGCATATGCGCGGGTGTTGCTCTCCCAAAACCGAATTTTACTCCATTTTAAGTTGACTTGCAATTAACAGTCCCAGTTTTATTTTTAAATTGTCACTGAATTAAGGTTAGCCATCAATCAGAAAATCATCGTCTACCGTCCATTCCATTTTCCATTTATCCTAGGTGATCAATCTAGAAAAAATGAAAGCCGAGAAAAACATGTATTCGATGAAGAAAAACGCGATCGAGACTAAGTGAGAAATCATGCAGTGATTTTTACGATAAAAGCCGCGAAAAATCTGGGGCCGTTTTGAAAAACAAAATCAATGTATGCAAGTCGAAAAAGCCGCACCTAATCATGCATCTATTAGCGGTGATTAATCTTCATCAATTTTAGCTAAGTGATGCGAAATTATGTGCGTCTTCATTTAAAGTGTGTCCTAACCTACGATCAAGCACATAAGATAAAAAAATAAAATGAGCTCGAAGAGCCGCGTGCCTAGTCCTAGGTCGACACTCAAGTGGGGGCGATCCCCACACAACCACGTTCGTCCGATTACAATCGCGAGTCTTCGATCGAAGACCGCTGTAAGAGACGAGTTTATTAAAAATTACATGCGACACATATATTTTTTTTTCTTCCTTCTTTGCTCCAAGCATGCTCCTGCGGCTCCTCGCAGCGGGGAGTATCCTGCTCCTCGCCTCCTTGATCCATCAAGGGCCCTGCCACAGAAACAATCGTTAGAGATCAAATAAGAGAGAAAAAATTTTGTATGCAAAATAGATGAGTAAATGACCTATAAAATGAAACACTAAATCAAACACACAAAAATCCAAAAAATAAAAGAAATGAGCCGTGTCCCCGGCAACGGCGCCATTTGACGAATCCGCAAAATAGGCCCTTTAATAATGCTAAATTAGCACCTTAATAAGTCGAAGCAGTCGGGCCAATTTTGGTCATCAAAAAGATCAACCCATTTATAAATATGTGATAAATCCAAAACAAGGTGATCGTTATTTATTTTACTTGGCAAGATACCAAGGTCGAACTCAGGGACACGAGCCTCTCTCGTATTAATCGGGTTTAAGCGTGCTTAATCTAGTGTTTGAAATAAAGGCATATAGGTCAAATGATGCAAAGACACAACATGACAATGAAATTAAAAATAAACATGCATTTTTTTTTAAAACATTTTTTATAATGCAAATGATGCCATGCAAAGTGAATGATATGCCCTAAATAACAGTCACTTGAGCCATAAGAAAATTACGAGTCGATCCAAGTTGAAATAAAGCAGCCTCTACTAATATGAAACACGTAGGCATGATAAATCAAAAAGATTCACGACACTTCAATAAGAAAATTTTACATCACAGTTCATAGTGTCAAATCTAAAATTTAAGCATGCCATAATGAAGAGGATGAGACGAGCTTTAAAACGAAACTGGAATCAACTTAATCGGAGCTACGAGGCTCAAGTTATGCAACAAAGAAGCTAAGGGCATAACTGAAATAAAACATGAAAAGATAACTACAAAAAGGTCCCTGGGAGGGACTAAAAAGCAATTAAAATAAAGCGCAAGACCTTCCCTGTAATTTACCCAAAAGCGCGGGGACCTTTTTGCAAATATGGAGAAGTTCGAGGGCGTCTCTGCAAATTTCCCAGGGTAACACGTGCGATGCACGTGCGACCCAGGCTCGGACGGAGGCTCGGCTTTGGCAGAGGGTCGGAGTAGCTTCGGCTAGGCTCGGTGGATACGAAGCTCGGTGCAGGCTCGGTCGAGGCTCGGAGCAACCGAACCTGGAGGCACGGATACGGAGGCTCGGGGGCTCTCTGGCGTCGCCACGTGTCAAGGCGTGGACCATTCGATCATGGTGATCGAATGGCTCTGAAAGTCGGCGACGTGGCTCGATCATGGCCGTTGGATCATACGAATCCAACGGCATCTGGAGGAAGCTCGGGATGATGGCGTGGCTGAACCTGAACCGTTGGATCGAGATGATCCAACGGTCGCTGCTATTCCATCTTCATCTTCGGCTGGTGGCGGGGTTTGGTCTCCGGCGAGGGAGCTCCAGCTCCGCCTCTCGTCTCCGGCTGCAAAGGACCTCCCCAAAGCTTCCTAGAAGGACGTCGATGAAGCTGGAAGCTCGGGGAGGATCCAGAAGGCTCTGGCGTCGAGGATTGAGGCTCGATGGTGGCAGGCGAAGATGATGAAAAGCTCTCCGGCGAAGCTCCGGCCATTGCTCAAATTGACGACCTGCAGGGTTAGTAAATGTAGCCGAAGCATAGTAGTGTTTGCGTGAGGTAGTGGCGGTGAAATGGGAGCTCATCGGGGCGTAGAAGATGGCGGAGCTCGGTGCTCCCCCGCCGCGAGGGCGGAGGAGGTGGGTCGGAGGTGTAGAGGTCTGGAGGAGCTGGGAATATGGTGCGCGGTGAAGGGGGAATGAAGGCGGAGCTATCTGGGTGGTCAAGGGTGAAGAAGAACGGCCGGAGTGACCGAGAAAAATCGAAGAAATGAACAAAAAAAATACAAAGAAAAGAGGACGAAGCTTACCTGGTCGGAGGTGGATCGGAGGGCTTGGGCTGGAGCTCTAAGCGAGCTCCGGGTCTTCGCAACATACTGGGCAGCCTACCCAGCGAGCTCGGGCGGCTTTAGGTCGCCGCAACTCCGCCATCGAAGGCGGAGGGTCTCACCAGGAGCCTCGTCGTCGTCGCTCTATCCGACCACCTCCCCCTGTCACTGGGAGGTGGCGGAGGGCTGGGCGAGGCCCCATGTAAAGATGGACAACCTTGAATCAGTGGAGGAGGCGGTGGTTTTAAGGGTGGAGTTGGCGGAAGTAATGGTGGCCGACGTGGGTTTGTGGTCAGTTGCGGGGCGATTGGAAGGGGGTTGAGGGTCGTGGAGGTATGCGCGAGGGTCGTGGATGATGGAGGATGACCCAGCAGTAGATGGCGAAGTGCGTGGTGTGCTGGACTCGACGGGAAAATTGAAAGGGGAAGAGGTGCGCGAGTGGAGAACGTGGGGGAAGAAGAAGTGGCTGGAGGTTGACGACGGTCTTCGGACCGTTGGATCTGGAGATCCAACGGTGGAGGTTAAGGTGCGGAGGGACGGACCCGATTAGATCGGGGGCGATATGATCGGAGGGCCGATGGAGCAGCCACGTGGCGTGTCCAGGGCGAGGCGCTAAGTGACGGCTTAGATGAAATCAAGGGCCAGATCGATCGGCTGAGGAGATAGGCAGAAGCTGCGGTTGAGATGGAAGGTCCAAGGCGCGATCGAAGGGTTCAGCAAGGGCCACGTGGCGTGCTGTGCGCGAGGCGGTAGCGGACGGTACGCCACGTGGCCCTTGCTGAACCCTTCGATCGCGCCTTGGACCTTCCATCTCAACCGCAGCTTCTGCCTATCTCCTCAGCCGATCGATCTGGCCCTTGATTTCATCTAAGCCGTCACTTAGCGCCTCGCCCTGGACACGCCACGTGGCTGCTCCATCGGCCCTCCGATCATATCGCCCCCGATCTAATCGGGTCCGTCCCTCCGCACCTTAACCTCCACCGTTGGATCTCCAGATCCAACGGTCCGAAGACCGTCGTCAACCTCCAGCCACTTCTTCTTCCCCCACGTTCTCCACTCGCGCACCTCTTCCCCTTTCAATTTTCCCGTCGACTCCAGCACACCACGCACTTCGCCATCTACTGCTGGGTCATCCTCCATCATCCACGACCCTCGCGCATACCTCCACGACCCTCAACCCCCTTCCAATCGCCCCGCAACTGACCACAAACCCACGTCGGCCACCATTACTTCCGCCAACTCCACCCTTAAAACCACCGCCTCCTCCACTGATTCAAGGTTGTCCATCTTTACATGGGGCCTCGCCCAGCCCTCCGCCACCTCCCAGTGACAGGGGGAGGTGGTCGGATAGAGCGACGACGACGAGGCTCCTGGTGAGACCCTCCGCCTTCGACGGCGGAGTTGCGGCGACCTAAAGCCGCCCGAGCTCGCTGGGTAGGCTGCCCAGTATGTTGCGAAGACCCGGAGCTCGCTTAGAGCTCCAGCCCAAGCCCTCCGATCCACCTCCGACCAGGTAAGCTTCGTCCTCTTTTCTTTGTATTTTTTTTGTTCATTTCTTCGATTTTTCTCGGTCACTCCGGCCGTTCTTCTTCACCCTTGACCACCCAGATAGCTCCGCCTTCATTCCCCCTTCACCGCGCACCATATTCCCAGCTCCTCCAGACCTCTACACCTCCGACCCACCTCCTCCGCCCTCGCGGCGGGGGAGCACCGAGCTCCGCCATCTTCTACGCCCCGATGAGCTCCCATTTCACCGCCACTACCTCACGCAAACACTACTATGCTTCGGCTACATTTACTAACCCTGCAGGTCGTCAATTTGAGCAATGGCCGGAGCTTCGCCGGAGAGCTTTTCATCATCTTCGCCTGCCACCATCGAGCCTCAATCCTCGACGCCAGAGCCTTCTGGATCCTCCCCGAGCTTCCAGCTTCATCGACGTCCTTCTAGGAAGCTTTGGGGAGGTCCTTTGCAGCCGGAGACGAGAGGCGGAGCTGGAGCTCCCTCGCCGGAGACCAAACCCCGCCACCAGCCGAAGATGAAGATGGAATAGCAGCGACCGTTGGATCATCTCGATCCAACGGTTCAGGTTCAGCCACGCCATCATCCCGAGCTTCCTCCAGATGCCGTTGGATTCGTATGATCCAACGGCCATGATCGAGCCACGTCGCCGACTTTCAAATCCATTCGATCACCATGATCGAATGGTCCACGCCTTGACACGTGGCGACGCCAGAGAGCCCCCGAGCCTCCGTATCCGTGCCTCCAGGTTCGGTTGCTCCGAGCCTCGACCGAGCCTGCACCGAGCTTCGTATCCACCGAGCCTAGCCGAAGCTACTCCGACCCTCTGCCAAAGCCGAGCCTCCGTCCGAGCCTGGGTCGCACGTGCATCGCACGTGTTACCCTGGGAAATTTGCAGAGACGCCCTCGAACTTCTCCATATTTGCAAAAAGGTCCCCGCGCTTTTGGGTAAATTACAGGGAAGGTCTTGCGCTTTATTTTAATTGCTTTTTAGTCCCTCCCAGGGACCTTTTTGTAGTTATCTTTTCATGTTTTATTTCAGTTATGCCCTTAGCTTCTTTGTTGCATAACTTGAGCCTCGTAGCTCCGATTAAGTTGATTCCAGTTTCGTTTTAAAGCTCGTCTCATCCTCTTCATTATGGCATGCTTAAATTTTAGATTTGACACTATGAACTGTGATGTAAAATTTTCTTATTGAAGTGTCGTGAATCTTTTTGATTTATCATGCCTACGTGTTTCATATTAGTAGAGGCTGCTTTATTTCAACTTGGATCGACTCGTAATTTTCTTATGGCTCAAGTGACTGTTATTTAGGGCATATCATTCACTTTGCATGGCATCATTTGCATTATAAAAAATGTTTTAAAAAAAAATGCATGTTTATTTTTAATTTCATTGTCATGTTGTGTCTTTGCATCATTTGACCTATATGCCTTTATTTCAAACACTAGATTAAGCACGCTTAAACCCGATTAATACGAGAGAGGCTCGTGTCCCTGAGTTCGACCTTGGTATCTTGCCAAGTAAAATAAATAACGATCACCTTGTTTTGGATTTATCACATATTTATAAATGGGTTGATCTTTTTGATGACCAAAATTGGCCCGACTGCTTCGACTTATTAAGGTGCTAATTTAGCATTATTAAAGGGCCTATTTTGCGGATTCGTCAAATGGCGGGCCACGTGGCGTGCTGTGCGCGAGGCGGTAGCGGACGGTCAAGATGAAGTGCGGGGAAAAATCAAACGATCAAAGAAGAGGCGGGTACGTGGAGTGGCCTGGTCCGTTGGATCAGAGAAGGATCCAACGGCCAAGGCAGCAGGCGGATAGGACAAGAAGGGCCGGGCCACGTGGCTCGCCCAGATTGGGCCACGTGGCCCAATCAGGTTATTGCAAAAGTAATTTTGATTTTTGAGGGCTTTATTGGCCGAATTTGAGAAAACTCAAAACATGAAAGTTGTAGATCTTGACGAGATCTACAAGTTTCATGTTGACCAAAACTCGAAAAGAGATCAAACGAAGACACGAAATATTTTTGAGGGTATTTTTGAGTCCAAAAATACCACGATTTTTGTTTTGCCATTTTTTTGTGATTTTTAATTTATTTAGGACTCTGTTAATTATTAGACATTAACAGGTAATTATTGACAGACTTTTAAGCAAGGGGGTTAATTATGACAAATAAAGATGATGAAACTGAGGTTCATCAACCGTTAGATCAATTTCCTTCCCTTCCAACATAGTCGCTTCTTCGTGCTTTGAACCATAGCCATTCGATCAATCGCCTGATCATATCTCCTCCGTTAGTTGGCGCCTCTCTCAATGCTCGCCATGTGTCGCCTTTTGCACCACCCGATCTTCTTCATCTTAGCCGTCATCTCACCAATTGATTACACCCATTTGATCTAGTCCCTGATCTCATCATCACCATCCACTTCTGCCCTCCTATGAGCACGACACGTGGCTCCCCTTGCGCCCTTCAATATCGCCTCCCCAATCTAATCTCAACCGCACTTCAGCGCCTAACCCTCGACCATTGGATCATGGAATCCAACGGCTGAAGAGTCATCCCCTACCTTTGGATCACCCTCGCAACTACATTCTCCACCTTGCGCACAGCTTGTCCCCTTTTCATTTCTCCCGACTCTTCTGCCATATTCTCCACTCTCCAACCATCCCACAATGGAGTCCGATCCTCCACCATCCTTGCGTGAGGCCACGTTTGCCATAGCGTCCCCTCTCTCGCTCCCTATTCCTCGTCCTACCCACGTCGTCAACCACCGGGACCCCCAAACTCAACCTTCAAATGCCGCTCCTCCGCCCCATTCCACCGTTGTCCACCTTTACGTGGGGCTCCGTCCAGCCCCTCTCCTCCTCCCCATGACAGAGGGAGGGCTGATCGAGGCGCGAAGATGGAGGCATCCCCCGGTGATGACCTTTGTCCATGGTAGGCCAGGATCGCAGTGGCTCTGCCATGCCAAACTACTCCACCCGGCTAATGGAGTCCAGTGATGACCCTGAGCTTCTCCAAGAAGCTCAAGCACAAGCTCCTCGTCCGCCATATCCCCAGTTAAACCTCCGATCTATCTTTTTTATTTTTTCCCTTTAGTTTCTCAAAATTATACCTCTGATCTATCTTTTTTGTTTTTTCCTTTAGTTTCTCAAAATTAATTAGGACGCTCTTCACCTCATCATCTTCCATTGATCCTCGATTTAGCTTCACCTAACCACCCTCGTCTTTGCTTACCCCTCCGATCATCTTCTCCTGCTTCTCCATTATCTAACCATGTTCGTTCCACCTCTCCTCTTCTCGTTAGAGATAGAGCATTGTCCCCTCACTCCTCCGCTCACCAGGGACCCATCTCACTCACGTCACTTCATGCACAATGCTTCGGCTATAGAGCTAACTTTGCAGGTGCTTGAAATGTTCAATCGTCGGAGCCTCATCGGAGCGGAAGCCGCGTTCTCCTCCTCCAGCGCTCTGGCATTGATCACCTCCTCCAGGGCTTCTAACAGCATCCCGGAGCTATGACGATGGTTGCAGACCTTCCAAGTTTCTCCAAGGATCTTCACCACACTTGATAGGAGAAGGTGGAGCTAGGAGTTCTTCGCCAGAGATCTGCCTTCGTCGCCAGGCACAGAAGAGGCAGACGATACAGTTACCGTTGGATGCCACCCTCCCTAGTGGTCATCCAATGGTCGACAGGAAGCCACGTCGACATCGCCCCGCACTATACAGTCATCGTTCGATCGGCTAGATCAGACGGCCAACAGGTGTCCTTGACAGCAACCCCGAGCCTTGTCCCCGCGCCTTTAGGCTCGGGGTGCCCGAGCCTCTCCCGAGCCATCATGAGCCTGCCTTTGACACCGAGCCATCACGAGCCTGCCTTTGACACCGAGCCCAGCAGCCAAAGAACCAGAGCAATCCCGAGCCAGCTCCAAGCCTGCAAGCCACCCGAACCTCGCTGTCACGTGTGAGTCATGTGACTGGCCAG
The DNA here is from genome assembly GCA_037367405.1 of Ottelia alismoides. Taxonomy (NCBI): domain Eukaryota; kingdom Viridiplantae; phylum Streptophyta; class Magnoliopsida; order Alismatales; family Hydrocharitaceae; genus Ottelia; species Ottelia alismoides. The sequence goes on along the minus strand of JAZKJV010001016.1, from coordinate 828,778 downwards.
GTATTTTGCAGGGATGCCCCCAGAACTTCTCCAAATTGCAACCAGGTCCAGAGATCACGTCCCGAAGCACGTCTGAGGTATTTTGCATTCAGACCCTTGTAGGTTTTAATAATTGCAAATATACCCCCGTGCATATGGGTAATTTATAGGGAAGGCCCCACGCAAATTCTTATTTACATTAGTCCCTCTCAGGGATATGTTTGCTAGTTATCTTTATGTTTTTCTTGCATTTATGCCCTTAACTTCATTTGTGAATATCTTGAGCATCCTAGCTCCGTTTCAGTTGATTTGGTCTCATTTTGAAGCTAACTTAATTCTATTTCTAATGGCATAGTTTGTTTCCTGTTTTGACACTCGTAGTTTTGATGCCTCAATTCAAATCTAGTGTCTCACGTATATTGCTTCTTGTGCCTTGTATTATTTCATTAATTGGACTAGCTTCATAATTTGTACCCGAAATTGACTAATGTTTATGGCTCAGATATTTTGTCTACTTCGGGCATTTTCGCATCATTATAACATTGCATTTATTTGCATTTATCGCATATTGAAAATCAAATAAAAATGGCATATCTTCATGTTTGTTTATGCATTATGTTATGTCTTCATTCTTTCATTGACCTACGAATCTTTAATTCAACACTTAGTTAAAGTAATAAGAGTCTAGATAAACCACTTAAGAGGCTCATGTCCCTAAGTTCGACCTTGGGCTTGCCCAAGCAAAATACAAATCGACCGCTTCCTTGGTGTCAATTGATGCATTATTCGAGCGAGTTTTTATTAACTTAATTTTATCCGACTGCAACGAAAGTGGTAATTCCGCATTATTAAGAGGGTAAAATTCGGGTTCTTCAACAACATCCAAGGTACGGCTGGCATAGTGTATGGGAAAGAGAAGGCCATCCCTCTTCTGTCCCAGCGTTTCCCTTATGGCAAAGTTAGAGGCGTATGTCATGATCTCGATTGGAAGAGACAAATCTAGTGGTTGAAGGATAGGAGCATGAATAATCATGTCTTTGAGAGTCTCAAAAGCCAAAAGACACTTGTCATTTACAAGGAACTCGGTGTCTTTCGTGAGGAGATCAGTGAGCGGCCGGGCAATCCTACCGAAGTCCTACATAAACTGTCGGTAGAAACCGACATGCCCTAGAAAAGACCGCAATTGTCTCAAATTGGATTGTGGATTGAGTTTTTTGATAATGTCACCCTTGGTCGGATCTACCTTCATGCCCCTGTTGGATATAATATTATCGAGCATTGTCCCTTGAGTTATCATGAAATGACTCTTCTCCCACGACAATACAAGGTTGAACTCTCTGCACCTTTGTAATATACGATCTAGGCAAGAAAGACAAGCATTAAAACTGTTGCCGTAGATCGAGAAGTCATCCATGAAGACCTCTAAAAATTCACTCACTATGTCCGAGAAAATAGAGAGCATGCACCTTTGAAATGTAGCTGGGGCATTACATAATCCAAAGGGCATCCGTATAAAAGCATATGTCCCAAACAGACAGGTGAAAGTCATTTTCTCCTGGTCTTCGGGTGCTATGACCACCTAGTTGTAGCCTGAATACCCATCTAGAAAGCAGTAGTAACTCTTCCCAACTAGTCTCTCAATGATTTGATCTATGAATGGTAGCGGGAAGTGGTCCTTCTTGGTGTCTTGATTCAATCGTATGCAGTCCACACATACTCGCCAAGAAGTGGGTATTCAGTAGCTATCTCCTCTCTGTCCTCATTCATAATTGTAGTGACACCCGTTTTCTTAGGCACCACATGTAATGGACTAACCCGCTTGGAGTCGGTGATGGGGTTGATAAAATCGGCACTCCACCACTTAGATATTTCCTTCATCACTACTTCTCGAAGATTAGTGTTCAGCCTATGCTTGAATTCACGTGAAGGCTTACCATCATCTTCGAGATAGATGTGGTGAGAGCACAGGGTCGGACTTATCCCATGAAGATCAGCTACGGGACAACCGAATGTCTTGAGTTTCCTCTCAAGAACCTTCGTCAAATGACATTCTTGGTCGTCAGTATGAGATAATGAATGGATACATCTCTGGCTCAGCCACGAGGAATTTGTACTTCATGTTGTGCGGCAAGGTCTTTAATTCTGGCTTGGTGGGAGTGGGTGGATCTGGTCTCTAGATTGTCTGCATGAAGGCTACTAGATCTGTATGAGGGAACTCTCGGTGCTCTATTGAAACAAACAGAGACTGTGTATCTAGTGAATTTGTATGTTGCTCTGGCTCTGTCTCCGCTCTAACTATGGGCTATGTGGGAATCAGACATGATAAATACTGATCAAAATCCTCCCAATCCAACTCGATGTCTGACTCAGAGGGATCTGAACTGCAATAAACAAAATCTACCACACCATATGAATCTATCTCTCTAGCCTCTATGGTATCCTTCCACGAGTGCACTCTTTGAACTCTCCTTAGTTGTATCATGGAACTTTGATGTCTCTGAAGATGTGATGAGAGCTCATGTGTCAGGATCTATCCAAACTGCTTCATCATCTGTGATTACAAAATCACACTCACGGTGGATGTCTAGCTCGGAATCTGTCATCTGCTCTGAGCTGGTGTCATCTCTGGCTCTCAGGTCCTTGATCATCTCTATTTGTACACTTTTACTCTTGATGCAAAAGTATACCTTCCCGCTACCATGGTTAAGTATGGCCTTCGTTGTTGCCAGGAACAGCCTGCTTAATATGATCGGGGTATCAGTCACACTCTCAGGGATCTCCATGTCCAACATGATGAAGTCCATGGGGAATTGCAAACCCTGAATAGTGATGATAATGCCCTTTAACAACCCCTTCGGCCTCTTGAAAGATCTATCTATGAACTAAAGAACTGTCTTGCTCTGTCTAAGAGGGTCGAACTCAAAACGGTCAAGTAAGGATATCGAAAGGAGGTTGATAGAAGAAACGATATCTAATAGAGTATGATCGAACCGCTGCTCATGTATCTCGCATCTGACATAGGGAGCTCCTGCATTTGGCTTCTTAGCTGGCAGGCAGTTCTGAATGGCAAAGCATGTAGCCTTAGTACGCAAATGGATTTAGATGTGTGGTTGCGCCTCTTCTTCCTACGGACTGTCGTCTTCTCTCTAAGGTTCTTTTGGAAGAGAGGGATGTGCTCCAATGCTTCTTGAAGAGTCAGCAGAATATGAAATGTGTCCATCATTTGTTCAATGAACTCTAATTGTTGTTTCTTTATGTTATTTTCTAGTTTTTGACCCTTTCCTAAGCAAAGTGCTTGAGGGAAGGGTATAGAGGGACCCTCCTCAGAAAATCAAGGGTTTGGAGTAGGTTCATGTGCATTCAATGGGATAGAATCCATGCAAACATCATCAGGGACAATAGATAGACTCACAAGAGATACAAAAACCTTTCCTTTATTCATATTTTTTATTTTTGTTGTTTTTCCATTTTTTGTATTTTTCTATAAGACTCCTCAGGTACAAGCTGAGTCAGCACAATAGAAGGACACTTGGTGGCATCAAGACCTTGCTCTGGCCTGGCATCTGGTAACTTGGTGGCACCAGCACCACCGTCTGCAATTGAGAATACAACGGCCTCAGCACCATTGTTTGGATCAACATCCTTGGTGGCTCAGTACCACCGTCATCATCCTACTGTTGAGAAGCATCAGTACCACCCCGGTCCTCGTCTGGTGCCCTAGAATCTGCATCGGGATGTTGCCTAGATGAGTCGTCGCTGACTGGCTTCCTATCACTTCTAAGAATCACAAAATTAGCATCAAATATAGAAGAAGAAATGTCATCCAAAATATCTTTGGAGTGGTGGTATCTATAAACTTTGCCTACCCAAACTTCCTCTTCAGATTGTTCATGCCTCAATCTGAGCAGGTATAGTGGCCTTGCCCTATATTATCTCCCTCATCTCCTGCTAGAACTCATCTATTTCTCGCTAGAAGTAGGTCTGCTGATCAGAGAGCAAGCGGGCGAGATCATTAAGTGGTAGGTTCTCATAAACTGGTGCATGAGAACCATATGGTTTGCTTTTGATGAGGATTTTGTGAGAGTCTAGAAATCTCACAAGGCGAGAGATCTAGTCAATGCAGTAACCGCTCACGAAACCCAACTTCAGATAACAATTAACCCACAATTCAAGATCAAGCAATGAAAATATATGTAGAGTTAAAAAATTTTATAACTCTACAATGGATGTATATAGTGTGCAAGCATGTATTGGTCGAACACAGGGAGTAAACGGGATTGATCGGGCAAATTAATGCAAAATATGATTGTGGTATATTTATCTATATGTCTTTTTTGTGGGTTTTTATTTTTAATTTTTAAATTTTATATTTTTTTGATATTTTTATATTTTGATTTTCAATTTTCTTTTTTTTATATTTTCTTTTTAGATTTTTATATTTTTATATTTCTTTTTCTTTTTTAAAAAATATATAATAAGACTATATATATAGAGTATGCATACAATATGAACTAATATAGACATGAATATTAATAACAATAATCAAAATAAATGAAATAAAATCTATTAGGGTTTTAATTAATTTTTTATTATTTTGTGATTTTTTAAAATTTTTTGCTAATTTTTATATATTTTTAAAATCAAAAATACCCTAGAACATGGATTAATTAAATAGATGAATTTAAAATGGAGATTAAAAATAACAAATAGATTCAAAATCTCTCCAAATTAATTTTAATATAATAATATTAATATAGAGAAAATTATAAAATAGAAAACACAATTTTTAATTTTTAGAGCATTTTTTATATTTTTATAAAGATTTGTAGGGTTTTCCAATTTTTAGGAGTTTTCTTTTGTAATTTTTAGAGATTATTGGTCTAAAGGTTAAAAATACTTAACTAAACAAAATTTTTTGGGAATTTTTTAAAACATCTTTATATTTTTTAGTATTTTATATTGTAGACAGGGGAAAATAAGGTAACATTTTATTTTTAATAAATATTAAAAGCCCTAATATTACAAATTAAAATAAGTCGTGAAAGTATATGCAATCAGGAATCGAAACTTGTTTTTTGGGAATTTTTGGAGTTTAATTTCTATTTTAAATAAAAAGAAACAACAAAGAGAAACTACATTACTAGCATGGCCATTTGTGTAAATAAAAATAAATCAAGGGGCCTACTTGCAATTTTACCAGTTTACAACATACACAAAAATATCCCGCATTAAAATGAAATAAAAAAAACTATGGGGCCTTGCCTGCAAAATGCCCACCTCAAGTGGGCGCCCACGTGAGGTGAGCTAGCGTGGACCAAAAATTGATTACCACAAAGTTCGGGGGGGCTAATTGTAAAAATTCCAAAACTTATAACATGATAGATGAAAGCTTAGATATTAATAAATAAATAACAAAAATCGCCTGGGTCAAAGTGCAAAATACCCAAGCCAGGCAGGAGCGGACTGCAGTGATCGGGTCACTTATCCACGTGTCCTCGCGTAGCCCGGTGATGGTTCATGGCAGGCGACCACGATTAGATCTTCAACTCAGATCTGATAGCTGATGGCGATGCTTTTCGGACGAAAGTTGTGCTTCAGGAGGTACAAAGCCAGATCCAACGGTGACGAAGGGCGGTGGATGAACTGGGAAGAGAGCTCGCAGCAGCAAGCTTAATCTGGCTAAATCACCCTCCTATGATGCTCCTTGAAGCTCCAAAAGTGGCCCAAAGGTTCCTGGGAGGTTCGTGTATCTACTCGGGGCGTCAAAACAAGCGGAGGCATGTCAGAATGCCACTATGAGGTCGAGGAAGAATGGCGCTCTAGGCACCTCCAGCGAAAGGCCAAAATCGCCCCAGGTGGTGTTCTTGCACTCCAATCCTGCACATGAAGAGTCAAAATGTCGAGGGCAAAATGCCTCAACGGTCAGAGGGGTGAATGGTAGTGGGGGTGGCGAAGCGGCGAATGTTCTAGAGAGGTGGTGGACTTGGAGCTCTGAGATTCTGCTCCATGGAGGAGCAGGTGGAGTGAGATGCATCGGGGCGTAGGGAAAACATGAGGGAAGCGAGGTGAGGGTCATTGGTGTGTCAGAGAACAGCGAAGCATGTGAAACTAAAAGAAAGAAACGGATCCTAAAGCTAAGGCTAAGTTAATCATGCAAGAAAAAAGAGTGTACCTCACCTGCAGATCGGGGAAGCTAACCTCGACGGCGAGCTCGCCGGAGGTGGTGGAAGCACCCGAAGACCTTGCTCAACTCCTTCGCAACGGGTCGGGGAGGAAGCTGTCACCTTCCTCTATCCGGGGCATCGGAGGGAGGTGTTGATCATGGTCAAATGATGTTCAAAACGAGAAGGGAAGGTGACAGAGGTTTTTGTATAGGATAATCAAGATGCTTCAAAGAACGAGGCATAGCGAGTGATTCAGAGGTCCAATCCTCGAGACAAGCATCTAGCGTGATAAGGTGTCATCCGAGGAGAAAACGTCATGAAGGTGTCGATCACAAAAGATGCAAGGATCGACCTCCAAAAATCCGAGAAATGAGCTGAAAAACCAGTTACGATAGCTTGGAGACCTCAGTCAGATAGTTGACGAGGTCAACGGGCAGGGGAAGCCGGTTGGTCCACGTGGACCAACCAGAAAAAAACTCTGCCAAGATTAATTAGAAAATTGATAAAAAAATAATAATAAATGAATTTATTTATTTTAAGTTATAAAATAAAAATATTTCTTATTTTCTGAGTTATTTTTTATGATTTTTTTTATTTTTTTGAGGTTATTTATTACGAGTTACTTTTTAGGGGTTATATATAGGTATATTTATCTATGTTTTTAAGTATTTTATTTTTATTTGGTATTTTTATTTTTTTTTATTTTATTTTATTATTTTATAAATTTATAACTTATTTTTATATACATAAATATATTTTTATTATATTTTTGTGATATAATATATATAATATATCCATCTAGAAGGGGTAGATTACAACAAATTTCAGACCGTTAAAAATTACCCGGTCTAGATGGACGGCTTAGGAGTCTTTGTTTCTCGCGAAATTTGAATGACATGTAGGAGGGATATATAGATGAATATACATGGTGAAATTTCACAAAAAAAATAAAAATTTTGGGGGAGAATGCTACATGTAGCAGCCAAGTTGGCTGCTACACGCAGCAGCCTCCCTTTTCTCTTTTTATATATATAAATATATTTTTATTATATTTTTGTGATATAATATATATAATGAAATAAATAGGTGTATTTAAAGTTATTGTTATTTTACCTATGTATTTTCTATACATATTTTATTTTATAGTCTTCTTTATTATTCTATTCCTATTTTAATATGTTTATAAATTATAAATAATATTTACAAAATTATAAAAATATAAAATTATAAAAATAATAAAAAATAAATAAAATTTTTATTTTAATCAGGTATACTATATAATAGGGGTCCAAAACCTAACTTTCACACTGTAACTCCAAAAAATATGAAACCCCTTCATTAAATAGCGTATTAAAAGTTATATACAATTAAAGTTATTTTGATATATTTTGAATTTTTATTTGAGAGATATGGGTCTGGAAATTAGGATTTTAGAAATTTATTCAGACTGTAGCTTTTATTCTGTGTATTATTTTTGTATTAAATCAATTCTATATTTTTCTATATTTTATTATCTTCGATTTTCATGTTCAAAGTTTCTTTATTTGAGGTAAAAAGTGGAAATAAAAAAGGTCACAATAAGAATAAAGAATGAATATTGTATTTTGTCCCTTATCTCCCCCTACTTTATTCATGGTCGACCTAGTCATCAAGATGCCTAGGTCTCGGGCTTTAAGGTCATAAAATGTCTTCTTTTTTTATTCTTTTTTTATTCCATAATTTTGGCATTAAAAATAGTAATTTATACAGTATTTACACAACAATTCATAAATGTTAAATTGCCTACATTAGAGGTATTTACATGCATTTACTAGGGTTTTTAAGGCCAATAGAATAAGGGCGATGAAATGGAGATTCATCACCCCCCATACTTGCCTTTGCTGGTCCCTAGCAAACACTTATGCAATAAGTGCAGTGAATAAAAACAAAAGAAAAGAAAAAGAAAGAAAGTGGATTAAATTTAATGATCAAACTTATCTTCACAAAATCAAAGTTTGGAGCTTAAGTCGAACCTTTGAAATTTTAATGCGAGTGGAACCTTATTAATCAGATTTGAAATCCAACAACCTTCAAGAATCCCAAAACTCTGCTCAAGTCTCCTCAATAGCCAAGTCAGAATACTTCAACTCATACGCAAACCCATACGACTATGAATCTGACTAGTACAGTGTATGTGATGGTAGCTCTCCCTAACTAAAATGACAAAGAGATTGACTTCTCCAGCATGACAACGCAGTGATTCCCCAATATAGTAGCTCCTTCCTCGAGGAGCGGGGTATTCACTTCTAAGTTCAAGTGACAACCAACTTGAGATGAGGGGATGAAGAGAAGAATGGACGGTAGCCAGTGTAGCTACCTATCCTAGGATGTATGACCATTGTTGTCTAGTCATCAAGCTGCAAGCTCACATGTTTTGACTTTCAAGCTCAAGCTTGCTTATTGACTATACAGCATGTATACACTCTGGCAGGCATTTTATTTTCAATCAGGCATGTTCACTTTTTTGAAGCTTTTTTCCTTTTTTGCCTTTTTTTAAATACTATATATAGTAGCATTTATAAAAGGAGTTTTTCCTCTTGAGCCAGTAGACTATCCCTCTTTTGAAGAACTATTGCAACCCACACTCTCCTGCCTTTAGATATCTACGCCACTGGACGGTTTGGGGTGTACTTCCCTCCCTAGACAAGGACAAATGTTTCCTCTTGTGCATGTCTCATACCGACAAATCCAATTCCCTCACCACTCCAACTGAGTTGAGCCAAGTGAAAGGTGTAGGTGTCCAAGTTAGGTCATTATCCATAAGAGTCGTGTGTGTGCTCTGAAGTACTTTACTTAGGCAGTCAAGAATACATTGAACCAAGTCTCGTGATCCTCAAAGAATTAAGTCAACTAGACATGAAGTACCTCAATTCCAGCTCCTATAAGGTTCCTGTAATTAGGTAGATTTAAGGTCCAACCAAGCTCCAATCTTCGGATTTTACTTAGACATGTTCAATCATCAAACTCAATTCGAAAAATGCGAATGCTATGCAAATGCTATGCAAAAAATATTGTTATGATGCAATTTTCCAAGATTTTGAACTTTTTATGAATTTTTGAAAAAGATGATGCAAATACATTTTCGTATTTTTCAAAAAGATTTAGCAAATATTTTTGGTATTTTTGTTAGAAATGCTTTTGTGATTTTTGAAAACAAAAGTTTTTGGATAAAAACTAGGTACAAATATTTACATGGGGATGCATCTCGTATTCACAAGAATTAGGTTTTAAGAATTTATAAGGGATAAATGATCAATTTTATAAATATATTTAAAGAATTTTAGAGTGATGTATATATATATTCCTTAAATTTATTTGAAAACCACTTTACAAACAATTTGAAAACTATAGTCCAAAATAATTTTTACGAACAATCTTACAAACATTTACACATTTGAAAATCATTTTGCAAAGGTTTTTCAAATAGTATATATAGATTTTTCAAAATATTTTTGCAACCATTTTCAAAACCATTTACAAATAGGTTTTCAAAATTTTTATTTCATACAAAGAAAAGGAATTTACAAACAAAACATTTTTACAAAGGTTTAAAATAATGAACACAATTTTTCTAAATAGTTTTCAAAAGAATTTTGTAAAAGGATTTTCAAAGTATTTTTCAAATTTTTTGCAAAAAAATATTTTTACCTGATTTATTAATAAGTATATACAAAAAGAATTTGAGGAATAATATGCAGCTTTTTATTAAGTAATTTTAATGAATTTAATAGGTATTTTTAGCCATAATTAATATTATTAAAAATACGAAAGTACGAGTTATGGATAAAGTATATACGCAGTATATACGACCACCCTATACTTAGCTTGAGCTATGTCCTCATAGATCAGAGAGAAAAAGAGAAGACATAACTCGTACTGAGTATAGAAAAGTCTAAAGAATAAATGAATAAGGAACGAATAAACGAATGAGAAGTTGATCATTCCCCTATACTTAGGATCAAATAATCCTAAGTATAGCAGACTGTACAGAAAGCAGGGAGGGTCAAGGGTGGGAATGAATAGATCGTACTCAGACTGTCTCCCCTTATACTTGGGGTAAGATATCCCTAAGTATAGACAAGAAGAAGATACAATGAAGAGTATCAAAGAATGCAAGAACTTAGGGTGCACACCTCCCTATACTTAGGACAAAGTACGTCCTAAGTGTAGAAGACTGACAAAAAGGGGTGACACATTTTCGGTAGAAAAAGAAAAAGTAAAAGGAAAAGAAGAAAAGAAGAAAAGAGAGATGAAGATGGAAGAAGATAGAAAAGAATGTACACATCACTCCCCCTACACTTAGGGTAAACGAGGCCCTAAGTATATGCAACAACAAGAGTGATGAAATAGAACGAAGAAAGAACACTCGGCTCGTCCACCCCCTATACTTAGGACAAAGTATGTCCTAAGCAAGGCACACATGAGAATGGGATGGACGAGCAATACAGGAGATAGACAGAAGAAAATGAAAGCGAATGTACAACAGAAATGGAGGTACAAAGATCAAGAATATCGAAAGTGAACCTTCTTGTGGGGATGCTGAGGAATAGATATGATAAGATGGAGGTCGATATCAGGGTCCACAGTAGATGGAAGCCGATCAGGATCGACCTGTTGAAGATCCTCAGCAGTCGCAGAGTGAGAAGGCACATATGGGTTAGTGGAAGTAGTGTGGCTAGGTCCGGCCTTAAGTGTCTCGCTGATATTAAAGTGAAAAAGGATGAACTCATCAGCGGAAGAAGTAAAGTCAAGGTCATCCTACGAGGTCTCTCATAGGTCAAAACCAAAAGGAACGAACTCATCGGTGAAAGTAGTTGAATCATGTTTGTCCTCTATAGTCTCGACCGGATCATCATTTTCATCAAAAGCCTGAATTCTTGGATATAAGCAACAAGATAAAATTCGGCCTTAGTCTCATCGATATATGCCCTCTGCTCTAAGATGTCAATCATGTAAATCCTGTGGATGTCATCAACGCATCGCCAAACACCAGAAGAAGGAACTCTGAGGTCCATGCTTTTCAAGTCTCCCTCCATGGGGAGGAATTCCCGGGTCTCAATGGAATCCAGCCTACAACAAAAGTCTATGATGGTCTCATCAAGGTCACAGTCCTCAGGGTCAGCTAGAATAGGTGAAGTCACATCAGGTGCATGTCTCTGATCGGTAGTGAGCACCTGACTCTCATCAACAGGAAAGAAGCGAATCTCTCTTGATTCATAGTTAATAACAACTCGTAGAGGCGAGGAATGGTCATCCCAGGATGATTGGAGAGTGCTCCCCAGTAGAGATCTCCATGGGCAATACGACAAAGTCGACGGTATATCTCATACCTTAAATCCAAAGGACAGTGTTTTCAAGGATACCCTTCAGCCTCTTGATAGATCCATCAGCAAACTGAACGATCATCCTGGTTTTCTTGAGAAGCCTTAAGTGAAGAGACTATGCCAGTGAGAAGGGTATGATGCTAATCAAAGCACCGCTGTCAAGGAGAGTGTGATCACATATGTGGTTAGAGATGGTGCATCGGATGAATGGGGTAGATGTATTCCTTTTCATAGAAGAATGACGGTGAGCGATGGCATGGGCAGTGGCCATGGTCAAGATATGACAATCAGATCTACTCCTCCACTTTCTCTTCTTGGGTTGAGGAGCAGATAATTGGGGCATGGCATGTTTAAGTGGGGCTTTAATGATCTCATGAATAGTGTCCACCACCTCGGGTTCAGTAAATATTTTTTTAATCTTTGAACCTCCTCCATACAAGGGAGGAGATCAGAATCAGCATCCACATGAGGAATGCCGAGAGCAGGCTATACAATGGCATCCTCGGGGTCAAAGGTGGGACAGAATGTGAGTGGATGTATGGGTAAATGATCTTCTAGGTGGTCCTTCTCCTCACAGTCTGAATCAACCATATGTCTCCTGAAATCTTTTTGTTTTTCTAAAATTTCCTAATTTTTTGTATTTTTAGCGATTGCAAGCTCACATAGGAATTCTCAAATGAACCCATATCATCAAATGATGGAGTATCATGATCTCTCTTATTTATACTAGTGAGTTCGTCAATCCTTTGTCTCATATGCTCCATCATCTGGGTCAAGTGCTCAAAGGTGGACTCCATGAGAGGTGACTCCAACATGTCAGTCTCGGGTGGATGTGAAGCGAAATGTGAAAGTGGAGGTGGATAAAAGTCCAAGTTTTGAAACTGTGGCTGAGGCAGATATGTATATAAATCAGGAGCAAAGTCCTCCTGGAAAAAGGGAGGTGGACTGGCTGGAGTGTACGAGGGATCAGCAAAGTCCGGATAAAAATAACTTCGGGTGGTCATCTCGAAACGAAATGAAAATGATCGGGAGAGCACGATGGTGAAGTCAAGGAATGTGAAGAAAAAGGCATAAATGCACTAAGACTATCTAGAATGCACACAAACAATCACAAACAAACACACCCCTCAATTCGCCTACTCAGCTCGGTGAATCGTAAAAGTGCGGTCTTTTTACCTTGTATGTTTTAGAGTTAGGTGAGAAGTCAAAAAGTTGCACAAACACTTAGGAAGGTTGAATGGGATTTTGGCAATACTCCTTAGGCACTAGACCTCGTCAAGTGTGTAGAGTCTGAGAGAGCCATGTATATTACAATTTCGAGTCTCTCTCTCACACACTTTAAAATTACACAAATAAATACAATAATAAAAATGTCTCTTTCTTCAAAATATCTCTAAGTCTTCCTTGGTGCTAGGTTGGCAAGCCGAATCTAGCTTCACATGGGTGCACAGGCATCTTGAGTAAAGCGCCTCCCTTGATCCACAGTACCACGCACAAAGTCAACAAGAGAGGGTGGTTAGATAGTTCAAAAAAATAATGTCAAATAAATAGGAAAATAAATAGAGGAAAAATATAGACAAAATCACACAATTAATCAAAAGCCAATCTATGTGTTGTTTCTCCCCGACATCGGAGCCATTTATTGAAGAGGATTTTGCAAGGGTCTAGAAATCTCATAAGGCGAGAGATTTAGTCAATGCGGTGACCGCTCACGAAACCCAACTTCAAACAACAATTAACCCACAATTCAAGATCAAGCAATGAAAATAAATGGGAAGTTAAAATTTATTATAATTATATAATGGATGTGTATAGTGTGCAAGCATGTAGAGGTGGAGCATAGGGAGCAAACGGGATTAGATTGGGCAAATTAATGCAAAATGTGATTGTGGTATATTTATCTATATGCCTTTTTTGTGGATTTTTAAATCTTAATTTTTTTATTTTATTTTTGTTTTCATATTTTTATATTTTGATTTTTAATTTTCTGTTTTTATATTTTATTTTTAGATTTTTATATTTCTTTTCCAATTTATTTTTTTCAAAAATATATAATAAGACTATAAATAGAGTATATACACAATATTAACTAATATGGATACAAATATAGATAAAAATATTGAAAAAATAAAGAAAATAACATCTTTTTGGATTTTAATTGATTTTTTACTATTTTTTTCATTTTCAGGAATTTTTGTTAATTTTTATATATTTTTAAAATCAAAAATACCCTAAAATAGGGATTAATTAAATAGATGAATTTAAAATGGAGATTAAAAATAACAAACAGATTCAAAATCTCTCCAAATTAATTTTAATATAATAATTAAAGAAAATAGAAAATAGAAAAAACATTTTTTAGATTTTTTGGTAATTTTATATATATTTATAAAGGTTTTTAGGGTTTTTTCAATATTTAGGAGTTTTCTTTTGTAATTTCTAGTGATTTTTGGTCTGAAGGATAAAATTACTTAACTAATCAAAATATAGTTTTTGGGAATTTTTCAAAATGTTTTTATATTTTTTTAGTATTTTATACTGTAGACAGGGAATAAGGCATTTTTTATTTTTAATAAATATTAAAAAGTATTATAATTGCAAAGTAGAAAAAAGTGTGTGAAAGTACATGTAATCAGGAATTAACACCTTTGGGAATTTTTGGAGTTTAATTGTTATTTTAAATAAATAAAAATAATAAAAGAAAAATTACAGTATTAGTATGGGCATTTTTGTAAATAAAAAAATCCAGGGCCTACTTGTAATTTTACCAAAAGTTTACAACATGCACAAAAATATCTTGGAATAATATGAAATATAAAAAGCTACAGGGCCTTGAGTGCAAAATGCCCACCTCACATGGGCGGCCATGTGAGGTGAGCTAGCATGGACCCAAAAGCAATTAGCACAAAGTTCGGGGGGCTAATCGTAAATATTCCAAAACTTAGTACGACAGATGAAAGTTTAGATATTAATAAATAAATAACAAAAATCGCCTCGATCGAAATGCAAAATATCCAAGCAAGGCAAGAGCAAACGGCTACGATCGAGTCACTTATCCATGTGTCCTTCTCCCGTATCCCGATGACGGTTAGTGGTGGGCGGCCACGATTAAATCTTCAACTCAGTTCAGACGACTGATAGCGATGTTGATCAGAAAAAGTTTGTGCGTCAGGAGGAACAAGGCCAGATCCAACTGTGATAGAGGGTGGCGGATGAACTAGGAAGAGGGCTCGCAGCAGCAAGCTTCCTCTGGCCAAATCACCCTCCTCTATGCTCCTTGAGGCCTCAAAAGTGGACCAAAGGTTCCTAGGAGGTTTGTGTATCTACTCGGGGCGCCAAAATGGGTGGAGGCATGCTGGAGCGTTGCTACGAGGTCGAGGAAGAATGGTGCTCCAAGTACCTCCGGTGAAGGGCCAAAATTGCCCTAGGTGGCATTCCCGTGCTCCAATCCTGCAAAGGAAGAGTCAAAATGTCGAGGGCAAAATGCCTCGACGGTCAAAGGAGCGAATGGCACTAAGGGAGGCGAAGCGACGAATGCTCTGGAGAGGTGGTGGACTTGGATCTCCAAGATCCTGCTCCAAGGTGGAGCTGGTGGAGTGAGATACGTCGGGGCATAGGGAAAACGTGAGGGAAGCGAGGTAAGGGTGATTGGTGCGTCGGAGAACAGCGGAGCACAACGAAATGGGTTAACTACGGGGATGGTTTTTATGGCTAAGAACGCAAAATTAAAAGCAAGAAATTGTTCCTAAAGCTAAGGATAAAATAAGCATGCAAAAAAAGAGTGTACATCACCAACAGATCTGGGAAGCTGACCTCGACGGCAAGATCGCCGGAGGTGGTTGAAGCGCCCGAAGACCAAGCTCAACTCCTTCGCAATGGGTCGGGAGGAAGCTGTCACCTTCCTCTTTCCGAGGCACTGAGAGGGAGGCGCTAATCATGGTCAAACGGTGTTCAAAAGGAGAAGGGAAGGTGACAGAGGTTTTTGTACAAGCTAATCAAGATGCTTCAAAAAACGAGGCATAGCGGGTGATTTAGAGGTCCAATCCTTGAGACAAGCATTTGGCATGATAGGGTATCATTGTTGACTCGGATTTCTGTGGATCGGATAAATTAATGATATAGAATGAAATTTGTTGTTGCTATCCACAAAAAAAACCGACAAACAAAAAAATTTTATTTTTGCTACTTATTAACATGTATATCGGAACAGGGTCGAACTTAGGGAGGCTACAATTCTCGAGGGTTATTCAATTAATCAGAAATTAATTAAGAGATAATAGGAATCTCAAAGGACAACTATCCTTGGTTTTTGTTTTTTTTGTTTTTTTTAATTTTTTTTATTTCTATTTTTTATTTTCTGATTTTCAAATTTTTAGTGATTTTTAGTTTTGCATTTTTTATTTTTGAAAATAATGAATAATATGCAAAAGCACAAGAAATCTGCACACCAATTTTTTGTAATTTTCAATTATACCAAAAATGCTCGGAAAAATCCAGAGAAAATATTTTGGGGTTTTAAAAGTTTGAAATATTTTTGAGAATTTTTGTGGAATTTCCAAATATTTTTGTTTTTTTCTAAAAATCAAACAATGAGAAAATGCGAAAATGTGCACAGTTTGGAGTAATTTACAACTTAAAAATATTTTAATGCCCAAAACTCCTGATAATTATTTTTATATATACTACAAATCAATATTTACAATCAGAAACTGAAATCACAATTTTGGATTTTTCTGGAATTTTCTACGATTTTTTTAAGATTTTTAGTATTTTTAAAATTTTTAGGTTTTATAAAGAATTAATGTGTGAAATTTGCACACAAATTGAAAGACAATGAAATAAAACTACCCTAATTATTTTGGAATTTTCAGAGTTATTTTCGAATTTTTATGAATTTTTAAATGTCAAACAGGGAAAATGACATGTTTTTTATTTTTCTAATAATAATAAATGAAATCAAAATGCAATGGAAATTTTATGCTAGATGGATATGACATCAAGAGCATAGCATAATTTTCTCAGAATTTTTGAGAAATAAAAACTATTTTTTAATAGAGAATTCATGCAAATTATAGAGTCTGAGAAACAGGGACTGAAATATAATTAAGTTTTGTTTTTGCATCAAATAAATAACAAAAATAAAATGCAGAGTAAAGGACACATACTACGCATTATATCACATGCAAGGCACATGCTTAAGAGTTGACAGAGGCGTCTTTGTAATTTCTGAAACCCTTAAGGGGGATGTCCGCAATTTTTTCTTTTTTATTAATTCACCCTCTCCCTAGGGTTACTGGTCGTTCACGTTTCTTCTTCAACAAGATGAGAGGGGGGTACGGGTGCCGCCGCCCCTGGGATGTGGCGGTGGAAAGAGCAGCGCGGCTGGCGCGTCTCAGATGGTAGAGTGGTGCGAAAATGAAGGACTCGGGAGGGGCGGCCGAGGGGCACGGACGTATCGCCATTGATGGTGGAGCTGGGGGTGGTCCACGGGATGTCGGTGGCATGGAGCAGGGCTAAAGGACGGTCGAGGGGTGCGGTGTTCGATGGAGAATGGGAGCGCGGTCAGAGGCGGCGTGGGCGGGCAGAGCCACCTGCGGAGATGGCGCAAGAGTTGTGCTGCGTCGTGGGGGCCCACGTGCAGGGAGCAGCAGGCTGGCACCGCACTGCAGCACCGGAGGTGCTGTTGTGCGGCGGGAGGCTGCTGGCGCGGCCGAGTGCGGGCGGCGGGGGTGACGTCCCGCCATTGAGTTGCTTCATTTTTATATTTATTTGTAACTTTTTTGTGTAAATTAGAAACAGAAACAAAAAAGATATATATTTTTTTATTCTCTTTTTTAATCAGAAAAATTAAAAATAGAAAATGAGAAATTTTTTTAAGATTATCCTGCAAAACTAATGTTAGAGAGAATAATAAAACAACTAACTTTTTTGTATTATTATTTATTTAGTTATTTACAACTCGAAAAAAATGAATGAGGATCTGACAGAAATGAGAGATTCGAATCTGATCTCCGGCCACCGTACATGGCCAGAGTTGAGAGATCGTGGATGATAGAAATAGAATGCAGGGAGTTCAAGAACGTGAGATGAAAAATCAAGTCGAAGCGGATCAAAATCGTGATGAATTTTTTTTAGGATCTAGAGAAATAAAATGACGATGGAATTAAAATGCGACGAAATAAACTACGATTAACCTAAGATAAAAAAGAAAAATGTGAATCTCACCTTAGGAGCGGAAATGGACCGTGATCGCCTCGATAAGGCCAACTCGCTGTCACCGGATGGCTTGGAGACTAGGCACCTTTCTCGACGAAATTTTCTCTCTCAGAGATTGGGCTCCTCTCTCTAAAGATTGATCAAGTTGGAATGAGGGAGAAGGAGCCATATAAATAGAAAAGATAAAGGAGATGAAATTTGAATTTTTGACTTTTTGGATAAAAAGATAAGAGAGATGAAAATTGAAATGAGATAAAGATAAAAAGAGATAAAACTATTCAAAAAATTATATTTTTTTTTATGTTCGTCACTTTATTTATTTGAAATAAAAAAATTTTTTTTTATGGTGGTTAATTAAGAATAGCAACTATATACATATACTATATACTTATTTGACATTATATACAAGGTAACTGAGGAAATTAGCTTTTTTGTTTTAATTTTTTTAATTTTATTTTTAGTTTAAATAATTAGTAAGAATAATTTACAAATACATACAAATACAATATTTACAAAATACATGGGAAAATTGCACAAACCGCCCGAGAAAATCAACTTTTTACTCGTAACTCCAAAAATTATGAAATCACAACCATTTTAAAGATAATTTAATTTAGAAACCAATGGAAGTGAGATTGTTCAATTTGAGTTCATATGGAGCCAGAATTGGTCTTTCAATTAGTGCTTATTGGCTTTTTCCAAGTGTGGTTACTTTTATTCTGTACATGATTTTATTGTGCAATTATTTTTATTAATTAGAACACATTTTTATTTACAACTTTGGTTTTGAAAGTTATTTGATTTGAGGTCAATTAAGGCACAAATAAATTAGTGCCAGTTTAATACAGATATACACAAAATAAGTGAGAAATATTTACAACAACACATACACATTTTTTTGGATTTTCCGCTTAAGGACCCTATCTCCCCCTACTTTATTGTTGGTCAATCAGGTCAAGTCTTGACCTTCTATCGGGGTTTGGGTCAGCTTGTATACATTCTTCCTTTTTTCTTTATTTCCCTCTTTTTTTTTCCTTTCTTTCTTTATTTATTTATTTTAGGTTAAAATTAGTAAGAAGTGTACAATATTTACACACAGATGCAAGTTAGTAAGAATCTGGAGTTAGTGTTATATGCAAGTGTTTTAAAAGGGATTTTAAGCTAAAATAAATGAATAAAGATCACGAATCGCAGATTCATCATCCCCCTATGCTTTACCTTTGCTAGTCCCTTAGCAAACACTTATTTGAAAGAATAAGTGAAGAAAAAAAAGAAAGGGAAAATAAAGAAAGTAGGATAATATTGAGTATTAAACTTATCTTCATAAAATTATAGTTTGGAGCTCTGTCGGACCTTTGATTATTAGTGTGTCAAAACTTCTGTGAGACTTAGAATTTTAAAATCGACAGCCTTCAAGTTCTACACATCATTGTCACAGTTTCGGCTCAGAAGTCATCTTAGATCAATCCTCTTCCCAAAGCATACCCTATGAACATTGAACAATCGACTCCTGTGTGTGAATGTTTTTAGCTCTTCTCATCCAGAATGCGGGACTACCATGCAAATCTCCTCCCCAGTAACTCGTCCTCGAGGAGTCAAGTATTTCCTTCTAAAGCCGGTCGTGCTTTGTTCACAATCAAAGTGGGGGAGAAGTTAGAAGAAGGGGAAAAGAACTAGAGGGTGGCCAGTGTAGTCACCTCTCCTTGTGAAGCTGGCCAGTGTAGCCGAGTCTCCACCAAGATCTACAGGTTTTCTTGAAGCTTGGACCTTTTTGGTCAGATATTTATATGGTAGTGGCTTCTTTGTATTTGGATTTTTGGTGGTTCTGCTTGGATATTGTTGTGCCCCTACGGATATAGAATCTTTTTATTTCTATACATGTTTTGGGGTCTTAGAAAAAATTGTGCCCAGTCGTCCATCCCTTTTCTGAAGCTTTATTTCAACCTGTACTCCGATCTTTAAATTTCCATGCTACCAGAAAAGAAACTCACTCAGTCTTCCAACATCCTGTCTGAGTTGAGCTAAGTGCATAGTGCGAGAGTACATATTAATTCCCTATTCCAGAGTTGTACCCAGAATGAAGAGACCAAGTTAGAAACTAAGAGTCAAACGCTTTACATTGTCATGTGGAACTCAAAGAATTAAGTCAAAGACCTGAAGCTTCTAAAATCCTATTTCTCAGTGAAGTTCCTCTAAGAATTAGTGGATTAACGTCCAACTAAGCTCCATTCTTCAATTTCCTTCCAGACATAGTTTAAATATCAATATATCCTAAAAAATGTATATGCAAATGCAAGAAAATATGAACAATGTAAAGGGTTTTTTTGAAAAGGAATGATGCACATGTGAAAAGAACATTTTTTAACAATTTTTCTAATTTTGAACTTTTTATGGATTTTTTTGGAGAAAACTACAGATGTAAAAGAAAAGGTTTTTTTTAATTATGCAAGTTTTTATAGATTTTTGGCTTTGTAGTTTTTTTAAAGAAAGAAAAAAAGGTTAGTAAAAAATGTACAAGATTTTTTTATTTTTTGTATTTTTTGTGTTTTTTATTTTTTTCCGTGTTTTTGTTTTGTGTTTTTGTTTTGTTGTTGTTTTGTTTTTTTTGTTTTACAAATATAGATTTTACAAAATTATAAACATAAACCCCAAATAAACATATTTAAAAGTATGAGTTATGTCTAAAGTATATATACAATATATACGACACCCCCTATACTTAGCTCGAACTATGTCCTCATAGTGATCAGAGAGCAAAAAAGGAAGACATAACTTGTGCTAAGTATAGAAAAGTGAAAAGACTCATATGCGACAACGACTCAAAGACAGGATAAAAAGTAGAGAAGTTGGTGATCCCCCCTATACTTAGTATCAAGTAATCCTAAGTATAGTAGAGTGTATAAAAGGGGAAAACCTATGAAGAGAATGTACAGACTCAATAATAAAAAGACAGGTGATACGAATAACATCACCCCTTATACTTAGGGTAGAGTATCCCTAAGTATAGGAAACAACAAGAGTGATGAACAGGATGAATATGAACAACACAAATCATTCACCCCCCCCCATACTTAGGATAAAGCACATCCTAAGTATAGCATATATACACACACGGAAAAGGGTGAGTGATAAAACGGGAGAAGAAAGAGTGAAACGAAAGGATATACAAGAGGAGTGGATGTACAAAGGTTAAGAAGGTCGAAAGCGAACCTTCTTGCGGGACCGCTGAGGTATGGATTTGACAAGGTGTAGGTCGATATTGGGATCATCATTAGACATAAACTGAGTAGGATAGACCAAGAATGTATCCTCAACTGTTTCAGATTGTGCAGGCCTAAATCGGTTATTGGAAATAGTATGGTCATGTCCGGCCTGGGAAGTTTTGCAAACATCAAACTAAAATGGCTCGAAATCATTATCAGAAAAAGTAGGATCAATTTCAGCCTGGCGAGCCTCTACCGGATCATCATCTTTATCAAAAGGTCCAAATTCCTTTATAAACGCAATCAAATCAAATTTGGCATGATTGGTCTCATCTAAATGAGGGTAAATAGGAACGGACTCATCAGTGGAAGTAGTCAAATCATGTTCGTCCTGTCTAATCCCATGGTCTGCCTTCCGCTCTAGGGTTTCTATCGTGTAAATTCCGTGGATGTCATCTATGCATCTCCACATACCAGAAGGGGGAACTCCAAGGTCTATGTTTTCCGAGTCTTCCTCCTTCAAGAAGAATTCTTGGGTTTCCTTATCATCTAACATATAATAAGAATCTCTTATATTATCATCTTGGTCAAATTCCTTAGGGTTGGCTAACACGGGCGGGCTCTCATGGGATGCAGATCTCTGGTTAGTAGTGGGTGTAGTGATCAACACATCGCTCCCTACATCAGAGGTGAGGAAAGGTTGTCCCAAAATGATTGGAGGGTGCTCCACAGGGGTGGAGGTCTCCATGAGCATTACAACAAAATACGAAGTGAAATTCATGCCCTGAATAAGAATGACAGTGTTTTCTAGAATACCCTTCGGCCTCTTGATAGATCCATCAGCAAATTGAACTATCAACATGGTTTTCTTGAGAGGCCCAAGATGAAGAGACTGTACCATAGAGAAGGATTTATATTGATTGAAGAACCATCGTTAAGGAGAGTGTTATCATACGAATAGTCAGATATGGAGCAACTCACAAGAGGTGTGGCAGTATTCCCTTTCTTAAAATACGGACGTGAGAGATGGCAGAGGCAGTGGCCATGGTCAAGATGTGACGCTCAAATCTTCTCCTTCACTTTCTTTTCTTGTGTTGAGGAGTAGATAAATCTGGCATGGCCTGTTAAAGTGGGGCTTTAATAATCTCGTGAATGGTGGCCAACACTCCGGGTTCAGTCAACATTTTTTTGAATTTTTGGACCTCATCCATACAAGGGAGGAAGTCAGAATCAGCATTTATACAAGGATTGCCAAGAGCAGTCTATATAATGGAATCCTCAGGGTCAAGGTTGGGACATGATGTGAATAGATGTATGGATAAATGATCGGGCATTTGGGTTCTCTCCTCACAAAATAAATCAATAATGTGTCTCCCAGAATCTTTTTGGATTTTTCAAAATTTTCTCATTTTTTGTATCTTAGGCGATTGCAAGCTCTCATGATAATCCTCAAGTGAATCCATATCCTCAAATAGTGGAGCAGTGTTCTGGCTCGTATTATTGTTAAATAGATTGCTAATCCTCAAATTCATATGCTCCATCATCTGGCTCAGTGTCTCAAGTGTGGAAATCATGAAAGGTGACTCCAAAATCCCAGGATCGGGTGGGTTAAATGAGGGTGGGTGAAAATCAAAGTCCTCTGATTCATGAAATAATGGGTTAGGCGGATATGCACAAAAATCAGGAGGAAAGTCCTCCTAGAAAAAGGAAGGTGGATCGTCTGGAGAGTACGAGGTATTCGTGAAGATCGGATTAAAATAACTCCAGTCGGCCATCTTCGAAACAAAAGACGGGATCGGGAGAGTACGAGTGGTTAAGTCAAAAGATATGGAGAAAAGGGTGCAAATGCACAGAAGGATTGAGTAAGCACACAAGCAATCAAACACAATACAAACCCTCAGTTCACCAACTCAACTCAAAGTGAAGACCGTGAAGGATTGGTCAACTATCTTGTCAATTTTAGAATTTGGTGACAATACAATCTATCAGAGCGGTTAAAGCGAGTTGTTAGGAACCCAATGCTCTCAGGAGACTGACCCAATCCCAAAGTTAGATCTTTCCCAGACAATATGAATTGCAGAGCGTTTACCGGCTACCTGATCAATTCAATCTGTTAAGGACGTCATGGTCCACTTTACCGTCTACCGGAGAGATCCTCACTAGAGAACGACTAACCCAAGATAGTAGTCTGAAAAGAGTTCGGGCGTGGCTCTATCCTAGTGTGTGAGTCGCTCTCTCTATCTCAAGCAAACCAAACGATGAGGGGGTTACTCTCCCCAAAACAATGATTTTCCTTGTGTTTATTTTTGGGTCGAGTTTTCTTTAGCAGACTCGTTTTAGCGATTATCACTTAGTTAAAATATTTTCAACGAATTGCCTACCGAGTGTCCAATTTCCTTTTTAACTTATGTGAGTGAAAACAAGGAAGGAGATCGGAAATGCCAATGTGCGATTAAAAACAATGATGCATGCAGGGGTTAGAGATGCGTACCTTGTCGCCAGCACTCTACATGTAAGTGATCTGCGCAGAATTTAAATAAACTATCCTATATGATGCAAGTGAAGCATCCTATATGATAACTTCTATTAACGGTCAAGAACAAGTTAATTTGGCTAAGTCCAAATTACGCTCCACTTTATAGGCACAGAAGTTTTTTATTTAGGGTGTTTGTACCTAATTAATTACCTGGCTCAAGCGAATTAATTAAAGCAATCAAGAGGTAGCTCACGAAATCTGCGGGAAACAAAGAAAAATAAAGGCGATGAAAACAAAACCGGTGAGGTCCCCAAGTGCACCGGCACTTGGCAAAATAGACCCCGCAACAAACGAATGTCTGTTTACAAGAGTTTAAATGGTAGAAAAGAAAAACTCTCTCTCTCTTTTCTCCTCTTCTAATGCTATCCTGCGGCTTGGTGAAGAATCAAGCCGCCTCCATGTCGCTTGGGTGCTTCGGCTCTCCTAGGATCGCCTCCTTCGCTCCGCGGGCCCTCGCAGGAAAAAGAAAAAATGTGTAAGAAATACAATTATCAAATATGAGAAAGAGAAAAGGAATAGATGCAGTGGATATGAACAATGGAATAATGTGGCAAATTATAAACAGATATTTACAACCAAGAATAGCAGGTCAAAAGAGAAACCTAACTACCCTCGTTGTGCCTCCCCGGCAATGGCGCCATTTTGTTGACTCGGTTTTCTATGGATCTGATAAATTAATGATATAGAATGAAATATTACGTTGCTATCCCCAAAAAATCCCGCGACAAACAAAAAAATTATTTTTGCTACTTATTAACCTGCATAGCGGAACAGGGTCGAACTCAGGGAGGCTACAATTCCTGAGGGTTATTCAATTAATTAGAAATTAATTAAGAGAAAATAGGAATCTTAAAGGACAACTATGCTTGGTTTTTGTTATTTATTTATTTTTTTTATTTTTTTTAATTTTTTATTTTCTGATTTTTTTGTTTTTAGATTTTCAAATTTTTAGTGGTTTTTAGTTTCGCAATTTTTTATTTTCATAATGAACAATATGCACAAGCACAAGAAATATGCACACCATTTTTTTATAATTTTAAATTATACTAATGATACTCAGCAAAATCCAGAGAAAATATTTTTGGATTTTAAAAGTTTGGAAATATTTTTACGAATTTTTGTGGAATTTTCAGATGTTTTTATATTTTTTCTAAAAATCAAACAGTGAGAAAATGCGACAATGTGCACAGCCTGGAGTAATTTGCAACTTAAAAATATTTTAATTGCCCAAAACTCCTGGTAATTATTTTTAATATAAACTACAAATCAATATCAACAATCAAAAACTGAAACCACAATTTTTGGATTTTTTTCTAGAATTTTCTACAATTTTTTTAAGATTTTTAGTATTTACCAATTTTTTGGGTTTTATAAAGAATTAATGCGTGAAATTTGCACATAAATTAAAAGACAATGAAATAAAACTACCCTATTTTTTTGTAATTTTCAGAGTTATTTTCGATTTTTTATGAATTTTTGAATTTCAAACCGGGGAAAATGACATGTTTTTGATTTTTTAATAATAATAAATTAAATTAAAATACAATGGAAATTTTATTTAGATGGATATGCACATCAGAAGCATACCATAATTTTCTCAGAATTTTTGAGCAATAAAAACTATTTATTTCAATAGAGAATTCATGCAAATTAAAGAGTCTAAGAAATAGGGTCTGAAATGCAATTAAGTTTTGTTTTTGCATCAAATAAATAACAAAAATAAAATGCAGAGTAAAGGTCACAAATTACCCAGTATATCACATGTAAGGCACATGCTTAGGAGTTGACAGGGGCGTCTTTGTAATTCTGAAACCCTTGAGGGGCATGTCCGTATTTTTTCCATTTTTTATTAATTCACCCTCTCCCTAGGGGTTACTGGCCATTCATGTTTCTTCTTCAACAAGATGAGAGGGGGATACAAGTGCCGCCGCCCCTGGGATGAGGTGGTGGAGAGAGTAGTGTGGCCGGCGTGCCTCGCACGCCAGAGTGGCGTGAAGACGGAGGACTCGGGAGGGGCGGCTGAGGGACGTGGAATTGTCGTCGCTGATGGTGGAGCTGGGGGCGGTCCGCGGGATGTCGGTGGCCTGGAGCGGGGATGAAGGGCGTCCGAGGGGTGCGGTGTTCAGCGGAGAACGGGAGCGCGGTCAGAAGCGACGCGGGCAGGCAGAGCCACCTGCGGAGATGGCACAAGGGCGGCATTGCGCGACGGGGGCCCACACGCGGGGAGCAGCAGGCTGGCATCACGCAGGCTAGGAGCAGAGGACGGCACCGTGCGGACGGAGGTCCAGCGGGCTGCCGCGCGGTCGGGGTGGCCTGGAGGGGGACCGGTGCGCCGCTGGGCGAAGGGCGGCCGGGGCTGTGGTCGCCGGAGGTGCTGCTGTGCGGCGGGAGGTCGATGGCGCGGCTGAGTGCGGGCAGGGGGGTGACATCCCACTGTTGAGCTTCTTCGTTTTTTTTATTTGTAACTTTTTTTGTGTAAATCAGAAACAGAAAAGATATATATTTTTTTATTCTCTTTTTAAATCAGAAAAATTAAAAACAGAAAATGAGAATTTTTTTTAGATTATCTTGCAAAACCAATGTTAGAGAGAACAATAAAACAAATAACTTTTTTGTATTATTATTTTGTATTATTTATTTACTTACAACTCGGAAAAAATGAACGAGGATCCGGCGGAAATGAGAGACTCAAATCCGGTCTTCGGCCACCATACGCGATCGGAGTTGAGAGATCGTGGACGATAGAAATAGAATACGGGAAGATCAAGAACGTGAGATGAAAAATCGAGTCGAAGCGGATCAAAATCGTGATGAATTTTTTTAATATCTAGAGAAATAAAATGATGATGGAAATAAAATGCGACGAAAAAAACTATGATTAATCTAAGATAAAAAGAAGAAAAATGTGGATCTCACCTTAGGAGCAGAAATGGACCGTGATCGCCTCGATAAGGCCGACTCGCTGTCACTAGACGGCTTGGAGACTAGGCACCTTTCTCAATGAAATTTTCTCTCTTGAAGATTGGGCTCCTCTCTCTAAAGATTGATCAAGTTGGAATGAGGGAGAAGGAGCCATATAAATAGAAAAGATAATGGAGATGAAATTTGAGTTTTTGACTTTTGAATAAAGAGATAAGAGAGATAAAAATTGAAGTGAGATAAAGATAAAAGGAGATAAAACTATTCACAAAATTATCTTTTTTTATTTTCGTCATTTTATTTATTTGAAATAAAAAAATTATTTTTTTATATTTTTATGGTGGTTAATTAAAAATAGCAACTATATACATATAATATATACATATATGATATTATATACAAGGGTAAATGAGGAAATTAGCTTTTTTGTTTGTTTAAAAAAATTATTTTTATTTTTATTTTAAATAATTAGTAAGAATAATTTACACATATAAAAATAAAATATTTACAAAATACATGGGAAAATTGCACAAATTACCTCGGAAAATCAACTTTTTACTCGTAACTCCAAAAATTATGAAATCATAGCCATTCTAAAGATAATTTCATTTAGAACCCAATGGAAGTGAGATTGGTTCAATTTGAGTTCATATGGAGCCGAAATTGGTCTTTCAATTAGTGCTTATTGGCTTTTTCCAAGTGTGGTTACTTTTATTCTGTACATGATTTTATTGTACAATTATTTTTATTAATTGGAACACATTTTTATTTACAACTTTGGTTTTGAAAGTTATTTGATTTGAGGACAATTAAGGTACAAATAAATTAGTGCTAGTTTAATACAGATATACACAAAATAAGTGAGAAGTATTTACAACAACACATACACATTTTTTTGGATTTTTTGCTTAAGGATCCTATCTCCTCCTACTTTATTCTTGATCGATCATGTTAAGTCTTGACCTTCTCTGGGGTTTGGGTCAGCCTGTATATAGTCTTCCTTTTTTCTTTTTTTCTCTCTCTTTTTTTATTTTTCCTTTCTTTCTTTCTTTATTTATTTTAGGTTAAAATTAGTAAGAAGTGTACAATATTTACGCAAAGATGCAAGCTAGTAAGAATATGGAGTTAGTGTTATATGCAGGTGTTTTATAAGGGATTTTAAGATAAAACAAATGAATAAGGATGACGAATCGCAGATTCATCAATCGTCCGAGGAGAAAAGGTCATGAAGGTGTCGATAACAACAAGGATCAACCTTCAAAAATCTGAGAAATGAGGCGAAAAACCAGTTCTGACAGTCTGGAGACCTCAGTCAGAAAGTTGATCGAGGTCAACTGGTAGGGGAAGCTGACTGGTCCACGTGGACCAACCAGAAAAAACCCTACCAAAATTAATTAGGAAATTGATAAAAAAATTAGTAGATGAATTTATTTATTTTAAGTTATAAGATAAAAAATGTTTCTAATTGTCTGAATTATTTTATAATGATTTTATTTTATTTTTTTGAGGCCATTTATTACGAGTTACTTTTTTGGGGTTATATATAGGTATATTTATCTATGTTTTTAGGTATTTTATTTTTATTTCATATTTTTGATTTTATTATTTTAGTTTATTATTTTATATAATTATAACTTATTTTTATATACATAAATATATTTTTATTATATTTTATAATATAATATATAATTAAATAAATAGGTGTATTTATTCTATAGGTATAGTTATTGGTATTTTACCTATGTATTTTCTATACATATTTTATTTTAGTATTTTCTTTGTTTTTCTATTCTTGTTTTATTATGTAATTATATTATAAATAATATTTACAAAATTATGAAAATATAAAATTTTGAAAATAATAAAGAATAAGTAAAATGATTATTTTAATCAAGATATCATATAATAGGGGTCCAAAACCTAACTTTTACAACTTAACTCCAAAAAATATGAAAACACCTTCATTATATAGCTTATTAAAAGTTATATACAATTAAAGGTGATTTTGATATATTTTGAGTTTTTATTTGAGAGATATGCATCTGGGAAGTTGGGATTTTGGAAATTTATTCAGATTGTAACTTTTATTCTGTGTATTATTTTTGTATGGAATCATTTTTTTATTTTTCTATATTTTATTATATCCAACTTTCATTTTCAAAGTTTCTTTATTTGAGGTATAAAAAGTGGAAATAAAGATAGGTCCCAAAATGAATAGAGAATGAATAAACAAAAGGGATTTTTATTGTATTTTGGCCCTTATCTCCCCCTACTTTATTCCTGGTCGACCTACTCATCGAGATTCCTAGGTCATGGGGTTTAGGGTCATAAAATATCTTCAATATTTTATTAGTTTTCTTTTTTTCTTTATTCCATAATTTTGGTATTAAAAATATTAATGTATACAGTATTTACACAACAATGCATGACTGTTAAATTGCCTAAATTAGAGGTATTTACATGCACTTACTAGGGTTTTTAAGGCCAAAATGATAGAATAAAGGTGATGAAATGGATATTCATTAGTTGCCTCGCTATAAATGAGGCTGAGACGGTTGCTAGCTATGAGGAGGAGGCAGGGAGTACTGCTGATGAGGTTGTTGCTGCCTCCGCTGTTGTCCCTGATACTGGGGACGAGGACCATGTTGTTGTTGTTGATGGGAGTATTGGGGCTGTTGTGATTGGCTACCTTGCTCTGCATGTGCCTGAGGTTGTTGTTGGGAAGAAGTGACTCCAGTAGACCATCGAAAGATGGGGTGATTACGATGGATCCCGGGCTATGGTTGGTACTGGGAGTAGCAGATCCCGTTGACTTCCATCGATGACTCTTGCTGCTTATGGAGTGGTGGGGGAAGGGATACCAAGGGCTGAGCCAACTGGTATACCACCATCCGAGCGTCTGAAGATGGTGGTGGCGGCTGATACTATTGGAGCGACTGGACTGCCTCTACCTGAATGTGGTGAACCTAGCGATACAAGGCATAGGGCTGGGAAGAGCTGCTCCCTAGATCAGTATGTGACCTGAGACAGGGTAGAGAAGCCAGGTGTGTCTCTTGGAGACACATGATTTGGGTCTTAATGTCACTCAAGGTTTGGGCCAGCTCATTAATCTAGTTGAGCATATCCAAGCCATGGCACTGTTTTTTCTCAATGATCTCTATCCGGTCCAACTTCTGGCTAATGATGCCCATATCCGCAGTTGACGACTCTGCTTGTGCTGCTATCAAAGAAGATGTGGAGGGACCGGCATCGACGCGTGCAATCCTCTGATAAGAAATCACCTGTGGGAGAGGGTTCCCTTGAGTGTAGACACGGGTCTGGGACATCGCTGTGTAGTTTTCTTCCATCTCCTCATTGATGGATCAGATCTGTTCTTCATCCTTGGTGAAGTAGGAACCTCCGCACGAGGCGTTCACAAGCCCCTGCTGCTCAGGTGTCAACCCACAAAAGAAACTCTAGAAGAGGCTGGGTTTCTGATCTCATGGTGGGGACACCTATCGATGAGCTCTCAGAATTGATCCCAGGCTTCATGGAACTGTTCATTTGGGATCATAGTGAAATTATCGATCATAGCTCTCGCTGCGTTGGTCCGAATGAGTAGATAGTACATGTTCAAGTACTCGGTCTGGAGCTGCTCCCAAGTGGTGACGATCTTTCCCAGATGCTTCAGCCAGTAGGTTGCTCTGTCTACCAAGGAAAAGGGGTCGTGGACGGTGTTGTAGATCATCTCGAACTCATGTTGATGGATATGGGGCTCCTCGATGGCTAGCCCATGGAACTTGGGCAGTAACTGGATGGTTTGGGGGTGTAGCTCAAAGTCGCCAAGGATCTCTGGCGGTTGGATCCATCTATAGGTGAGGGTTTAACCAAGATTATGCAAATACCTCATAGTGCGGGTTGGTATGGATAGCTCCTGCGGCTCATCCTAGTGTCTGTCTCCACCCTCGGCTCTAGGTATCTCTCCACAGGTTGTTGATCTCTACGACTCCTCTCATCCAGCTCTCATCTGTGTGAGCTATCTCCTCACCTCTGCCATGAACACTCCCTGGTCTCAAATATTTCGCTGCATGGTCTCCTGGGAAGCTATCAATGTGTTGCTGATGGTGGCCTGATATGGTACATATGATGAGGTCTGTGGCTGCTCATAAATGTTGTTTTCATTGCTGGCCATCTCTCTAGTCTCTGTAAAGGCAAAAGACCCTAGCTCAGGTATTGTCAAGTGAACAAGGAGTTGTGCTGGCATGTCTGTTTGTATCTCGGGATTGGAAGAAGGATGGTTGAAGGGGAATAGGGAGGAGGCAAATTCAGGTTCAAAGAGCAGGTATGAGATCTCTGAATCCGCCCTAGATGAACAGAGAGGAGTGATGGAAAGAGGTATTGCAAAAGGCGGCCTAAGAGACCTCCTTCCCATCATCGTGATGTAGGGATTTATGAAGAGTAGATCTGGGATGCAAGCAAGATGAGAAATCAAACCCTTGGTTCACCTACGCAATGCAATTTGATGACTGTAAAGGCTCGGTCATTTATCTTGTCAAATTTTATTAGGTGAACATCCAATCTATTAGAGTGGTTAAGCGAGTTGTTATGAGCTCGATTCCCCATAAGACTGACCCAAGTTCTTATGACTAGTTATTTCCAGCTAGTATGGGATGTGTACCCTTTATCGGCTACCCGATCTTACCCAGTCTGCTAAGGAAGTTCGGACCGATTACCGTCTACCCGGTGAAATCCTCACTAGAGAATAGCCAATCGTCAGAACTGGTAGTCTGAAGAGAGTTCAGGCGTGGCTCTATACTAGTCTCTCTCTCTCCAGATAAATCAGACAATGAGGGGGTTACTCTCCCCAAAACAAAGATTTTTAGTGAAGTATGGTTTTAGGCCAAGTTTTCTTTAGTTGTCCTAGATTATATTGGTTGTCACGTTTTTGGTATTTTTCTAAATAAATGCAACGTCTAACGAATTTTCTGACTTCCTTTTTATTTAAGTCCAAGAAAACATTAGAAGAAGACGGAAAAGACAATGGGCGATCAAACACAATGATGCATGCAAGGATACAAATGCGTACCATGCTCCAGCACTCTACATGCATGGTGATCTGCGCATAAATTTAAAGGTAGAAATAAAACTAATCTATATGATGCATGAGGAAATCATCCCTAAGATGAGCAACATCTATTCGCGGGAAGAGCTGGTAGTTAATCAATCAGAAAAGAGACCTAAGTCCGATCTTAGAGGTCGATCGGTGCCCACCATAGTGGGTCCTACAAGCATTGTATACGGTCGCTCTCGGCACATGGTCTCTTAACTAATTAGAGTAACTTTTCCTTATTTGACTTAGTCCAAGTACGTTCTATAGGAATAGATAGTCTATTGGGGTCTTTGGACCTTGGCTAATTTCTGAACTCAAGCAAATAAAAGTCATAAATCTAGGGGCCAAATCCCCAGGAATCAAATAGAAAATAAAAGCGAAAAATAAGCAAAAATGCAGTGAGATCCCACAAGTACATCGGCACTTGGCGAAATAGACCCCAAAAATAAGGTATACAGTGCCCTTTTTACAAGAGTTTTTGAAACTAAAATGCTAAAACAAATCAAAAACTATCTATACTCTAAATGATAGTCTCTCTTAATTTTTTTCTCCTCCTCCTACGCTCCCATGCAGCTTCGAGAAGAATCAAGCCGCCTCCGCTTTACTAGAGTGCACCAGCACTCCTAAGAAAGCTGCTCTAGCTCGTCGGGCCCTCGCAAGAAAGAGGAAACGGAAAATGTGTAAGAGACACAAGTATAAAAATAGAGCAAGAAAAATAAATTTGTACTAACACGATGAATATGAAAAATGAAAGAATGTATAAAAATATGAATAAAAATGTACAACCAAGAATAGCATGTCAAATGAAAAATATAACTACCCCCGTCGTTCTCCTCGACAACGGTGCCATTTTGATATATGGAAATTCACGGGTTTTTATTTAATGCAAATAATGTGAATAAAGTGAATGTCGTTGCAACCCACAAATTCCCTAATCAAACAATTTTTATTTTAAATCCAAATCAAAGAAATAAAAGAGAAGCGGAGTTTTGCAATTTATTAATTAACCCGGTATAGCTCCCATGGTAGAACACAAGGAGGCAACTGTTATTAAGAAAGGGTGATTCAATTCAATGAAAAAAATAAAGAAAAGAAAGAGGAAATTCAAATTCAAACTATCTTGGTTTTTGCGATATTTTTATTTTATAATTTTTTATGATTTTTTATTTTTATTAATTTTATGTTTTTTGATTTTGAAATTTTTAGTGATTTTAAATTATTCAAAGTTTTAATTTTCAAAAATTTAATTTCAAAAGCAAAACTTTTATACAAAATAGGAAAAGAAGTTTTTTTTGTTTTTTCAAATATGATAAAATTATCAAAAATGTCCAAATAAAATCCTTTCATGTTTTACTTTATTTTTACTATTTTTAGTGATTTTTAGATGATTTTTTAATTTTTTAAGATTTTTTTAATGAATAAAAACAGTACGACAATTAAATAGTGAATATAAAGGACTATTTTGCAAATTAAAAATATAAAAAAATGATATAATTTTGAGAATTATTTTTCCTAAAAACTGTAGGAAATTATCTACAAACAGGAAGTGAAATTACACTTTTTGGATTTTTCTACAAATTTTTATACTTTTTATAACATTCTTGATATTTTGTAATTTTTTGAGTTTAAAAATAATTAATGCATGAAATTACATAGAAAATAAAAGGCACAAAAATTAAACTATTCTGATTTTTAAAAAAATTATGCAATATTTGAATTTTTATGATTTTCAATTGTCAAATAGGGAAAATACTATTTTTATTTTTTAATAATATCATATGATAATTAAATACAATGAAATTTTTATATTATGAAAAGGCACACAGCAAGAATATAATAAATTATTTGCAGAATTATTTGGCCGTGAAAAATATATATTTCAACAATAAAACCATGCTAAATAAAAGTCTAGAATTGCATGACTGAAATGAAATTATCCAATGTTTTTCCATTAAAATATAACAAAATAAAAAAAGATGTTAAAAGTAGCAATTTACCTACTAAAATGTGCAATGCACGTGTCGGATGCACTGATAGGGGCTTTTGCATAAATTAAGAAAATGTCAGGGCTTTTATTACAATTTACACAACAAATTGGGAATTAGGGCTTTTTCATTTCCACGCAAGGGAAGGGGGCGCCGACCACAAGTAAAAAAATGCGACGGGACCTTCGTGTGAGGATGCGGTGCACATGGATGGAGCTTCTCCAAGCAGGCAGTCAACGACGGGCGGAGCTCCAAGCGGAGCGCGCGGAGGTGGTCGGTGGCTTAGCACGGGATGGGGGGCAACGGGGGCTCCTGCTCTCTTGGTTCCATGCGCGATGGGGGAAGGGCGGTGAGGCGGCATGCGGAGGTGTGACCGCGGCTGGCAGCTCAGGCTTGTGGAGGTGATCCGCTCCTGGCAGAGGATGATTCTTGCATTGTGGAGCAGTAGCAGATGTTCTTCATGTGGGGCGGCACGACATGGATGGTGGATTTGGAAGGCTGAACTGAGGGGCTGACGGTAGCGGGTGCTCCAAGCGGAGGAGCTGGAACTCTCCTCCACGTGGGTGCAAGTGGGCTGATCTGGGTGGTGTGGCGTCAAGGGCGAGCAAGGAGTGTGGCTACGGGTGGCTGGTGGATGGTTCTCCAGGCAAAAGAGCTATCGACGAACGGTGTGGCATCTCTGCAGTGGCACTCTACTCCAGTTTGCGGCGTTGGAGTGGGGAGGCGAATGGCGTTGCTTGAGAAGGGTACATCTGGTGGGGCAAGCTGCGCAGGACGGCGCGTGGTTGCGCGAAGGTGATGGCCGTCGAGGGGAGGATACAGCTGCATAGATGAGCCGGTCCAGGTGCTCCAAGCAGTGGAGGAGCGGTGGGGCTGCCTGGTGTCGGTATGGTTGGCGGCTGGCGAAGCTCGCCCGCTAAGCTAGGAGGTGCACCTCTCCAGGAGCGGGGCGACGGCTGCTACCCCTTTTTATTTTTTTTATTTTTTTGAGCAGCAGCAATTTTTTTTTCTTTTTTTGTAAATAGGAGTAGCATTTTTTTGTATTTTTTTCAAAATTCATGTGAACCTTCAACAAAATAAATATAACTCGACTCGAGTATGACAACTCGGTTAAAGAGATATAAAATAAAATAAAAAGAGAAATGTGGATGGTTTTAGATCTGGTGAAATGGGAGATGGATTCGGGTCTTTGGCCATCGTGTGTGATCAGAGGTGTGTGGTTGTGTGAGGTTGAACGTGAAGCGATGAGATCGAGAAAAAAATGAGATGAAAGATTGGATCGGATTCGGATCAAATAGTGATGATGAAAGATTACATATCTAAAATCTGTGACGAAAATGAAAATAAAAATTATGCTACTATTACTCTAGAGAAATTACAGAAAAATGGGATCTAACCTGAGGAAGTCGGGCACCGTAATGGCCTCGACAAAAACCACTCTGATGTCACCAAACAACTCGAAGGCCAGGAGCATCTATTGACCGACAGAATCTCCTCGGGAATGAGGCTCCTCCTCCACAAAGACTGATCCAGAGAAAAATGGAGTGGAGTTCAATAAAAAGGAGAAGAAATAAAAAAGGAAAATATGTACAAAAAAGGAAGGTGTGTAGTGGTTGTTTAAATAAATAAAATAAATAAATTATTTAATAAAAATGAAATTTGTAATTAAATTAAATAAATAAAATAATTCATTTGCAAAAAAAAATTAGGCACCTTAATGGTGGTTATTAAAGGTCTACAATCAAATCTTATATATATGGTAGGTTTTCAAATCAAATAATTAAATAAATAAATCAAATTTTCTTAATTATATTAATTTAATTATTAATGTTAGATATTAAATTTTTTGGTGGATTTTATATAAGGTGGTTAATTATTTACATATCAATTTACATAATGTATATTATACACACGTACAAATAAAGGAATTTTTTATAAAAATATTTACTGTAAATTACTGTGAACAATATTTACAATTATTAAAAGTATTATATGAACAAAAATAAATAATAAGAAATAAATACAATAAATAAATGATCAAATTTCAAAAAAAACACCATAGAAAATCGACTTTTCAACCCTAACTACAAAAATTATGAAAACACTACCATTTTAATGATAATTTAATTTAGAGTACGATGGAAGTGAGTTTGATTCAATTTGCATTCGTATGGAGCCGAAATTGGTCTTTCAATTGTCGCTTTACGGCTTTTTTGAGTGTTGATACTTTTACTCTATATATGATTTTGCTTTGCAATTATTTTTATTATTTACATAACATTTTTATTTACAACTTTTGTTAAGAAAAATATTTAATTTGAGGTCAATTTATAGAGAAATAAAAAGTTTAAGTTTTATACAAATAAGGAAAGATTAAATTCAAAAATAAAAAGAAAAAATATATACAAATTATTTTTGGATTTTTAGATTAAAGACCCTATCTCCCCCTACTTTATTCCTGGTTGATCAAGTCAAGTCTTGACCTACTCTCGGGGTTCGGGTCAGCCTGCATTTATTTTATAAATACATCATTTATTTTTTTTTATTTTCTTTTCTTTTCTTCATTATTCTTTTATTTGAATATAAAAATTGTTAAAATGAATAATTAACCAATGCATGCAAAATGATGACTTCATGAAATTAGTGGGTATTTACATGTATTTGACTAAGGAAATAATACTAAAATAAAAGAATAAAGGTGATAAATCGTGGATTCATCAATTATGTAATGCCCTGGCTACATTCCCAAGGTGCATGTTTTCCATCTTTTCAGAGATGGTGGGTGAATGTTTTGAGGTCTTCATGGATGATTTTTTGGTCTACAACGATGGGTTTTATGCTTGTCTTTCCTGCCTAGACCGCGTGCTCCAACAGTGCATTGAGGTCAACCATGTTCTATCTCGGGAGAATAGTCATTTTATGATGATTTAAGGGATTGTCCTTGGTCACATCATCTCCAACAGGGGCATGGAGGTCGATTCGACCATGATGGATATCATCAAGAAGTTCACTCCACCATCTAAGATGGCTGTGGTCTTTTCTAGGGCACGTCAATTTCTACCGAAGGTTCATTCAGGACTTCAGTCGTATTGCCCGACCACTTATTGATCTTCTCACGAAGGACACTGAGTTCTTTGTAGATGATAAGTGTATTTTGTCATTTGAGACTCCCAAGAATCTGGTTGTGCAGGTTCCTGTCCTTCAGCCACCCAATTGGTCTCTCCCATTCGAGATCATGACGGACTATTCTGATGTTGCCATAGGGGATGTGCTAGGACATAGGAGGGATGGTTTATCGTTTGCCATTCTCTACGTTTACTGTATTATAGATGTAACTTAGTGGAATTATATTGTTGCAGAGAAGGAGTTGCTAGCGATATTCTTTGCTTTGGATAAGTTCGCATCTTACATTCTTGGATCTATAGTGACTATTTACACTGATCACACGTCATCCGATACTTAATGCCTAAGAAGGATGACAAGGCACGATTAGGTAGTTGCATAATCTTGGTTAAACCCTCACCTATAGATGGATCCAACCGCCAGAGATCCTTGGTGACTTTGAGCTACACCCCCAGACCATCCAGTTACTGCCCAAGTTCCATGGGCTAGCCATCGAGGAGCCCCATATCCATCAACATGAGTTCGAGATGATCTACAACACCGTCCACGACCCCTTTTCCTTGGTAGACAGAGCAACCTACTGGCTGAAGCATCTGGGAAAGATCGTCACCACTTGGGAGCAGCTCCAGACCGAGTACTTGAACAGGTACTATCTACTCATTCGGACCAACGCAGCGAGAGCTATGATCGATAATTTCACTATGATCCCAAATGAACAGTTCCATGAAGCCTGGGATCAATTCTGAGAGCTCATCGATAGGTGTCCCCACCATGAGATCAGAAACCCAGCCTCTTCTAGAGTTTCTTTTGTGGGTTGACACCTGAGCAGCAGGGGCTTGTGAACGCCTTGTGCGGAGGTTCCTACTTCACCAAGGATGAAGAACAGATCTGATCCATCAATGAGGAGATGGAAGAAAACTACACAGCGATGTCCCAGACCCGTGTCTACACTCAAGGGAACCCTCTCCCACAGGCGATTTCTTACCAGAGGATTGCACGCGTCGATGCCGGTCCCTCCACATCTTCTTTGATAGCAGCACAAGCAGAGTCGTCAACTGCGGATATGGGCATCATTAGCCAGAAGTTGGACCGGATAGAGATCATTGAGAAAAAACAGTGCCATGGCTTGGATATGCTCAACTAGATTGATGAGCTGGCCCAAACCTTGAGTGACATTAAGACCCAAATCATGTATCTCCAAGAGACACACCCGGCTTCTCTACCCTGTCTCAGGTCACATACTAATATAGGGAGCAGCTCTTCCCATCCCTATGCCTTGTATCGCTAGGTTCACCACATTCAGGTAGAGGCAGTCTAGTCGCTCCAATAGTATCAGCCGCCACCACCATCTTCAGACGCTCGGATGGTGGTATACCAGTTGGCTCAGCCCTTGGTATCCCTTCCCCCACCACTCCACAAGCAGCAAGAGTCGTCGATGGAAGTCAACGGGATCTGCTACTCTCAGTACCAACCACAGCCCCGGATCCATCGTAATCACCCCGTCTTTCGATGGTCTACTGGAGTCACTTCTTCCCAACAACAACCTCAGGCACATGCAGAGCAAGGTAGCCAATCACAGAAGCCCCAATACTCCCATCAACAACAACAACATGGTCCTCGTCCCCAGTATCAGGGACAACAGCGGAGGCAGCAACAACCTCATCAGCAGTACTCCTTGCCTCCTCCTCATAGCTAGCAACCGTCTCAAGTGATTTATAAATTTAATATAAAAAGTTTCAACAAACAAAATGTTTATAAATTAATAAATACTATTTTAGGTGATTTTTAAATAAATAAATAAATTCATTTAGTGTTTTATTTGCATAAAAACCAAAGATTTACAAGCATATTATACATATATACAAGATATACATATTTTAATTTTATTATTTTTACAAAAAACATTATATTCTATATTTTATTTATTTTAAAAGTAATTTAGAGTGTATAAAAAACATTTTATTAGATTTTTACAACTTAATTACATGTGTTAATTAATTTGGTCTATGTACAATATATACAATATTGGTGCTATTATACAATGAATGGTTAAATTTATTTTAAGTTTATTTTGTAATTTATGAACTTTATTTTATTTAATTTAATTATTAGGAACACTTACAAGTATTTAAAAATACAATGTATACAATAAAAAAATAAATAAATACATATATACAAGTATAGGTACTGCATAACTGCACACAATTTAATTTTGCAATTATTTTTATTATTTACATCACATTCTTATGTACAAGTTCCATTAAAGAAATAATTTAATTTGGGATTATTTTATTGTTTAATAAAATAATACAATATGTATACAATGGAAATAGGAGTTGATATATACAATGAATAGATACATCATGATTAATACTGATCAGATGTTCTCGATTTTTTGAATATTAATAAACAGAGACTCTATCTCCCCCTACTTTATTCCTTGTCGATCAGATCAATATTTTACCTTTTCTCGGGGTTCAGTCCGTATGTACTTATTACATAATTACAACCTTATTTTATTTTATTTCTTTTTATTTTCATCTTTATTTTTTATTTTGGTTAAAAAGAATGTTAAATATACATTATTAACAAATCAATGATGAATGACAATTTACTAATTTTAACACAAATTTACAGGTATTTTACAAAGAGATTTATGCTAAAATAAAAGAATAGAGGATGTGAATCATGGATTCACTATTCTCCTATACTTTACTTTTGGTAGTCCCTTCGCAAACACTTATTTCAAAAGAAGTGAAAAGGAAATAAAGAAAAGAAAAAGCAAAGAAATTAGAACAATATTGATTATTAAACTTATCTTCATAAAATTGGAGTATGGAGCTCGGTCAGACCTTCGGATCATTAGTTTGACGGAATCTTATTGAGAAATGGATTTAAGACCTAACAACCCTCAAGCTCCACAAGACTCCTATTCAGGTCGCCTTAGCAATCAGATTAAAACAAGTCTATGTACGTAAACTATTATGACTATGAATCTTTACTTATAATATATAAGTGATAAATAGCTCCCCACCTAAGACATGGCAAAGAAACAACCTCCCTAAAAAAGGTAACTCTAGTCCCCCCATCTAGAAACTCTTTCCTCGAGGAGAGGGGTATTCCCTTCTAAGTTCAAGTGCAACCGACTCAAGAAAAGAGGGAAAGAAGAGAATGGATCATGGCCAATGTAGTCACGTATCCCTTGTAACTTGACCAGTGTCACCGAGTCTCCTGCTGCAAGCTTTCATGAGATGAGACAATGAATGACATAAGCTTTGCTTATTCAACTATATACACTCCTGCAGACATTTTAGTTTCAATCAGGCCTGCCCCATTTTTGGAGGTTTTGCATTTTTTAAATATATATATTTGTGCATCATGTACCTAAGGAGTTTTTCTTCTTGAGCCAGTAGACTATCCCTCTTTTGAAGCATTACTGCAACCCATGACATCCTGTTATTAGACCTCAATGCTACTAGACCAGGTTGAGATGCACATCCCTCCCTAGATGAGGACGAGTGTTTCTACTAGTTGTAGCACATCCATATGCTACCCCAAGGCAAAGGATTCTGCCCCCTCACCACGTCATCATGAAGAGCTATGTGTAAAGTGAGTGTCCAAGTCAAGTCACTGTCTGTAAGGGTCATGCGTGCCTCGAAATATTCTACTTAGACCAATCAAGATGGCAAGTGGACATAGTCTTGTGGACTCAAAGAATTAAGTCGCTAGGACCTGAAAATTCTCAAATCTAGTTCGATAAGGTTCCTCTAAGATTAAGTGGATCAAGGTCTTAGCCAAGCTCTAATCTTCAATTTTATTCCAGACTAATTTAATTGTCAATACTATCATGAAAAATGAAAATGCACATGAAACAAATAACAATATTTATAAAACATTGGAAAGGAAAAGAAAAGAAAAGAAAAGACAAAATCTTTTTGAAAAGTTTTTCAAAGATAGTTTTGCAAATTTTCGTATGGATTTTATATTTTTCCTTCTATGGAATTTTTAATAAAGAAAGAGAAGACATAATTTATAAATATTTAAAAATATGTACATTTTTATAAGGGTTTTATGTACATGTTTTATATACAGTTTTTACAAGTGTATTTTATCTGCAAATTAAAGGATTTTATATACAAGAGTTTTGTATACATAGTTTAAAAATGAGTATATTTTTTATTTACAAAGATTTACAGCGCATATATACAAACAATTAATATACCCCTAATTTATAACCCATATGACAAAAACTTTTACAAATCATTTTACATTTTTTTTAAAATATTTTCAAAACCTTTTTCAAAACTATTTTTAAAAACAATTTACAAATCACTTTTCAAAATTTTTGAAAAGGTTTTTTCTAACATTTTATATTCATACATTTAGAAACATTTATACCATATACATAATTTTGATACGAAAATAATTTACAAACATTTTATAAACAAAATAATTGTGCAATCATTTTTACAAAGTTTGTACAAAAATAAATTTACAAAGGTTTTTACAAATATTTTTTA
Organism: Ottelia alismoides; assembly: GCA_037367405.1. Classification (NCBI taxonomy): domain Eukaryota; kingdom Viridiplantae; phylum Streptophyta; class Magnoliopsida; order Alismatales; family Hydrocharitaceae; genus Ottelia; species Ottelia alismoides. The sequence continues at coordinate 787,681 of JAZKJV010001016.1, read as the reverse complement.
CAATATTTTTACAAATCATTTTACAAAAAAAGTTTAGACACATTTTTGCAAACATTTTCAAAACAATTTTATTCCAGTTTTTTATATATTTAGCCATATTATTTACCCCAAAGTACGAGTTATGGTTAAAGTATATATATAATATATACGATACCCCCTATACTTTGCTTGAACTATGTCCTCATAGTAATCAAGAGAGTGACGAAGGAAGACATAACTTGTGCTAAGTATAGAAAAGTGAAAAGAATCCTATACTACAATGACTCAAAGAATGAAGGAATAAAATGAATAGAAGTTGGTGATCCCCCTCTACTTAGGATCAAATAATCCTAAGTATAGAAGACTGTACAAAAGGACAAAAGCGAGGAAGAGGATGTACATGAAATCAACGACTTGACTTGTCCCCCTATACTTAGGGTAAAGGATCCACGAGTATAGAAAAGAATATCAATAATTGAGGGACAAGCGAGAGAAAAATCAAAGAACGGAACCTTTTGTGCTCTGATAGTCAGTACATCTTTTCAATAGTTCATCTGAATCCTTGAAGAGTGTTGGCACCAAAGGCCAGATTGGAGAACCTTTTGTGTTGTTCGTCTCCTAAAGTGATGTCCTCCTGCCTCAAGCTTGTGGCAATATGTGAGGATGCTGTGGTGCTCCTCCCGAGGAATACATCGATGCCAGACACCATCCCCTCCTTCGTGGTAAAGGGTGGGATCCTTCCAATGGTACGACTTGGCTTTCGCTAGGAAAGTCTCAAATAACTGCTCGATCCAACCTTGTGGAACTTTCTTAGCAAAAATATTGTTCACAATGTCAACATACCTGGGAAGGGAGGTGATATCAAGAATCGCCTCGTCTGGGAAAGTCTCAGTAATAGGTGTCGTTGTCTCTGAATCCTCAACAAGCTCTAATCGGGAGAAGTGATCCACCACCACATTCTCCATGATTATCCTTAATCTCGATATCAAACTTATGTAGTAGAAGGATCCATCTAGTCAGTGCGGGTTGGTATGGATAGCTCCTGCGGCTCATCCTAGTGTCTGTCTCCACCCTCGGCTCTAGGTATCTCTCCACAGGTTGTTGATCTCTACGACTCCTCTCATCCAGCTCTCATCTGTGTGAGCTCTCTCCTCACCTCTGCCATGAACACTCCCTGGTCTCGAATATTTCGTTGCATGGTCTCCTGGGAAGCTATCAATGTGTTGCTGATGGTGGCCTGATATGGTACATATGATGAGGTCTGTGGCTGCTCGTCAATTTTGATTTCGTTGATGGCCATCTCTCTAGTCTCTGTAAAGGCAAAAGACCCTAGCTCAGGTATTTTCAAGTGAACAGGGAGTTGTGCTGGCATGTCTGGTTGTATCTCGGGATTGGAAGAAGGATGGTTGAAGGGGAATAGGGAGGAGGCAAATTCAGGTTCAAAGAGCAGGTATGAGATCTCTGAATCCGCCCTAGATGAACAGAGAGGAGTGATGGAAAGAGGTATTGCAAAAGGCGGCCTAAGAGACCTCCTTCCCATCATCGTGATGTAGGGATTTATGAAGAGTAGATCTGGGACGCAAGCAAGATGAGAAATTAAACCCTTGGTTCACCTACGCAACTCAATTTGATGACTGTAAAGGCTCGGTCATTTATCTTGTCAAATTTTATTAGGTGAACATCCAATCTATTAGAGTGGTTAAGCGAGTTGTTATGAGCTCGATTCTCCCATAAGACTGGCCCAAGTTCTTACGACTAGTTATTTCCAGCTAGTATGGGATGTGTACCCTTTATCGGCTACCCGATCTTACCCAGTCTGCTAAGGAAGTTCGGACCGATTACCGTCTACCCGGTGAAATCCTCACTAGAGAATAGCCAATCGTCAGAACTGGTAGTCTGAAGAGAGTTCAGGCGTGGCTCTATACTAGTCTCTCTCTCTCTCTCCAGATAAATCAGACAATGAGGGGGTTACTCTCCCCAAAACAAAGATTTTTAGTGAAGTATGGTTTTAGGCCAAGTTTTCTTTAGTTGTCCTAGATTATATTGGTTGTCATGTTTTTGGTATTTTTCTAAATAAATGCAACGTCTAACGAATTTTCTGACTTCCTTTTTATTTAAGTCCAAGAAAACATTGGAAGAAGACGGAAAAGACAATGGGCGATCAAACACAATGATGCATGCAAGGATACAAATGTGTACCATGCTCCAGCACTCTACATGCATGGTGATCTGCGCATAAATTTAAAGGTAGAAATAAAACTAATCTATATGATGCATGAGGAAATCATCCCTAAGATGAGCAACATCTATTTGCGGGAAGATCTGGTAGTTAATCAATCAGAAAAGAGACCTAAGTCCGATCTTAGAGGTCAATCGGTGCCCACCATAGTGGGTCCTACAAGCATTGTATACGGTCGCTCTCGGCACATGGTCTCTTAACTAATTAGATTAACTTTTCCTTATTTGACTTAGTCCAAGTACGTTCTATAGGAATAGATAGTCTATTGGGGTCTTTGGACCTTGGCTAATTTCTGAGCTCAAGCAAATAAAAGTCATAAATCTAGGGGCCAAATCCCCGGGAATCAAATAGAAAATAAAAGCGAAAAATAAGCAAAAATGCAGTGAGATCCCACAAGTACATCGGCACTTGGCGAAATAGACCCCAAAAATAAGGTATACAGTGCCCTTTTTACAAGAGTATTTGAAACTAAAATGCTAAAACAAATCAACAACTATCTATACTCTAAATGATAGTCTCTCTTAATTTTTTCTCCTCCTCCTACGCTCCCATGCGGCTTCGAGAAGAATCAAGCCGCCTCCGCTTTACTAGAGTGCACCAGCACTCCTAAGAAAGCTGCTCCAGCTCGTCGGGCCCTCGCAAGAAAGAGGAAACGGAAAATGTGTAAGAGACAAGTATAAAAATAGAGCAAGAAAAATAAATTTGTAATAACACGATGAATATGAAAAATGAAAGAATGTATAAAAATATGAATAAAAATGTACAACCAAGAATAGCAGGTCAAATGAAAAACATAACTACCCCCGTCGTGCTCCTCGACAACGGTGCCATTTTGATATATGGAAATTCACGGGTTTTTTTAATGCAAATAATGTGAATAAAGTGAATGTCGTTGCAACCCACAAATTCCCTAATCAAACAATTTTTATTTTAAATCCAAATCAAAGAAATAAAAGAGAAGCAGAGTTTTGCTATTTATTAATTAACCCGGTATAGCTGCCATGGTAGAACACAAGGAGGCAACTGTTATTAAGAAAGGGTGATTCAATTCAATGAAAAAATAAAGAAAAGAAAGAGGAAATTCAAATTCAAACTATCTTGGTTTTTGCGAGATTTTTATTTTATAATTTTTTATGATTTTTTTATTTTTATATATTTTATGTTTTTTGATTTTGAAATTTTTAGTGATTTTTAATTATTCAAAGTTTTAATTTTCAAAAATTTAAATTCAAAAGCAAAACTTTTATACAAAATAGGAAAAGAAGTTTTTTTGTTTTTTCAAATATGATAAAATTATCAAAAATGTCCAAATAAAATCCTTTCATGTTTTACTTTATTTTTACTATTTTTAGTGATTTTTAGATGATTTTTTTAAGATTTTTTAATGAATAAAAACAGTACGACAATTAAATAGTGAATATAAAGGACTATTTTGCAAATTAAAAATATAAAAAATTGATATAATTTTGAGAATTATTTTTCCTAAAAACTGTAGGAAATTATCTACAAACAGGAAGTGAAATTACACTTTTTGGATTTTTCTACAAATTTTTATACTTTTTATAACATTCTTGATATTTTGTAATTTTTTGAGTTTAAAAATAATTAATGCATGAAATTACATAGAAAATAAAAGGCACAAAAATTAAACTATTTTGATTTTTAACAAAATTATGCAATATTTGAATTTTTATGATTTTCAATTGTCAAATAGGGAAAATACTATTTTTATTTTTTAATAATATCATATGATAATTAAATGCAATGAAATTTTTATATTATGAAAAGGCACACAGCAAGAATATAATAAATTATTTGCAGAATTATTTGGCCATGAAAAATATCTATTTCAACAATAAAAACCATGCTAAATAAAAGTCTAGAATTGCATGACTGAAATGAAATTATCCAATGTTTTTCCATTAAAATATAACAAAATAAAAAAAGATGTTAAAAGTAGCAATTTACCTACTCAAATGTGCAATGCACGTGTCGGATGCACTGATAGGGGCTTTTGCATAAATTGAGAAAATGTTAGGGCTTTTATTACAATTTACCCAACACATCGGGTGCACATGGATGGAGCTTCTCCAAGCAGGCAGTCAACGACGGGCGGAGCTCCAAGCGGAGCGCGCGGAGGTGGTCGGTGGCTTAGCACGGGATGGAGGGCAACGGGGGCTCCTGCTCTCTTGGTTCCATGCGCGATGGGGGAAGGGCGGTGATGCGGCATGCGGTGGTATGACCGCGGCTGGCAGCTCGGGCTTGTGGAGGTGATCCGCTCCTGGCAGAGGATGATTCTTGCATTGTGGAGCAGTAGCAGATGTTCTTCATGCGAGGCGGCACGACATGGATGGTGGATTTGGAAGGCTGAACTGAGGGGCTGACGGTAGCGGGTGCTCCAAGCGGAGGAGCTGGAACTCTCCTCCACGTGGGTGCAAGTGGGCTGATCTGGGTGGTGTGGCGTCAAGGGCGAGCAAGGAGTGTGGCTACGGGTGGCTGGTGGATGGTTCTCCAGGCAAAAGAGCTATCGACGAACGGTGTGGCATCTCTGCAGTGGCACTCTTCTCCAGGTTGCGGCGTTGGAGTGGGGAGGCGAATGGCGTTGCTTGAGAAGGGTACATCTGGTGGGGCAAGCTGCGCAGGACGGCGCGTGGTTGCGCGAAGGTGATGGCCGTCGAGGGGAGGATACAGCTGCATAGATGAGCCGGTCCAGGTGCTCCAAGCAGTGGAGGAGCGGTGGGGCTGCCTGGTGTCGGTATGGTTGGCGGCTGGCGAAGCTCGCCCGCTAAGCTAGGAGGTGCACCTCTCCAGGAGCGGGGCGACGGCTGCTACCCCTTTTTATTTATTTTTTATTTTTTTGAGCAGCAGCAATTTTTTTCTTTTTTTGTAAATAGGAGTAGCATTTTTTTGTATTATTTTCAAAATTCATGTGAACCTTTAACAAAATAAATATAACTCGACTCGAGTATGACAACTCGGTCAAAGAGATATAAAATAAAATAAAAAGAGAAATGTGGATGGTTTTAGATCTGGTGAAATGGGAGATGGATTCGGGTCTCTGGCCGTCGTGCGTGATCAGAGGTGTGTGGTTGTGTGAGGTAGAATGTGAAGCGATGAGATCGAGAAAAAAATGAGATGAAAGATTGGATCGGATTCGGATCAAATAGTGATGATGAAAGATTACATATCTAAAATCTATGACGAAAATGAAAATAAAAATTATGCTACTATTACTCTAGAGAAATTACAGAAAAATGGGATCTAACCTGAGGAAGTCGGGCACCGTAATGGCCTCGACAAAAACCACTCTGATGTCACCAAACAGCTCGAAGGCCAGGAGCATCTATTGACCGACAGAATCTCCTCGGGAATGAGGCTCCTCCTCCACAAAGACTGATCCAGAGAAAAATGAAGGAGTGGAGTTCAATAAAAAGGAGAAGAAATAAAAAAGGAAAATATGTACAAAAAAGGAAGGTGTGTAGTGGTTGTTTAAATAAATAAAATAAATAAATTATTTAATAAAAATGATATTTGTAATTAAATTAAATAAATAAAATAATTCATTTGTAAAAAAAATTAGCCACCTTAATGGTGGTTATTAAAGGTCAACCATCAAATCTTATATATATGGTAGGTTTTCAAATCAAATAATTAAATAAATAAATCAAATTTTCTTAATTATATTAATTTAATTATTAATGTTAGATATTAAATTTTTTTGGTGGTTTTTATATAAGGTGGTTAATTATTTACATATCAATTTACATAATGTATATTATACACACGTACAAATAAAGGAATTTTTTATAAAAATATTTACTGTAAATTACTGTGAACAATATTTACAATTATTAAAAGTATTATATAAACAAAAATAAATAATAAAAAATAAATACAGTAAATAAAGGATCAAATTTCAAAAAAAACACCATAGAAAATCGACTTTTCAACCCTAACTACAAAAATTATGAAAACACTGCCATTTTAATGATAATTTTATTTAGAGTATGATGGAAGTGAGTTTGATTCAATTTGCATTCGTATGGAGCCGAAATTGGTCTTTCAATTGTCGCTTTACGGCTTTTTTGAGTGTGGATACTTTTACTCTATATACGATTTTGCTTTGCAATTATTTTTATTATTTACATAACATTTTTATTTACAACTTTTGTTAAGAAAAATATTTAATTTGAGGTCAATTTATATAGAAATAAAAAGTGTAAGTTTTATACAAATATAGAAAGATTAAATTCAAAAATAAAAAGAAAAAATATATACAAATTATTTTTGGATTTTTAGATTAAAGACCCTATCTCCCCCTACCTTATTCCTGGTTGATCAAGTCAAGTCTTGACCTACTCTCGGGGTTCGGGTCAGCCTGCATTTATTTTATAAATACATCATTTATTTTTTTATTTTCTTTTCTTTTCTTCATTATTCTTTTATTTGAATATAAAAATTGTTAAAATGAATAATTAACCAATGCATGCAAAATGATGACTTCATGAAATTAGTTGGTATTTACATGTATTTGACTAAGGAAATAATACTAAAATAAAAGAATAAAGGTGATAAATCGTGGATTCATCAATTATGTAATGCCCTGGCTACATTACCAATGTGCATGCTTTCCATCTTTTCAGAGATGGTGGGTGAATGTTTTGAGGTCTTCATGGATGATTTTTTGGTCTACAACGATGGGTTTTATGCTTGTCTTTCCTGCCTAGACCGCGTGCTCCAACAGTGCATTGAGGTCAACCATGTTCTATCTCGGGAGAAGAGTCATTTTATGATGATTTAAGGGATGGTCCTTGGTCACATCATCTCCAACAGGGGCATGGAGGTCGATTCGACCATGATGGATATCATCAAGAAGTTCACTCCACCATCTAAGATGGTTGTGGTCTTTTCTAGGGCACGTCAATTTCTACCGAAGGTTCATTCAGGACTTCAGTCGTATTGCCCGACCACTTATTGATCTTCTCACGAAGGACACTGAGTTCTTTGTAGATGATAAGTGTATTTTGTCATTTGAGACTCCCAAGAATCTGGTTGTGCAGGTTCCAGTCCTTCAGCCACCCAATTGGTCTCTCCCATTCGAGATCATGATGGACTATTCTGATGTTGCCATAGGGGATGTGCTAGGACATAGGAGGGATGGTTTGTCGTTTGCCATTCTCTACGTTTACTATATTATAGATGTAACTTAGTGGAATTATATCGTTACAGAGAAGGAGTTGCTAGCGATATTCTTTGCTTTGGATAAGTTCGCATCTTACATTCTTGGATCTATAGTGACTATTTACACTGATCACACGTCATCCGATACTTAATGCCTAAGAAGGATGACAAGGCACGATTGACTAGATGGATCCTTCTACTACATAAGTTTGATATCGAGACTAAGGATAATCATGGAGAATGTGGTGGTGTATCACTTCTCCCGATTAGAGCTTGTTGAGGATTCAGAGACAACGACACCTATTACTGAGACTTTCCCAGACGAGGCGATTCTTGATATCACCTCCCTTCCCAGGTATGTTGACATTGTGAACAATATTTTTGCTAAGAAAGTTCCACGAGGTTGGATCGAGCAGTTATTTGAGACTTTCCAAGCGAAAGCCAAGTCGTACCATTGGAAGGATCCCACCCTTTACCACGAAGGAGGGGATGGCGTCTGGCATCGATGTATTCCTCGAGAGGAGCACCACAGCATCCTCACATATTGCCACAAGCTTGAGGCAGGAGGACATCACTTTAGGAGACGAACAACACAAAAGGTTCTCCAATCTGGCCTTCGGTGCCAACACTCTTCAAGGATTCAGATGAATTAGTGAAAAGATGTACTGACTATCAGAGCACAAAAGGATCCGTTCTTTGATTTTTCTCTCGCTTGTCCCTCAATTATTGATATTCTTTTCTATACTCGTGGATCCTTTACCCTAAGTATAGGGGGACAAGTCAAGTCGTTGATTTCATGTACATCATCTTCCTCGCTTTTGTCCATTTGTACAGTCTTCTATACTTAGGATTATTTGATCCTAAGTAGAGGGGGATCACCAACTTATATTCATTTTATTCCTTCATTCTTTGAGTCATTGTAGTATAGGATTTTTTTCACTTTTCTATACTTAGCACAAGTTATGTCTTCCTTCGTCACTCTCTTGATTACTATGAGGACATAGTTCAAGCAAAGTATAGGGGGTATCGTATATATTATATATATACTTTAACCATAACTCGTACTTTGGGGTAAATAATATGGCTAAATATATAAAAAACTGGAATAAAATTGTTTTGAAAATGTTTGCAAAAATGTGTCTAAACTTTTTTGTAAAATGATTTGTAAAAATATTGTAAAAAATATTTGTAAAAACCTTTGTAAATTTATTTTTGTACAAACTTTGTAAAAAATGATTGCACAATTATTTTGTTTATAAAATGTTTGTAAATTATTTTCGTATCAAAATTATGCATATGGTATAAATGTTTCTAAATGTATGAATATAAAATGTTAGAAAAAACCTTTTCAAAAATTTTGAAAAGTGATTTGTAAATTGTTTTTAAAAAATAGTTTTGAAAAAGGTTTTGAAAATATTTTGAAAAAAATTGTAAAATGATTTGTAAAAGTTTTTGTCATATGGGTTATAAATTAGGGGTATATTAATTGTTTGTATATATGCGCTGTAAAATCTTTGTAAATAAAAAATATGCTCATTTTTAAACTATGTATACAAAACTCTTGTATATAAAATCCTTTAATTTGCAGATAAAATACTCTTGTAAAAACTGTATATAAAACATGTAAATAAAACCCTTATAAAAATGTACATATTTTTAAATATTTATAAATTATGTCTTCTCTTTCTTTATTAAAAATTCCATAGAAGGAAAAATATAAAATCCATAAAAAAATTGCAAAAATATTTTTAAAAAACTTTTCAAAAAGATTTTGTCTTTTCTTTTCTTTTCTTTTCTTTTCCTTTCCAATGTTTTATAAATATTGTTATTTGTTTCATGTGCATTTTCATTTTTCATGATAGTATTGACAATTAAATTAGTCTGGAATAAAATTGAAGATTGGAGCTTGGCTAAGACCTTGATCCACTTAATCTTAGAGGAACCTTATCGAACTAGATTTGAGAATTTTTAGGTCCTAGCGACTTAATTCTTTGAGTCCACAAGACTATGTTCACATGTCATCTTGATTGGTCTAAGTAGAATATTTCAAGGCACGCATGACCCTTACAGACAATGACTTGACTTGGACACTCACTTTACACATAGCTCTTCATGATGACGTGGTGAGGGGGCAGAATCCTTTGCCTTGGGGTAGCATATGGATGTGCTACAACTAGTAGAAACACTCGTCCTCATCTAGGGAGGGATGTGCATCTCAACCTGGTCTAGTAGCATTGAGGTCTAATAACAGGATGTCATGGGTTGCAGTAATGCTTCAAAAGAGGGATAGTCTACTGGCTTAAGAAGAAAAACTCCTTAGGTACATGATGCACAAATATATATATTTAAAAAATGCAAAACCTCCAAAAACGGGGCAGGCCTGATTGAAACTAAAATGTCTGCAGGAGTGTATATAGTTGAATAAGCAAAGCTTATGTCATTCATTGTCTCATCTCATGGAAGCTTGCAGCAAGAGACTTGGTGACACTGTTCAAGTTACAAGGGATACGTGACTACATTGGCCATGATCCATTCTCTTCTTTCCCTCTTTTCTTGAGCCGGTTGCACTTGAACTTAGAAGGGAATACCCCTCTCCTCGAGGAAAGAGTTTCTAGATGGGGGATTAGAGTTACCTTTTTTAGGGAGGTTGTTTCTTTGCCATGTCTTAGGTGGGGAGCTATTTATCACTTATATATTATAAGTAAATATTCATAGTCATAAGAGTTTACGTACATAGACTTGTTTTAATCTGATTGCTAAGGCGACCTGAATAGGAGTCTTGTGGAGCTTGAGGGTTGTTAGGTCTTAAATCCATTTCTCAATAAGATTCCGCCAAACTAATGATCCGAAGGTCTGACCGAGCTCCATACTCCAATTTTATGAAGATAAGTTTAATAATCAATATTGTTCTAATTTCTTTGCTTTTTCTTTTCTTTATTTCCTTTTCACTTCTTTTGAAATAAGTGTTTGCGAAGGGACTACCAAAAGTAAAGTATAGGAGAATAGTGAATCCATGATTCACATCCTCTATTATTTTATTTTAGCATAAATCTCTTTGTAAAATACCTGTAAATTTGTGTTAAAATCAGTAAATTGTCATTCATCATTGATTTGTTAATAATGTATATTTAACATTCTTTTTAACCAAAATAAAAGAATAAAGATGAAAATAAAAAGAAATAAAATAAAATAAGGTTGTAATTATGTAATAAGTACATACGGACTGAACCCCGAGAAAAGGTAAAATATCGGTCTGATCGACAAGGAATAAAGTAGGGGGAGATAGAGTCTCTATTTATTAATATTCAAAAAATCGAGAACATCTTGTAAGTAGTAATCATGATGTATCTATTCATTGTATATATTCAACTCCTATTTTCATTGTATACATATTGTATTATTTTATTAATCAATAAAATAATCCCAAATTAAATTATTTCTTTAATGGAACTTGTACATAAAAATGTGATGTAAATAATAAAAATAATTGCAAAATTAAATTGTGTGCAGTTATGCAGTACCTATACTTGTATATATGTATTTATTTATTTATTTATTGTATACATTATATTTTTAAATACTTGTAAGTGTTCCTAATAATTAAATTAAATAAAATAAAGTTCATAAATTACAAAATAAACTTAAAATAAATTTAACCATTCATTGTATAATAGCACCAATATTGTATATATTGTACATAGACCAAATTAATTAACACATGTAATTAAGTTGTAAAAATCTAATAAAATGTTTTTTATACACTCTAAATTACTTTTAAAATAAATAAAATATAGAATAAAATGTTTTTTGTAAAAATAATAAAATTAAAATATGTATATCTTGTATATATGTATAATATGCTTGTAAATCTTTGGTTTTTATGCAAATAAAACACTAAATGAATTTATTTAATTAAAAATCACCTAAAATAGTATTTATTAATTTATAAACATTTTGTTTGTTGAAACTTTTTATATTAAATCATTTATTAATTTATTCCTATTTATCTTTATTTATTTATCTATTTTGTTTTTTTCCCTAAATTGTCAGTTTCCTCCGTCAATTCCTATTGGACCAACTCGGATTGTTGACAGCAGTCAACTGGTCCACCCCCTCATTTTTCTTCCTCGGATTGGGTTTGCTCTGATTTTCTCCTACTTTTCCTGACCCTATCCCATCGATATGGCCTTCATTCATCAGCTTCGATTGGAAGGCGTGGATCTCTAATCCGCGTCCGATGAGCATCTCCAGGACCTGCGCCTTGGTTCGCACGCTAATGATCGAACATTCTTAACCCTTCACCACCTATAAGAGCACCTGCACCAACTTCTTTTCGACACCTTTGGCTGCTCCACCACTTCCGTTACGCACAGACCTTTCTCAAGAGTGACAGCTAGAGCATGGCCGTGTAAGGGGGCCTAGGAAGCGAGTGTGCCCTAGGTGTGGTTGTCTCTTCACCATGCTCTACCGCAAGCATCCTAGCCTCTGATTTTGTTAAGCTATCGAGGAATTGACACCTGGAGATTCGCCATCTATAGAACAGGTGGTATCATCCATCATCAGGAACCTTAGATTCACAAGATATCACAGTTTTATTTGTTTTTAGATCTACAGTCGAGCATCCATGTTTAGCTCCGAGCTTCGATCGAAGTTCTATTTCAGCTGACTCATCGCCCCACCCACTTCCTCATTTGCTTCTTCATACTCATGTGCCATCTTATCATTAACCTGATCATCAGATTAGGTTGAATCTTAGAACCAGTCCCCTACCTTTTGCTGATCTGAATCTTTCATCGTCTCCCCTTTTTATTTCCTTGTTTTCAACCAACAATCCTTCGTCGGAGTACCATTTTAGATCATAGTCCCTTTGCAGGCTACAAGAGTACTGAACCTGGAGGTATATGCAGCACTTGAAGATCTCTTAAGGTTCTTGGGGAGCTTAGGTTCAAGGACGTGTAAATCGTCATCCAGTCATTGAATCGACGATCCATGGAGCCCAGGTGATGCAGGATCCTTAGAGCTACACCCTGAATGAAATTGTAGGCATATCCGTGAAGAATCAAGGGAGAACTACACATTTGAAGCTCAATTTGGACGAGGATCATCCATGTTCTTCGATGTCTATCCACCGTCGTTAGATCAAGAACTAGTACCTCATATTACATCATCACCATTGGATAGAGATACCTCTACACTGCTAGATCCCTGGCAAAATCTAATCTGGACCCTCCACGCACGAAGGTGTATCCATGCTTCTCCACCGGTGATCGCCTTAAATGGATTGCTCTATGTCGTTCGTTGGCATGCAATTAGGGGTAATTTTGCATCTATCCCCTTTGTGTTTTGCATTTCCTTTTCAATCCTATAAATATATGTCGTAGTTGAATTGTCTTGGATATTTTGCAAAAGTACCCTCATAGCTTCTCATATTAACACTCTAGTCCAGGTGAATAGTAGTCACGTGCATGTACATGTGTTGTTTCTGTGGGTGATTTGCATTTTTTTCCTTGTGTTTTTACGTGCTATCTGAAGTAGAATAACTTTTGGATATTTGCATTTATGCCCCTAAGAATTGTGACTCGCGTGCGATGCACGTTTTCTTAGAATTTTTGTGCTCTATGCCCCTAAAGTTTTAGTGATTGTTATTGATCAGGCCCTAAAACTTCAAATAATTGCAACTAGGTCCTTGTTTCATGTTTTATTTTCTTGCTCTTTTATTGCTTGCAATAAATAGCATATTAACTCGAAAAAATGCATAAAAATTAGGATAAGTACTTGCGAGAATTTTCTTTGCATAATAATTTTCATGTGTTGTTTTTCTTTTAATTGTTATTATTAAACATTCAAAAACAACCTAAAAGGTCCATTTTTGCCTTAGAAAATTCATAAAAATTAGAAAATTGCTTTAAAAATTCCAAAAAAATAGAGTAGCTTTATTTTGACTTGTTTGATTTTCATCCTAATTTCATTTTGTTTGCTTTTCTAACATCTAAAAATTTACAAAACTCTAAAATACCATAAAAATCACATAAAATCTATCAAAAATCTAAAAATTGTGATTTCGGATCCTCCTTATAGATATTTAAATATATTTTTTGATAAAAATACATCCCATGAACTTTAAGCTCATTTTGTATTTTAAATTTGAAAAATACTCTTGGTTATGCACTATTTGTGTTTTCTTAATTTTTTTACAAAATCCCAAAAATACCTAAAAATTTCTAAAAATTACAAAATAGTAAAAAAATGTCAAAAATAAAAAATAATTTTCTTGAATTTTTTTGATATTTTTGCTATATTTGAACAATACAAAAAGAGTGTTGTGTGTCCTTTACTTCATTGATTTATTTGTTTTTTGTTTGGAAAATTAAAAATATAAATATTTGCAAAAGTAAACATCATTAAAAATTTAAAAATCAGATAAACATAAAAAATATATAAATTTAAACACATATTTAAAGGGTTTTATATTTCCTTTGTATTTTTTATTCTTTTTAAAGCCAAAATAAATATATACAATAATTAACTTGATTTTCAAGGATTTTTAATAAAATAGAAAATAAAGAAAATGTTAATAATTATATACAACAATCAGGGTTAGTGTTAATTGAAGGTAATTGGTTTATTTGACAAAGATGTGGAATTAATGAAGACTTCCCAAGAAGTTCTTATTTTAAGGATAAAAAGAGAGAATACTGATGATCTAGCTGGGATTCATCAGAGAGCGGTGTTGATGCCGTTGATGTTGATGTTGATGGTGGTGCTGATGCCACCAAGATGGATGATCCACACGACGGTGCTGATGACATCCCTTCTCCAAATGCTGCAGATGGTGGTACTGATGACACCAGTATTCCATAAGACGGGCCAGAGCACGGTACCGATGTCACTTCTTCAAATGTTGTCGGTGGTACTGATGCCACCAAGAGTCCATGTACATACACTCCAGATGTTTTGACTTCTTTTCCTATACTTATCGATGATGTTTGTAGAAAAAAATGCAAAAATGGATAAATTTTGAAAAACAAAAAGATGAATAAAGGAAAGGTTTCTATTTCTTCTCATGGTCCATCTAATATGATATGTGATGATGTTTGTATGAATTCCAGCCATTTGTATGCTCAGAGAACTATTCCTATTTCAGACCCTCTAGTTCCAGATGATGGTGCATCTATCCCCTTCCCTCAAGCACTCCTCTTAGAGAAGGGCCAAAAAATAGAAAATCCTAAAAAGAGGCAGCAGATAGAGTTCAGCGAGCAAATGACAGATCGATTTCGTATCCAGCTGACTCTCCAGGAGGCATTGGAGCACGTCCCTCTCTTCCAGAAGAATCTTAGAGAGAATACCATAGTGCGTAGGAAGAAGAGGAACAATCACAATGCAGAGATGCATGTGCTAACCCGTGCCACATGCTTCGCCATCTAGAACCGATTGCCAGCCAAGAGACCAGGTGCAGGGGCTCCATATGTCAGATGCCAGATTCACGAGCAGCGGTTCGATCGTACTATATTAGACAACGGGTCTTCAATTAGCCTTCTTGTGGTAGCCTTACTTGACCACTTCGAGTTTGTCCCTCTTAAACAAAGTGTGACAATACTTCAGTTTGTTGATAAATCTATCAAGAGGCCGAAATGGTTACTGAAGGACGTTATCGTCACCATTCAGGGCCTGAAATTTCCTGCAGACTTTGTTGTATTGGACATGGAGATCCCTGAATGTGTGAGTCCATGTCTAATCATGATAGAGGGATGGTATATTTTCACATCGAGGGAAAGAGTATACAAATAGAGATGATTAAAGAGATGAGATCAAGAGATTCAGCCGGCTCAGTGCAGGTAACAGATTCAGAGCCAGACATACACCATGAGTGCGACTTTGTGATTACAGATGATGAGGCAGTTCCGGAAAATGAGGATTCACGAGCTCTAGTCACATCTTCAGAGGCAGTAGAGTTACAGTTGACAAATGACGAGAGTTCGGAGAGCGCACTTTTGGAGCAGGATACCATAGAGGCTGGTGATACCGATTCAATTAATGACGTTGATTTCTTTTCTTGTCATTTTGATCCCTCTGAGTCAGACATGGACTTTTACTGGCAAGAGATTGTCAAGTTCAGATGAGCAGCGAGAGTTCTCACATTCAGATCTGGTAGCTTTCATGCAGACATTTCAGAGGCCATATTTACCAGCTCCTACATGCTGAATTGAAGACCTTACCATAGAGCATGAAGTATAGATTCCTTGAGGGTGAGCTTGACATGTTTCTAGTCATTATCTCAACGGATTTGACTGATGACCAAGAATCTCATTTGATAGAGGTTCTTGGGAGGAACTGCAAGGCAATCGGTTGGTCTTTAATAGATCCCCATGGGATAAGTCTGTGCAAGTGCTCCCATGACATCTATCTCCAGGATGACGCTAAGCCTTCACGTGAGTTCCAAGGTAGGCCAAACTCGAATCTTCAAGAGATGGTCATGACGAGAATATCCAAGTGGTGGAACACCGATTTTGTCTACTCCATCTCCGACTCCAAGTGGGTTAGTCCATTACATGCGGTACCCAAGAAAACGGGTATCACTACAGTTGTGAATTAGGTTGGAGTGGAGATTGCTACTCATGTACACACTTCTTGGAGGGTATGTGTGGACTACAGACGATTGAATCAGGACACCAAGAAGTATCACTTCCTGCTACCATTCATTGATCAGATTATTGAGAGATTAGCTGAGAAGAGTCATTACTTCTTTCTTGACGGGTACTCGGGGTACAATCAGGTGGCCATTGCACCCGAAGACCAGGAAATACGACATTCACATGTCCGTTTGGGACGTATGCTTCTAGAAGGATGCCCTTTGGATTATGTAATGCCATGGCTACATTCCAAAGGTGCATGCTTTCCATCTATTCGGACATGGTGGATAAATGTTTAAAGGTCTTCATGGATGATTTTTCGGTCCACGGCGATGGGTTTGATGCTTGTCTTTCTTGCCTAGACCGTGTGCTCCAACGATGCATTGAGGTCAACCTTGTTCTATCTTGGGAGAAGAGACATTTTATGATGACTCAAGGGACGGTCCTTGGTCACATCATCTCCAATAGGGGCATGGAGGTCGATTCAGCCAAGATGTGCATCATCAAGAAGCTCACTCCACCGTCCAATTTGAGATAGTTGCAGTCTTTTCTAGCACATGTCGATTTCTATCGAAGGTTCATTAAGGACTTCAGTCGTATTGCCCGACCACTTACTGATCTTCTCACGAAAGATACTGAGTTCCTTATAGATGATAAGTGTATTTTGTCATTTAAGACTCCCAAAAATATGGTTGTGCAGGCTCCTGTCCTTCAGCCACCCGATTGGTCTCTCCCATTTGAGATCATGACGGACTCTTTTGATGTTGTCATAGGGGATGTGCCAGGACAGAGGAGGAATGGTTTGTCATTTGACATTCACTACACTACCGTACTTCAGATGCCGCCTAGCAGAATTATATTGTTACAGAGAATGCGATGTTAGCGATGGTATTCGCTTTAGATAAGTTTAGATCTTACATTCTTGGATCTAGAGTGACTATTTACACTGATCACACTGCCATTCTATAGTTAATGGCTAAGAAGGATGCCAAGACACGGTTGACTAGATGGATCCTTCTACTCCAGGAGTTTGATATCGATATTAAGAATAAGCCTGGAGTCAAGAATGTGGTGGCATATCAACTCTCTCAATAAGAGCATCTTGAGGATTCAGAGACAACCACACCTATTATTGAGACTTTCCCAGACGAGTCGATTCTTGCTATCACCTCCCTCCCCTAGTATGCTGACATTGTAAACAATCTTGTTGCCAAGAAAGTTCCACAAGGTTGGACCGAGTAGTGACTTGAGACTTTCCTAGCAAAAGCCAAGTCGTACCATTGGAAGGATCCCACCCTTTACTACCAAGGAGGGGATAGTGTCTAGCATATTGTCACAAGCTTGAGGCAGGAGGACATCATGTTTGGGAGACGAGCAACACAAAAGATTCTCAAATCCGGCCTTGGGTGGCCAACACTCTTTAAGGATTCAGATGAATTAGTGAAGATGTGTACTGACTGTTAAAGAATGGGTAGTTGTGGTCATGCATACATGATGCCGATGCAGCCCATTCACTTCTGTGAGGTTTTTGATGCATTGGGCATCGACTTTATGGGCTCATTCTCGAGGAGTCAGAGATTCTAGTACATTTTGTTGATTATAGATTATGTGAGTCATTGGGTTGAGGCCATTCCCGCCCGAGCCGCTGATGCAAGGACTATTTGCATATTTTGAGGAAGAATATCATATCATGGTTTGGGGTTCCTAGAGTATTGATTTCTGATGGGGGACTCATTTTATCAACGATAAGGCATGTTCCCTTGCTAACGAGTTCATCATATACCATAGAGTTGTCACTCCATATCATCCATGGATGAATGGTCGTGCTGAGATTTCAAACCGGGAGATCAAGACGATATTGCAGAAGGTTGTTTGCCCAAACTGAAAGGATTGGTCACAGCTTTTGGAGTCGATATTGTGGGCCTATAGGACATCCTTCAAGACACCTTTGGGTACATCTCGATTTCGACTTGTTTATGGCAAGCCATGCTACTTACCTGTGGAGATAAAGCACAAGTCACTTTGGGTAGTCACATATATATTATTGGATCTAGAGAGTGCAAGAGATCAAAGGAGAGGAGAGTTGGCAGCCCTAGAGGAACTTAAAGATACAGCCTTTTAGAGTAGCCTACAATATAAGGACGGAGTGAAGATATGGCATGATTCACACATCTGCCATAACCAGTTTGAGCTGAATTAAATAGTAAGGCTATTTGATGCACGATTGAGATTATTTCCAAGGAAATTACAGAGCAAGTGGAAGGGGCCATATTTAGTCAGAAAGGTGCACGACAATGGTAGTATTGACATATCCAAGTTGTTTTATAAATCCACCTTTCGAAACAATAGTCATCGCTTGAAGCCTTTTCTTGATCATGACTCGTTGACCGCTGATGTTGCCCCGATTCATTTTGTATGAGATGTGCTCATTGATTCTCATATTTTGCATCTCATACATGATTTACACTTATGTTTGTCTCTTTGTATATCCATGTTTTCTATTTTATTCTTTCATTCTTCCGTTCTACTTAACACCCTAGATCACACTTAGGATTCTGGCTATACTTAGGTCATGCTTTATCCTAAATATTGGGGGTGTTGAACCTGTGTTGTTCCTATTTATTTCTGTTTTATTATCTCATTTTTGTTGCGTATACTTAGGGACATCCGACCCTAAGTATGGGGGGTAATATCTAATTTTCCATTCTTTGATTTTTCTCTCGCTTGTCCCTCAACTATTGATATTCTTTTCTATACTCAAAGATCCTTTGCCCTATGTATAGGGGGGCAAGTTGAGTCGTTGATTTCATGGTCATCCTCTTCCTCGGTTTTCTCCTTTTGTACAATCTTCTATACTTAGGATTATTTGATCCTAAGTAGAGGGGGATCACCAACTTCAATTCATTTTATTCATTTATTCTTTGAGTCCTTGTAGTATAGGATTCTTTTCACTTGTCTATACTTAGTACAAGTTAGGCCTTCCTTCATCGCTCTCTTGATCACTATGAGGACAGAGTTCAACCAAAGTATACGAGGTGTCGTATATATTGTGTATATACTTTAGCCATAACTTGTACTTTGGGGTTAATAATATGGTTATTATTTATTAAAAAACTGGAATAAAAATGTTTTGAAAAATGTTTTCAAAAATATGTGTAAAATATTTTGTAAAATGATTTGTAAAATTTTTATAAAAATGTTAGTAAACATCTTTGTAAAATTCTTTTTGTACAAACATTGTAAAAAATGTTTGCACAAATATTTTGTTTGTAAAATGTTTGTAGATTATTTTCATATCAAAATTATATATATGGTATAAATGTTTGTAAAATGTATGAAAATAAAATGTTCACAAAAGCCTTTTTGAAAAATTTATTAAAGTGGTTTGTAAATTTGTTTATAAAATAGTTTTGAAAAAGGTTTTGAAAATGTTTTGAAAAATTTGTAAAATGATTTGTAAAATTTTTTGTTACATGGGTTACAAATTAGGGGTATATAAATTATTTGTATATATAAGCTGTAAAATGTTTGTAAATAAAATCCATACTTATTTGTAAACTTTGTATATAAAACTCTTGTATATAAAATCTTTTAATTTGTAGAGAAAACCCACTTGTAAAAATTGTATATAAAACTTGTAAATAAAACCCTTGTAAATATGTACATATTTTTAAATATTTGTAAATTCTTTCATCTCTTTCTTTCTTAAAAATGCCATAAATTGAAAAAGATAAAATCCATAAAAAATGCAAAAAATTCTTTAGAAAACTTTTAAAAAAGATTTTGTCTTCTATTTTCTTTTCTTTTCAAATGTTTTGTAAATAATGTTATTTGTTTCATGTGCATTTGAATTTTTCATAATAGTATTGACATTTAAATTAGTCTAGAATAAAATTGAAGAATGGAGATTGGTTAAGACCTTGATCCACTTAATTTCAGAGGAACCTTGTACGAACTAGATTTGAGACTTTTCTGGTCCTGGCGACTTACTTCTTTGAGTCCACAAGACTATGTTCACATGTCATCTTGATTGGTCTAAGTAGAATATTTTGAGGCACACATGACCCTTACAAATAGTGGCTTGACTTGGACACTCACTTTACACATAACTCTTCATGGATGAGGTGGTGAGGGGACAAAATCCTTTGCCTTGGAGTAGCACACGAGTCTGTTACAACTAGTGGAAACACTCATCCTCGTCTAGGGAGGGATGTGCATCTCAACCTGGTCTAGTAACATTGAGGTCTAATAACAGGATGTCGTGGGTTGCAATAATGCTTCAAAAGAGGGATAGTCTACTGGATCAAGAAGAAAAACTCCTTATGTACATGTTGTACAGTTGTATATATTTTAAAAAAATCAAAAATTCCAAAAAAGGGGACAGGCCTGATTGAAACTAAAATGCATGCTGGAGTATATATAGTTGAATAAGCAAAGATTATGTGTATCATTGTCTCATATCATGGAAGCTTGCAGTTGAAGACTTGGTTACACTGGTCAAGTTACAAGGGATACGTGACTACACTGGCCACGATACATTCTCTTCTTTCCCTCTTTTCTTGAGCTGGTTGCACTTGAACTTAGAAGGGAATACCACGCTCCTCGAGGAAAGAGTTGCTAGATGGGGGGTTATAGTTACCTTATTGAGGGAGGTTGTTTCTTTCCCATTTCTGGGGTGAGGAGCTATTTGTCATTTACACAATACAAGTAAAGATTCATAGTCATAAGAGTTTATGTATGTAGACTTGTTCTGATCTAACCGTTAAGGCGGCCTGAATCGGAGTCTTGTGGAACTTGAGGGTTGTTAAGTCTTAAATCCATTTCCCAATAAGATTCTGCCAAACTAATGATCCAAAGGTTTGACCAAGCTCCATACTCCAATTTTATAAGTTCTTTGCTTTTTCTTTTCTTTATTTCCTTTTCACTTCTTTTTGTAATAAGTGTTTGCTAAGGGACTAGCAAAGGTATAGTATAGGGGAATGATGAATCCCTGATTCACATCCTTTATTGTTTTATTTTAGCAGAAGTCTCTTTGTAAAATATCTGTAAAGATGTGATAAATCAATAAATTATCATTCATCATTGATTTGTTGATAATGTATATTTAACATTCTTTCTAATCAAAATATAAGAATAGAGAAGAAAATAAAAAGAAAGAAAATAAAATAAGGATGTAATTATGTAATAAGTACATACTGACCCGAACCCCGAGAAAAGGTCAAATATTGGCCAGGTCGACAAGGAATAAAGTAGGGGGAGATAGGGTCATCATTTATTAATATTCCTAAAATCTGAAACATCTTGTAAGTATTATTCATTCTGTATTTCTCCATATATAAACTCTTATTTCCATTGTATGTATATCGTATTATTTTATTTATCAATAAAATAATCGCAAATTAAATTATTTCTTTATTAACACTAGTACATAAAAATGTGATGCAAATAATAAAAGTAATTACAAATTTAATTTGTGTACAGTTCTGTAGTACATATACTTATATACATGTATTTATTTATTGATTATTTTTCCTATATATATTGTATTTTTAAATACTTGTAATTATTCCTAATAATAAAATAAAATGAAAATAAAATTCATAAATTATAAAATAAACTAAAAATATATTCGACCATTCATTGTATAATAGCACCAATAGTGTACATATTACACATAAACCTAATTAATTAATTTCCCCTAATTTATCTGTTTCCTCCATCGATTCCTTTTGGACCACCTCAGATTGTTGACCGTAGTCAATGGTCCACCCCCCCCCCCTCATTTTTCTTCCTCGGATCGGGTTTGCCTCTATTTTCTCCTACTTTTCTTGACCCTATCTGATCAATCTAGCGTTCATTCTTCAGCTTCGAGTGGAAGGTGTGGATCCCTGATCCATGCCTGATGAGGACCTCTAGGATCTGTGCCATAGTTCGTACGCTAATGATCAAACATTCTCAACCCTTCACCACCTATAAGAGCACCTACACCAACTTCTTTTCGTCACCTTTGGCTGCTGCACCACTTCCATACACACAAACCTTTCTCAAGAGTGACAGCTAGAGCGTGGTCACGTAGGGGGACCTAGGCAGCGAGTGTACCCTAGGTCCGATTGTCTCTTTACCATGCTCTGCCGCAAGCAGCCTAGCCTCTAGTTTTGCTAAGCTATAGAGGCCTTGACTCCTGAGCACCATCTATAGCACATGCAGTATCATCTATCACCAGGTACCTTAGATTCACAGGATGTCTCATTTTTATTTGTTTTTAGATCTACAGATGAGCATCCATGTTTACATCTAAGCTTCGATCGAAGTTCTATTTCAGTTGACTCATCACCCCACCTACTTCGTCGTCCTCTTCTTTATACTCATGCGCCATCTTATCATCGACCCAATCATCGGATTGGGTCGAATCTTAGATCCAGTCCCCAACCTTTTGCTGGATCTGAATCATTCATAGTCCCCCTTTTTTATTTCCATGTTTTCAACCAATCATCCTTCATCGGAGTGCCATTTCATTGCATAGTCCCCTTTGCAGGCTATAGGAACACTAGACCTGGAGGTATAGGCAACACTTGAAGATCTCTTAAGGTTCTTGGGGAGCTCTAGGTTCGAGGACATGTAGGTCATCATCCAGCCATTGATTCGACGATCCATAGAGCCCAGGTGATGCAGAATCCATAGAGATATACCCTGGGCAAAATTTTAGGCACATATGTGAAGATTCGAGGGAGAACCACACATATAAGCTCAATCCGGACGCGGATCATCCATGTTCTTCCACGTCTACCCACCGCCGTCAAATCAAGAACTAGTACACCATATTACATCATCACTATTAGATAGAGGTACCTCTGCACCGCTAGATCCCTGGAAGAATATAATCCGGACCCTCCACGCATGAAGGTGTATCCACGCTTCTCCATCGTTGATCGTCTTAAGTTGGCACATGATTAGGGGTACTTTCGCATCAAGCCCCTATATGTTTTGCATTTCTGTTTCAGTCTTGTATATATGTCGTAGTTTAAATATCTTGGACATTTCGCAAAAGTGCCCTCATAGGTTCTCATATTAACACTCTACTATAGATGAACAATAGTCATGTGCATGTACACGTGTTGTTTTCCCAGTGTTTTCACGTGTTATCTGAAGTAGAAGAATTTTTGGATATTTACATTTACGCCCTTATGATTTGTGACTCACGTGTGATGCACGTTTTCTTGGACTTTTTGTACTCTAGGACCCTAAGGTTTTAGTGATTGTTATTGATCAGGCTTGAAACTTCAAATAATTGCAACTAGGTCCTTGTTTCTTATTTTATGTTCTTACTCATTTATTGATTGCAATAAATATCATATTAACTTGAAAATTTGCATAAAAACTAGGATAAGCATGTGCCAGTGTTTTCTTTGCAGAGTAATTTTCATGTGTTGTTTTTCTTTTAATTTTGATTATTAAAAATTAAAAACAACCTAAAAAGTCCCCATTTGCCTTAGGAAATTCATACAAATTCGAAAATTTCTTTAAAAATTCCAAAAAAATAGAGTAGCGTTATTTCGACTTGTTTGATTTTCTATTTAAATTTCATCTTGTTTGCTTTTCTAAAACCATAAAAATTTGCAAAACCTTGAAATACCATAAAAATGAAATTAAATCATTCAAAAATCCAAAAATTGTGATTTTAGTTTCTCCTTGTAGATATTTAAATATACTTTTTGATAAAAATACCTCCTAGGAGCTTTGAGCTTATTTTTTATTTTTTATTAGAAAAATACTCCTGGTTGTGCATTGTTCGTGTGTTTCTTAGTTTTTATTTTTATAAAATCCAAAAAACACCTAAAAATCTCTGAAAATTTACAAAAATAGTAAAAAATTATCAAAAAGACAACAACAATATTTCTTGAATTTTTTGGATATTTTTACTATATTTGAACAATACAAAAAGTGTGTTGTGTGTCATTTACTTCATTGTTTTTATTTGTTATTTGTTTAGAAAATTAAAAATATAAAAATTTCCAAAACTGAACATCATTAAAAAAATGTGAAAATCAGATAAACATAAAAAAAATAAAAAAATAAACATCTATAAATTTTTTAAAAGATAAAAATTCAAAAAGCCAAGAGTAATGTGCATTGATGGCTTCTTTCTTGTCTTTGATTTTTCACTATCTTGATTGATCCTTGTAATAATGGTTGCCTCCTTTTGTTCGACCCTATCGCTATACCAGGTTAATAAAAGTAGCTTAGACCACTTCCTTTTTTTGTTGGATTTATTTTGTAGTTCAATAAGATTTCCTCGATATCGGCTTGGTTTATTTGGGTAACAACGACACTATAATTAATTTCTTAACTCGAGTTGGCAAAGTCGGTCATCATTACACATGTAGCATCTCACGGAAGGGTTAGGCATGGTAGATGTGCATGTACTCTGAGTCAGTCTTGTCGGGGATAAGTCTACTCAATGTGACCCAGATGGTCGAGATGAATTGGTGCCACGTCTGGCAAGTGCTTTTCCTAAGGTAATCACTAGAGATGACGAGCACCACCTGAAAATGTCAAACCTGTAGGACGAAAACACCTAGTTGACCTCTATTGCTGGAATGGTCGATGAATCGGTATGTATGACCATTGTGGTGTAGGTGCCACTCCATATGAGCTCCCAAAGTGTCTCTCTCGGATATCCTCAAACTTCTTTATTGCATCAGTAGCCTCAGAGATGGAAGTGATACGCAATCCGGACAACTTCTCCTATACATCTTCTCGTGTCCCTCTAATGAACTTCTCCAGATTCTCATTTAGAAATGCAGCAGCTGAAGAAGTGTGGCGAGACAGCTCGGTGTATTGGACGAAGTACTCTCTAGCTATCATCCATCCATGTCGTAGCTCGACAAACAATCGGCATTTGGACTCCTTTCACTTCCTAAGAAGAAAAATGGGATCTGAATCTCATCTAGAAGTCATGACATGTGGGCTCGCATCCCAACTCTAAAACTGTCACCTCCTACCATCTCTCTATGAAATCTATCAATGAATACTCCAAGAAAGATAACCATGTGTCTCGTGGTGCATGTATCATCTTAATTACCTTCATAACCCTCTTTAGCCACTGCTCAGCCTGGCCTAACGTCCTGGCGCCCTCGAACATGGGCACATTAGCCTGTTGATAGAATGTGAAAACCGATTGATGAATGTGGATATCAGAGTACTCAAGTGTGTCCTCATCTGCAAAGTATACAGGGTCCTGCTCCTTGTCATAATATCCATCCTCATGTCCATGCTCTGGTATCTCCTCATGTGGATCATCAAAATGAGGTTGATGTATCTCAATAGACTGATGATGATCGTGTCGTGTTCCATCCAAAGATTGATGGTATGTAAAGTCAGGCAGCTCCTTGAACCTCATCTTCATGTCTGTCTGTCCGCAATCTCGGTCAACTGGGTCAAGATCGGTTCCTTCTAACCTCTCATAGTAGTATGTTGTTGTTGGAGGTCGGTGAGAGCAGTCATGATACGCTCCAATTGATCAACCATCTCCTGATTTGGTCTAGATGTCAAGGTTCTGCACAAGAACCAATGTTACTAATCATAATAGTCTATGTTCGCTGACAACTCTTTGTGCTTTTCTCTTCTTAAGATATTATATGAAAATTAAATGCAATTGGTGTTGTGGTTATTGGGTTTGAATGTCATATTCTCTACATTACATTATATTCTACCACATATCCAAAAATCACAAAAAATATATAATAGAAAACTTAAAAAATCACAAAAGCCTAAAAATAATCTTAAAATTTGCAATATATATAATCCAAAAATACATCTTTATGTTTATGAATTTTCCTTATTATATATAATATATATATATATATTTAAAATAGTTTTGGGATTATTTTATACTTATAAATATTTATTAGACTCTAGACATGTTTAAATATTTACTATATTCACTATTTTATACATTTTATTACTTTTATGTATAAAAAATTACCAAAATAGAGAAAATATAAAAAAATTATTTCCTTTATTTTGAATATATTTTCACTTATTTAAAAATATAAATATCTATATTATATATTTATATTATATATATTACTTATATATGATATATGATGGCTCCCAGCATCGCCCTTATTAATTGCATCATTTAATTGTTGTATCCAGGTTATTTGGTATCCATCAAAAATGATTGCACCAAGAAATAATACAGATAATTAAATCTCAACGTGATCAATTATTTATTTTCCTTGGTTAAGTCCCAAGATCGAACTCAGGAAGATAATATGATGGTACATATTTAATATTAAAATAATCAAAAAAATATGTTTTCAAAGAAGAATATATTTTTCTAAATGCCTATGTATTTTTCAGATTTTTATGGGTTTTTAAATTAAGAGATGTAGTGATTAATAAAAGAAATATGATGCATGAATCAAGGAAATAATGTTATGCAATGTATGAAAATAAAATAGTAATGAATTTAAAGAATGATGCGATGTTGCAATATGCAAGATAAATATGCAGGTGTAAGTAGAGAACCAAGCTGATTTAAACTATTGATCCCTTGGATTTCATATAGTAGACATGTCAATGAATCACAAATCCAATTCAAAATTAACCCCTCCAAATTAGTAGTCTAAATTCCCACAAAGTATTGAGCAAGATATATTAATTACAATGAAAAAAGTGCTCGAATTAACTGAATAGCTTCCGTCAATATTGATGTTCAAAAACATTTCAGAATAAGAAACCAAGTGTTTTATAGAGAGGATTATATAAGGTTCAATTTGACATAAAAAACAAAAAATCCAACGCTAGATGTTCAAAATAGCAATAAAAAAAGTCCATGGGCTTAATTGCAATATAAATAAATGAAAAGCTCTCAAATTAGACCTTTGGAGGGACCTTCTTACAATTTCCTAAGCTACCCTAGGTTTTTCTACGATTTTCCCCACATTGGGGTAAATGTATGATTTCTAGTTGATCTAGGGGTACGGGTGCACATTCTCATGCACCGCATGTGTTTCATGTGATGGACTTTAGTATTATTTCTTGAAAACAAGGGGGTGAGGTTGTAAAATGTCCACCACATGTGAGGTGGCTTGCGTGCAACTAGTATTGGGTGGCACTGTGGGTCCTGACATCCACGTGGGTACTTCTAAGTGCTCAGTATCCACCCGAGGAACATGGCTCAAGTCTTGGGCTCGAAGCGAATATGAGGCATCCACAAATGCTCCCTAAATGAGGATCAATGCTGGCTGCTCCTCGGAATGATCTCCCCACTTCTCTTCATCTCAAGTCAACGGTGTTAAAGATCCTGATTCTCCTTCTATCGATCGATACGCATCTCGAGGATTGACGGTCCGCTAAATACGATATTTAATCTGGCCTTATTGTAGTACGTGTACTTAGCGAATTGGTCAGAACCGAGAGAAGATCTCCGTGAAGAGTGTCTCGGCTTAATTTATATCCCGGGCAAGTTCGGGGTCGAACACAAGGAGGCAAAGGAACGTCGGGCTAATTCAAAAAAACTTAGGTTTAGGTTTCCACACAGAATTTTTTAATTTTTTTTAGGCAAAATGAGTACAAAATGCAATATGCGAGTGAATTAAGACACTAAGAAAGCACACAAATTAGCCAACTTAATTAATAGGAAATAAGTCCAATTTAGCCAAATTGTATTTTTCCTAAAATCCTAATCCAGAGATGAGTACAAAACACATTTTTTTGGAATTTTAGGAATTAAAGTGCAATAAATAAAGATCCACACTTTTTATGGGTTTTTTAGCAATCTTTCACACAAACAGATTGCAGAAATTATGAAAATTTTACTGGAATTAAAACATGATGCAAGAATGCTACAGTAATGTTTTTGGATTTTTCGGGCATAATATGAATGTTTTATGATTTTTTAGTGAAAATAGAGTGACAGTGAGTAATTAATTGCTAATAAATCCAAAATAGCAATTTATCCAGAATGTGAATTATCTCAAAAAGGTATTTATACATGCAATCCAAGAGAGCTGAAATTTCGCTAAAATATTAAATGTTGATTTAATTAAAAATCATTTACTAAAAACACTCCATAATTTATTTAAGGCATAAGACAAGTTTAATTGAGATGAAACTTGGACAGTAATTAGAACACTGTTTAAGGCATAGTTTCTGATTTTTCTAAAAAATTCAAGCAATTTGTTAGTGAGATATGAATTTAAGTTCTCAGATTGGGTAAAATATGCATAACTTGGCTTTAACAATTTTAATTAATTACCCAAATTCACAAAAATAAAAATAAATATCTAAAAGATATAGAATTAGTTGCTCAACAATATGACATTTTTCATTAAATAAATTGATGCAAAATGTATGTCCAAATTAACACACAAACACGAGGATATCAATGCAAAACATGAATAAACTTAAATAGAAAAAAATAAGCACAGGGACTGTTTTGTAATTACAAAAGCATGAGAAAATAAGATTGCAATTTTTTACAAAGAAATAAAAAATGGACCTTCTTCTTCATTCTAGGTGGGTAGGGCGAAGGGGGACGGCTATGGTGGTGGTGCACGAAGGTGGAGGAGCGTGTACTGATGGGCGGCGCGTGATCGCCGCGGCGGAGTGAGCGGTGGGCTAGCGGCCGCTTGGGGTCAGGCAAAGGTGGCGTGCGGAGGGTTGGCGGGGGAGAGGCTGCGCCAGCGTGTGCGGCCGGCGGGCTGGTGGCGCGCGATGTGGGGCCGCGCGAGGGAGCTGCAGAGCGAGGTCGCTGGTTGCGTGCGGCGATTGAGGGTGGCGGCAGCTGTTGTGCAGGGGGGGCGACAGCTGCTGCTTCCCTGCACTTTTTTAATTTTTTTTTAAAATTTTTCTGTTGTGATTTTATTTTTATTTTTTTAATTTTTTTAATTTTTTTAAACAGGGAATAAATATGATTATATACAAAAGGGGAAAATGGTAGAGGGGGATGATGAAGAAGATGAAGATGGTGGTGATGGTGATGGTATGATGATATAGTAGTGTGATATAAATAACAAGGGAAAACAAATGTTAGATAAAATAAAATAACAAGAGAAATATGAAGGAATACTTACCTGATGTTCGCCGGATTTGCGGAGCAGCTACGCTGGACTCCTGTCATCGCCTCGATCCGATTGGAGAAATGAAAATCGGAGAAGCTATGCGAGCTCGATGGGGAACTCGTGATGCGGAGCGGAGCTCCGCGGATCTCGCTTGAAGGAGGTCGTCGCTTGAGGAAGATGCCTCGACGCTGTCACCAACTAAACACTCCACGCTCTCTCCTTTTTCTATTAGAATGGCGGATAGGGAAAAATTATGGATGTGGAGATGAATATAAAGAGAAGAGAAAGTGAGGTTAGAATGGAGGTTGTGTTGAATGGGAGGTTAGATTATTGGTGGAGTTGAATGGAGGTTAGATGAAGAATGTGGGGTAGAATGGGAGTTGGTGGTAGAATGAAAAGAAGAGGGAAGTTAGTGTAGAGAAAGGGAAAAAATAAAAGGAAAATAAAATACAATAAAGTAGGCTACTTTAAATACAATAAAATAAAAGAGAAGAGAAAGAGTGGGGAATTTACAAAATAAGACAAACACTATGTACATGGATTTTTTACTTTTTAATTTGATTTTTTTTGTATTGTCAATAAAAGATATTTATAAACTAAAAAAATAATATAATATAAATAAAATGGAACATAATGGAGATTTTTTTTGGATTTTTTTAGTAATTAAGAAGAGTAAACAAAAAAATGGGAAACCAAAAGTATGTACAATATATACAATGTACACCTAGGTCCCAAAACCCAAATTTTGCAAACGGGCTCCAATTTTAATGAAACCACTTTCATTGGATAGATGATTTTCTAACTTGAACTTTAAAAGTGAGTTTGGTGAATTTGGAGTTCATACGGAGCGGGAATTTGGCCGGGAAATTGGACTTTATGGCTTTTTGTCTTTGGGATTTAGGAGCATTTATTTGAGATAAAATTTATTTTGTATATTTGTATTTTATTTATACTTTTATAAACAAATCAGAGAAAGAATTAGCCAAAAAGGAGTTGAAATGAATTTATTAAAAAAACATGAAGTTTTAGGTTATTTATAGGTTAAAAACTTCTTTAATTTTGCGGCTTTTTATTGTTAATTTATTTTATACTATCTAATATACAATAATTAGTGTGTTTTATTTACAAGAGTCATTTTGTTAATTTATTGATTTATGGACATTTATTTGGGACTTTACTTGGGGATTTTGCTAAGATCAAGATATTGAGATGAATCGCGGATTCATCATGGATGTAAGGACAGGTGCTCTTTGTGCTCCTGGGTTCCTGCTGGTGATATAGAGATGCACGATGGAGGTGCTTGGTTCGATGGCGGAGGCCCAATGCTGATTGAAGTCATGTACCTGCAAGGGAGATAAGGTTTGAAGCTTGTGGCTTTGACATGTCGTTATGGTTCAAGATAGAGGTTGGGTAAGGCTCCAAGTGGGGTGATGGAAGAGGAGCAACTCAATGAAAGGTTTTGAGGGAAAAGAAGGTAAGTGAGGGGGTATAGATATGGTGATGATGATTCGGGGATAAGAAGATTGGTCGAAGGTGGAAGAAGCAGTCATGGAGGAGAGGGAATTTGGGGTGAAAAGAAATCAGTCGAAGAGGTAGAGGAAGAAGGAGGAGGAGGAAGTATACCTGGGTGGATCGCCTAAGATGGAGAGGTGTAAACCAATTCTAGTCTTTGCCTCCACCACGAGCAGTCATAGCGAAGCTCTACTAGTTCTCAGGGAGGGTCAGTAGCACGAAGCTATGAACTTTGTAGATCTCGCCTGCTCAGAAATCTTTATCGAGGGACACTCATCGATGTCGAAGGTGTGCTCCCTGACTCTCTCTCTCTCTCGATCTATGATAGTACAACAAATTATGATAATGGTGGTTGGATATGGGGTTATATAGGGAGAGAATGGAGGTTTGGTTGTTGGTTTCATGTGCTAGAAGATTGGAGGAGATAAGTGTACTGATTATAGAGGGAGAAGGAGAGAGTGGATCGAGTTAACTCATTGCAAAGATGGAGATCGTTGGAGTGGGTTTGGGGGGAGCGAGACGGAGGAAGACAAAGGTTAGTGGGCATGGCTACGGTTGAGAAAAGAGATGGTATCGAGAGGAACAAAGTGAGATAGAGTCAGCATTGGATCCATTGTGATCCAAAGGTTGGGGAGTTGTCATGTGTAGAGCACTTGGAGAGAGGTCGGAAGAGGTGGGGTTACTATCGATCGTTGGATCAAAGTTGATACAATAGCCCATATCAAGAGGCACGTGGGGACAAAGAGTGTTTATTGGAGTTGGGGAGGGATTGACCAAGGTCTGAGGTGGCAAATGGGATGGCGACACGTGAATGATGTGTATTGACCAGAGATTTAGCCAATGCAATGCTGAAATAAATGCATAAAAAATAGCAATTGATCTCAAATGTAAAAATACACAACATGAAAATTATTCATTTAAATGCAATCTACAGTGCACATGATGGACACAGAGGCAAATGGAATATGGAATGAAAGCTATGCATTTTTTGGTGATATTTTATGTACATATATGTCATATTTTAGTTTTGTAATTTTTATTTGGTTTTCTCTAGGTGAATAATATATGAAAAAATCAAATATGAGGTGAAGTGATGCAATGGACACACATGTAAATTTTTTTACAATTTTATGAGTTCGAAATAATTATAAAATGTGAGATATTTATAGTTGTATATGTTAGTCAGCTAAAGTCAGATCTAATTTTTTTGTTGCTTTTCTGATTTTTTATTTTGATTTTTATGTGATTAGTTAGGTCATGAAATAAAATAAAGAGATGAAAAAATGAATCAAGAAGGGTCAAATATGTACATGAAATAATAGGTCTAAATTTAGCGAATATGTATAATATACAGTTAGGTCCCAAAACCTAATTTCGACAAATGAACTCCAGTTCTTTTGAATTTAGTCTTGATTTGTAGAAAATTGAATGCACATTAATTAAAAAGTAAGTAGAGTGAATTGGACATTGCATGAGAGAGATATCAGCTTTTATGTCTTTTTGTCTTGAAATTAGGGTTTGAGTTTATTCACATATATACATGTTAGTGATTTTTTTTGGATTTTTCATTGATTAAGGTTGGTCATATGTACACAATGGAGTCAGTTTCAAATTAATTGGAGTTTGCATGAATTAATTAAAATGGTTGAAATTAGGTGAAAATGTACATATGAATATGAATGCTAAATGTAATGTTAATTTATGAAAATTATTTACAAGTGCATGAAAGTTAATTTTATGATATAAACATGTGAATGCATATAATTTCTCGGGATGAATCTTTATTTTCAGCTAATTAGAGTGATGGATCACAA
The DNA here is from genome assembly GCA_037367405.1 of Ottelia alismoides. Taxonomy (NCBI): domain Eukaryota; kingdom Viridiplantae; phylum Streptophyta; class Magnoliopsida; order Alismatales; family Hydrocharitaceae; genus Ottelia; species Ottelia alismoides. Next base: position 755,256 of record JAZKJV010001016.1, on the reverse strand, counting down.
ATTCATAAACCCTTTATACTTAAACCTTTCTCATCCCCAAGCAACTAAAAAATATAGAGGTGAAATGAGTTTGGGTTCCATACCAAGATTTTAAACAAAAGGTGAAAATAGAGCTCAACCCGATCTTTGGATTAATAGTTTGGTTGAACTCGTATGAGAATTAGGTATTTAAAATCAACAGCTTCTAAGTCCTACATGTCATTATTACAAGTTCGGCTCGGAAGTCATCGTTGACCATCCCCCTCCAAAAGCATCCTCCATGAACATTGAACAATTGTCTCCTATGTGTGAAGTGTGTTAGCTCTTCCCATCCGAGATGTCAGACTATCGTGTAAACCTCCCCTCCAGTAACTCATCCTCGAGGTGTCATGTATTTCCTTCTAAGTTCAGGTACGTCCTAGTTCACAACAAATATGGAGGGAGAAGTCTATAAGAAATAAGAAAAGAACTGGAGTGTGACTGGTGTAGTGACATATCCTGTGAAGCTTGGCTAGTTTAGGCAAGTCTACACCAAGATATGCATGATATCTGAAGCTTGGAGCCTTGGATCATTATGGGCAATCATGTATTTGGGAATTTAGCTTCTTTTGGTATGGATTTTTTGGTTGCTTTGCATTGATCTTTTTGTGCCTCGACAGATATAGAATCTTTTTCTGTCCATATGTTGAGGTCTTAGAAAAAATGTGCTAGTAGTACATTCCTCATCTGAAGCTTTATTTCAACCCGTACTCTAGTCTTTAGATGTCTATGCTATCAGATAAGAAGCCCACACTTTCTTCCAACACCCTATTTGAGTTGAGCTAAGTGCATAGTACTAGAGTACAGATTAATTCCCTATTCAAGAGTCGTACTCAGAATGAGGCATCCAGGTTAGACATTAAGAGTCGAAATATAAACATTGTCATGCAGAATTCGAAGAATTAAGTCCATGACTTGAAGCTTCTAAAATCCTATTTCTCGATGAAGTTCCTTTGAAAATTAAGTAGATTAAGGTCAAGTCCACTCTCAGTTTTTGCTCACAACTCGATTTAGAACTTGATAACTTTTCACCAATGTAAATGCATGTTATGTTGAATGAAATGCAGGTCCATGGGATGCAAACACATTCTCTCCCTCTCTCTTGATTATACACACATTATACATATTTTACAAGTATTGTACATATTTCAACTATTTTTACAGGTTTTACAAAAATTACCCATGCCCCATATTGAGTTATTGTAATATATAAAAAATATAATAACATATAGTACAGTAGAATGTGGAGTATGTACACAATGCAACTTGCCCCTATACTTAGTGTATGCTAAGTATAGAAGTATGCAAAATAAGAAGGGAGAGAGGTAGAAGTCGACCGCCCCTATACTTAGGCACTTTGTCAACCTAAGTATATAAGAGAGAAAAAATGGGGCGACTGAGGGTAAGAGGGGAGAAGATGGATATAAACATGGTGGGAATTAGTCCCCCTATAATTAGGTTTTTGCCTAAGTATAGAAGAAGTATAAAGGGAACCGATGGGATCAGGAGAATATACAGAGGTTAGGGGTGAGAGAACTCACAAGGATTCTGAGATGTGTAATGTGCATGTGCAAGGTGTCATGCAGAGCCTGATGGTATGTCTCTTGTATCTACTTTATACATGACGATTTCTTCGACTCTTTGTAGTTGATCATCTAGTCCAACGAACGACTTCAACAGCTGTCCATTCACCAAAAATGCATGTGCACCCTTTGTGGGTTCTGAAATATCATACTTCTGCTCTCGTGCACTGCTCAGACAATGTAGGCCCAATGACCTTTCTTCACTTTATCCTCATAAATCATGTTATTGTCATATGCACGATTTCTGATATCCACTAACACATTCAAGTCCATGTCTCTGTTTCTGACCCAAGTGACTATTCTAATTGATCTTCTTAATATCCCATTTTGATTTTTGCACTAACTCTACGTGCAAATGGTATGGTTTCCCAAAAGTCATCCTGTACGGGGAAGTACCTAGTGGAGTCTTGTAAGATGTTCAGTAATCCCATAGAACTTGGTCCAAAAGTTGAGACTAGTTCTTGTTGTCAAGGTGGATGAGCTTCTTCAAAATGCCCTTCAATTCCTTATTTGACACCTCAGTCATGCCATTGGATTGTGGGTGGTATGGGATAGTGACACAATGTTCGATGTCGTAGTCCTTCAACAACTTCTTCAACTCCTGATTCATGAAATGTCTACCCCCTAAAGATCAAGACCTTGGGGACCCCAAATGTAGAAATTATGTTCTCCTTGACAAACATACAAATAGTTTTGTTGTCTGCAGCTCGGATTGGGATAGCCTCCACCCACCTAGACAAGTAGTATATCGCTAGAAGGTTATACTCAAAGCATTGGCTTCTAGGGGGTGGGACCATGAAATCAATGCCCCACACGTCGCATATGATGACTAGGTGCATTGGCATTTCATCCTTGGAACCGACGGTTCCTCCCATTATCTGACAAATCGGACATGACTTCATGAAGGAATACACATCATGAATAGAGTCGGCCAGTAGAAACCACATTGTAATACCTTCCCCATTTTCCTCTTCTCGGAGTGGTGTCCTCCTACCTCCAAAGTATGGCAATAAGTGAGGACACTAATGTAATACTCTAGAGGAATACATCTCCTCCAGACACAATCCGGTCCTTCGATGAAAAGGAACGGATCCTCCTAGTGATAGTTCCTTTCTGACTTGAGTCGGTCAATGCAGCTCTTGTTCCAATCATGAGGAACCTACCTAGAAACCATGTAGTTCACCATATTGGCATACCACATAAAAGAGTCAACCGTAAAAATTGACTCATCTGGGATGGAGTATCAAATTAGGGTAGGGTCAGAATATTCTACATGCTCAAGACGGGAGAGGTGATCGGCCACTACGTGTTTCACTCTAGGTCTATCTTTGATATCCAGGTCAAACTCCTTAAGCAAAAGAATCCATCTGAGTAGACGTGCGTTCGCATTTGTCTTCTCCATGAGGTATCTGAGTACCGAGTGATCTTTGTAGATTGTCACTTTTGATCCGATGAGATGTGATCTGAATTTGTCCAAGGTGAATAGCATAACAAGAATTTCCTCATCGGTAACCGTGTAGTTACGTTGAGCAGGATCCAGGGCCTTGTTGGCATTATAAATAGTGAATGGGATGACTCCCCTTCTTTTTCCCAACATGGCTTGTACCGCAAAACCGGTAGCATCCATCATGATCTCAAAGGGAAGAGACTAATTAAGGACTTGTAGGATCATGGTATCCATAATTCTCTCCTTCCAATGCTCAAAGGTCTCAAGACATTTGTGTTGCATAACAAACTCTGTGTCTTTCCCTAAGAGCTCAGTTAATGGTCAGGCGATCTTTGAGAAGTCCATAATAAATCCCCACTAAATCCAACATGTTCCAAGAATGATTGTAGCTATCTGATGTTGGTCAGTGGTTGGAGTTTCATGATTACATCCACTTTGGTAGGGTCAACCTCCATTCCCTTCTTGGAGATGGCGTGCCCCAACATAATACCCTCTTGTACCATGAATTAACTTTTCCTCCAAGAGAGTACTAGATTTACCTCACAACATATTTGAACGAGTCGATCCAGATGCTTTAGACATAAATCAAAGGAATCCTTGTAGACCAAGAAAACATCCATGAATACTTCAAGGAACACTCTTACCATCTCGGCAAGACCACGATCATGAACCTCTAGAATGTCCCTGGAGCATTGCATAACACAAAGGGCATACACATGCATGTGCATGTTTCGAAAGGGCTTGTGAAAATGGTTTTATCATGGTCCTCAAGAGCTTTGGCTACTTGATTGTAGTTTGAGTACCCATCTAAGAAAAAGAAGAACTCTTTCCCACCTAGCCTCTCTAAGATGTGATCAATGAATGGGATGAAAAAGTGATCCTTCTTCGTCACGACATTCAGACGCTTGTATTCCACATAGATGCGCCAAGACGTGGGTACTCACTTGGCAATCTTCTCTCCATCCTCGTTGGTGACAATCTGAATGCATGTCTTCTTCGGGACAACGTGAAGTTGTGCCACCCACTTGGAATCAGAGATGGGATAAATAAAACCCGATTCATACCATTTCTTTATCTCCTTCTTCATGACCTCTCGTAAGTTGGGATTCAGGTTACGTTGTGTCATGTCCTCAGATTCGGGAACCTATTTACATGGAATTCACAATATAACATTCAATAATGATAGCATTAGACAATGAAATTTGAGGGGAGATTTTTCATATTTTGGTATTCGAAATGACATTCAGAATCAATATAAACAACCATAAAGCCAATAAGAAGAAGTGACACCAATTTGCATTTCATTAATTTCCATATATTTTACATGTATAAAAGAAATATTACATTGTATACACGTCTCCCATAAGTGACAGAAGAGAAACAAAAGCAATATACATAATTGAACCAAAAACTGTAACAAATGTAGCATCCAGTATAGCAACGAATGTTCATGTTCATCAATCAGCTACTACAACTCAGGCTTTTTGCATGCCAAGCATGCAAGGAACAAAAGTATGTCAATGGTTGTTGCGTACATCCCAATATATTAAAAAATAATAACAAGTAATTCAGTATGTTCAAAAGAAAGCAGGTAGAAAGGCATTGATGATTAAAATTTTACATCTACTTGTGTGCTTTCAAACTACTTAGTATGTATGCCACATGTTCACCCACTATCCCATAACCTTCCATGTATATAACATTTTCATATATTAGTTGATGGACCAAGTGTGTATGTTATTTTCTTTTGTCATTTAGAGTTCATATTTATGGATCTTAATAATGAGAACGATTAGATTCTGATATGATTCGTGATTCTATCTAACTTCTCAAATCTAATGGATAGTTTGTGTCTTGGTCTGAGTGTGACCTCACACTATGACTCTAAGGAATTAAGAGTGACTTAGGATTGGGGTGCCTCCGTAAGTATGCGGTGGAGCGTAATGCATCCTAAGTTTCCAACCTATCCACTAGCTTATCCTATCACTCACAGTAGTAATTTTGAGATCCGATTAATTGTCGATGATTGAGGATTTATGATGATTGATGATTCTGTATCAAGCTCAAATGTAGCCAACTAAATTGTAACAAGACTTAACTATAGTCAAATTCTATTATAATCCATTCCAAACTCAACTATGATGATTGACGACTGGTGATGATTGATGATTCTGGAAGCAAGCTCAATTGTAGCCATCGCCAAGCCTATTGTAGGAACGATAACCAAAACTCAAGCGGTGAGGAAGTCTCCTAAGAAACCCTTTTGTCTCACCCTCTAAGTGGAAGTGTGGTCCATTAGAGGGATAGGTCTACTCCAAAACTACGCCACTGAGGAAGGTAAGAGAGACTCTCCAGAAAAGTCACCCTAGAAACCGGCCCAACCGATATGGGCAAACGAGCTCGTACGAAAAAAACTAAAATCGAGGACACCCCAAACTAGGTACCCTAAAACAGAGGGTCAGCAGAATAGGTCAAAAGGAGAGATCCCAATGAGGCGTAAAAACACTTCAAGCTCGCGTAATCAAATCGTAAAAAGGATTGGGATCCTAGACCCGCACACTTGGTGGTAGCTTCTCGAGCTAGGCTTCCTATCTCCTGCCCAGTTGAGGGTCACCGCTCCCTCACATGGCCAGGTGTAAGGGTCACCATAACCAGTGTTATTATTTATCAGTCATCACTGATTCCCAATATTTTCTCTTACTTGATTACTCATCTCTGTCTCAACCACTTTTGTGGTAAACATAACATATCTAGGTACCTATTACATTAATGAGATATAGTTGATAGATTATACTAATGAACCAATTGATGAAGATTATTAGTCATTAAGATCTCTGGAAATCATTTGATGTATCTAAAAAGAAGTTATAGTAATTATAATTACTTTTAGAATGTCTCCCAAAGTGTGTGTGATCATGCTGATGGAAGTGAGAGTTGCCTAATAACAGTAATTAGATATCATTTGATTAATCCTCTAAATTAACTTCCATGCCCTGTTTCCTGCACAACTGCAGCATATAAGTGTGAGTTCATAGAGAAAACTCTGATAATAACTGTTTATAGAAGTCCATAACCAAAATTAGATATAATAATAGAGATCACTTGATCTTTAGTATCCTGATCAACTATAAGGATAGAAGGAGGATCGTAACTTATCCAAATAGAAGACATCAGGTGAGGCTCCTTCATGTTAATTCATAATGCCGAAAATTAATTCCTCTTTTTTTGATGTATATAACAAGCTGGGATAAAATTGTTATCAGTAAACACTTGTCAAAAAGCAAAATGTCTATTAATCCCCCTAGCAATACCAGCAAAAAGCTAAGCATTATCTAACATATTCAAGCTAATCAATAGTAAATTTCCCTTACCATCGTGGGCTAGGCAATTTCTGAAAATCCTAATTGTTTTGCAAATTAATGAGTCATTTCGAAAGAACATTACTGTGAAATTTTCTAACAAGAGTTTCTCCAAATTAGCATATGTGAATATTCAGCAGGCTTGAATCACTGGAGCATACTTCATGAAAGAGATACAATTGTATCTCAGTTGTGCTTTTACTTATAATTAAATTCAATTGTGCCTTTACTTATTTAAGATAATTAAATGAACAATCCTGAAGAATGCTTTAAACCATAACCGACTCATTCCTTACTAGGGATATAAAACAATAATAAGTCAACCCTCTTTTATTATAAATATACAGATAGCAGCCATATTTGACTTCACATCCATAAATGGAGCATTGGAGGGGTTTTAGATGTTCAGGGATCTTTCCCAAACCAAGTATAAGATTGGCATCAATGAAATAAATAAAAAATGACTCATATAGTCAAAGTTAGATTGTTGAAGATTGAAACTGTGCAGCTATATTCTGTGTTTATGCATAGGAAGTGGTGTTTAAGAAAAAATCTTTGCTCTTCATGTTGCATCTACTTAAACACCCAAAATGTTGTATCTTGCATGAATAATAAAAGGATATCAAAATATGCAAATCAATAGACATGGTCACAAAAGAGGGATTTGGCTCGTACATGCATGGCAACAAGTGAAAAAGGAAAGGGAATGTACTTTTTTTGGATTTGTTCCAAACTTGGAGAAGAACAAGCATACAACAGGGAGGGTTGTTTGGGAGCCCTAGCACCTCAATCCAAAACAGGTATTGGTTGTTCTTGAAGTAGTACAACAGAACAAGGGAAGGGTTGTAGCAGATTTCAGAAATTAGGAGAGGAAAAAGGATGTCTCAGTTGGAAATTAGAAAGGAGTGGGGATTTTAGGAAGAAAAAATGTAGGAAAGAAAAGGAAAGAGGGAAGAAAGATTCCTCCTTAGGAAAATAGCCATGTCATTTTAATTATTATTTTTTTACTTCTTTAATTTGAGATACAAAAGTCTCCTGTACTCCACCTCAATTCTTCAATCTTGATGAATAATAGCTCATTTTGATTGTCTTTGAATGACGATTAATATGAGTATAACCATATGCTTTGGATCGAGTTTGAATTCTCGAAATTTTCAAGGGATGGTCTCGATTTGCAATGAAATTTTGTGCTTTTAAAATATCAAACGATCTTCGATCAACGAATGATTAATTCCATTGGTCTTATTTCGTTGAATCAGATTTTTGGGTTGTCTTTGTTTGTTTATGGTTTTCGAACTCACGTCGCAGATTTTCCATGGAACGCTTCACAAGACGATCGACCCTCTGATCGATTGCATCCAAACGAATTTTGATTTGTGATTTGTAGGTCGATTTAGTTTTATTCAATATATATTGAATATTAATTGATCATTCAGAAACTTAATCGGATGGGGTTTGGTTTTATTCAGACCCGAATGTTATAGATATAAAAACCTCAAATGGAGTCTCATCCTTGAGACTCGAGCCAAGGTGCATACTTGTTTTGTTTGGATTTTCATCTAGCCATAAAAACCTCAAAGGGTGTTGAAGCTATAAAAAAACTCAAAGGGAAAATAAGCAATATTCTTTTAACATGAAAATAATTACAAGGGATTATTTTTAATGTTTACCTGAGAAGAGTTGTGGCTATCGTGCCCCCATGTTTGTTTATGTCTCCCATGTCACCTCTTCGACACCATGTCGGTGCCAAAGCACCTTTTCCAAGGGAATCTCCTTGATGCGAAGTGTCTTCACAGCACTGTCAAGTATCTGCAATGGCCTCTCCTCATATGTCAAGTATGGCTCCACGTCAAGATTCTCGTAACTCATGATGTGACGAGGGTCGTCCACATACTTCCTTAGGTTGGATATGGCTGATAGGTGTGGAGGAAGGGCTCCTTGGTTGGCCACTTTCCCCACTCTTGCAAGAATCTCAAATGATCCAATATATCATGGTGCCAGCTTGCCATGAACATCAAACCTTTGAATTCCATTCATGGGAGATACTCGAAGGAGTACATAATATCCCACATGTATTTATAAGAATTTCATTAGCATGAGAGATTACGTTGAATATGGATTAATCGTATTGAAATGGATTTAAGAGAAGGTAATTGAATTACCTGAAATTCCAAATCTCTCCACCAACAATCTGCATAGATTATATGGCAACTTTGTGTCGTAAGAAGCTTTCTCCTTACAAGATCAATAGCCCTCGTAGTCTCCTCCCAGAGATCAACATAATAGATAGCATGATCACCTACCTCACGCCAACTTAGAGGTGTAAGGAATCCCACCCGTATAGGGCTTCGAATGGTGCCATGTTGAAACTAGAATGATAGATGTTGTTGTACGTGAATTCTACCAATGGCAGATCGTCCTTCCAGGAATCTTGCCACTCCAAAGTGCATGCACGCAGCAAATCCTTGGGTGTATGAATGGTGCGCTCGCTTTGTCCGCCGGTCTGTGGATGGTATGCAGAACTCTTCTTCAGCTCTGTTTGTAGTGTTGACATGAACCAATGCCAATAGTTCGATGTAAACATCGAGTCTCTGTCAGACACCACCTCGTGTGGTATACTGTGTAGCTTGGTAATGTTCTGCGCAAATAGCCTGGCCAATCTGGATGGAGCATAGTTCATGCCGACAGGTATGAAATGGGCTGATTTAGTCAACCTGTGAACCACAACCCAAATAGAATCATGTCCACCTGATGTCTTCGGCAAACCTGTGAAAATTCATAGAGATACTCTCCCATTTCCACTCGGGAATACTAGTGGTCTCATGTGCTCCGCCTTGACCATCTGATAGGTCATACATCTACTAACATGATGTGCTATATTACGCTTCATCCCATCCCACCAAAAATGTCAGCACATATCACGATACATCTTTGTGCTGCCAGGATGGATAGATAATCATGAACTGTGTGCCTCATCAAGAATGTCTCTATGTAACTGCTCGTCATTGGGTACAATGACCCAGCCATCTTTCCACAAAATAGACTATGCCACAACAAGATCATCAATCTCATCCTTGACAGCGTGCATGTATCTATCTCGAATCCAAGAATCTGTCCTCTGTCCTTCAACTATGAGGTCACATAAACTGCTGAATTGTGGAGGCACGGTAGTAGATATGGATGCACTCTCTTGAGGATGTCAATCAGTCAAAGTTGCAAGTATATCCTACATGTATAGCCAATTTGTCGTTCCCTATGCATGAGCTCTCCTATTAAATGCATCTTCCACTATGTTTCCCTTACTGGGATGGTAAGAGATCATGCAACCGTAATCCTTCAATCGCTCAAGCCATATGTGTAATGTGTCCAAGTCAATCTTCATATCGTTTGCATGATCCCAATCTTTCCGAGAATATATCAGCACAACATCAATAAACACGACCAGAAATTTATCCAAGTATGGACGGATTATCCTTTTCATAATATCCATAAATGTTGCAGGGGCATTAGTGAACCCAAACGACATCAACACAAACTTGTAGTGCATATAACGAGTCCTGAAGGTTGTCTTCGGTATATCTGACTCTCGAATGCTCAGTTGATGGTAGCTTGATCGAAGGTCGATCTTCAAAAACACTGAAGATCCTTGAAGATGATCAAACAAGTCATCGACGCATTGCAAAGGATAACGATTCTTCACCGTTCTCTTGTTTGGTTGCTGATAATCGGTTCATAATCTCATCGATCCATCCTTCTTCCTGATAAAAAGAATTGAAGCATCCCAAGGTTAAGTGCTTGGATTCACGAATCCCAAGTCAAGCAACTCCTACAACTGCACCTTGAGCTCTCTCAACTCAGTCGGTGCCATATGGTATGGCGCCATCGAGATCGACTGTGTATCTGGTAGCAATGTGATCTTGAACTGGATCTCTCTCTTTCTCATGAGATAACCCTGGTAACTCATCATGAAATACATTTGGGTAGTCTGACAATACTCTGATACCATGCATCATCGGCTCATGATCTGATGTCTCTAGGACAAATGCTAGATATGAATCGCATCTCTAGTCAATAAGTCTCTAAGCTCGCAACACTGAAATGTACTCCATTTTGGAGACATGTAATGTACCCTCAAAGGTGAACTCAGGCAAGTCTGGAATCCTGAAGTCAAATGTCTTCCTAAAGCAATCAACAAGAGCATGATGACCTGACAACCAATACATGCCTAATATCAAATCAAACTCATCAAGTTGAAGTAGCAGAAAGTATGCAATCATCTCGTGACTACAATCAGCACTGGTAAGTCCCTGACTATCTATGAAATAATGAACATCTGGCCACCTAGCCTATGAATGTGATAGGGAGGATACAGTTCCTCTATAACTCTACCTAATGAAGCTAGTATCCTCGAAGCAATGAAAGAATGCATAGCTCTTGAATCAAATATAACATGGAAAGGTTAGCCCAAGACTGAGACCATACCTTTCACTACAATAGTTGTTGATTGTGCATGCTCCTTGGTCATTCTGTATAGCTGACCCTACCTAGATGGTACTGTACTCGAACCTGCCATGCTCTTTGTCTGTATCGGTGACCTCTTGAAGTTGGAGTTCCTAACACGGAAACTCCCAGTATGATGTGTTTGTTGTTGTGATGGTTGTGATGAAGTCGAGGCTCACCAGAAACCTAGGGAGACTGAGATCGGTAATGACCCCATTTGTTACACAAGTAGCATCTCACGGATGGGCTAGATGTGGTAGTCACGCATGTGCTCTGAGTTGGTCATGCTGGGGGTTTGTCTACTCGCTGCGACCCAAATGGTCGAGTTGAACTGGTTCCATGTATGGCAAGTGCTCCTCTTAAGGTAGTCGTTGGAGATGAGCGAGCACCACCTGAAAATGTCAAACCAGTAGGACAAAACTGCCTAGTTGACGTCTGCTGCTGGAATGGTCGATGAGACCCAAAGCGTCTCTCTCAGATATCCTCAAAATTCTCCGCTACATTAGTAGCCTCGGAGATGGAAGTGATACGGCTTCGCCTATACATTTTCCTGCATCCCTCTGATGAACTTCTCTAGATTCTCATCTGGAAATGCAGCAGTTGATAAAGTGTGGCGAGACATCTCGATGTATCATACGAAGTACTGTCTAACTTTCATTAGTCCCTATCGTAGATCGGCAAACAATCGGCATTGGGACCCCTTCCACTTCCTAGAAAAAATTGGATCTGAATCTCGTCTCGAAGTCATCCCATGTAGGCTCGCATCCCAACTCTGAAACCATCGCCTCCCACCATCTCTCTGCAAAATCTATCAATGAATACTCCATGAAAGATAACCATGTGTCTTGTGGTACGTGTATCATCTGAAGTACGTTCATAACCCTCTTCAGCCACTGCTCAGGCTGGTCTAACATCTTAATGCCCTCGAACATGGGCACATTGGCTCGTTGATAGGATGTGAAAGCCGACTGATGTCTGTGGATAGTAGAGTACTCGAGTGCATCCTCATCTACGAAGTATACAGGGTCTTGTTCCTTGTCATAATCTCCATCGTTGGGTCCATGCTATGTTATCTCCTCGTATGGATCATCAAAATGAGATTGATGTACCTCAACAGACTAATGTTGACCTTATTGTGTTCCATCATGATATGGATGGTATGTGAAGTCTGACAACTCTGCGAAGCTCATCTCCATGTCCGTCTATCTGTCTGCAATCTTGGTCTATTGCGCCAAGATCTGGTCCTATTAACCTCTCATAGCAGTTGGTTGCTGCTAGAAGTCGGTGAGAGCGGTCATGATACGCTCCAATCGATCAGCCATCTCCTGGTCTGGTCCAGATGTCATGATTCTGAACAAGAACCAATGTTATTCATCATAATAGTTGATGTCCGTTGATGTTTCTCTTTGTGCTTTTATTATCTTGGGATATTATATGAAAATTAAATGCATTGGTGATTCTGTGGTTATTGAGTTCGGATGTCATATTTCCCTCTCGAATTCGTGACAAGTTGGAGGACTGTCGCTATCCGAGTACTTAGTCTGACTAGAATTGTAATACTATGAATGCGTGTATTGGGGTTCCACAGCTCTGATACCAATGGTCGCGCCCTCGGATCCGGGTACCCGTTTACACGGCATTCACAATATAGCATTCAATAATGATCGCATTAGACAATGAAATTTGAGGGGAATTTTTTTTGCATTTTGAAATTTGGAATGACATTCAGAATCAATATAAGCAACCATAGAGCCAACAACAAGAAGTGACACCAAATAGCATTTCATTAATTTCCATATAGTTTACATGTACAAAAGAAATATTACATTGTATACATGTCTCTCAAAGGTGATAGAAGGGAAACAAAAGCAATATACATAACTGAACCAAAAACTGTAACAACTATACCGTCTGGTATAGCAGCGGATGTTCGGGTTCATCAATCAACTACTGCGATGTAGGTTTTTTGCCTACAGAGCATACAAGGAACAAAAGGATGTCAACGGTTGTTGCGTTCATCCCAATATATTAAAAATAGTAATAAGTAATTTAGTATGTTCAAAAGAAAGCAAGTAGAAAGGCATTGATGATTAAAATTGTACATCTACTTATGTGGTAAATGGTTTTCAAAGTACTATGTATGTATGACATATGTTCATCCATTACCCCATAACCTTCCATGTATATAACATTTTCATATATTTAGTCGATGGCCCAAGTGTGTATGCTATTTTCTTTTATCATTTAGAATTCATGTTTATGGATCTTAATAATGATAATGACGAGATTCTGATCTGATTCGGAGATTCTGATCTGATTCGTGATTCTATCTAACTTCTCAAGTCTAATGTATAGTATGTGGTCTCGGTCTGAGTGTGATCTCACACTATAACTCTAAGGTGTGAAGAGTGCCTTAGGATGGGGGTGCCTCCGTAGGCACACAATGGAGTGTATTGCATCCTAAATAAGTTCCCAACACATCCAATAGCTTATCCTATCGCTCACAGTAGTAATTCTAAGATCCGATGAATTGTCGATGATTGAAGATTTATGATGATTGATGATTATGTGTCAAGCTCAAATGTAGACAACTAAAATAAAACTAATCTTAACTATAATCAAATTCTACTGTAATATATTCCAAACTAAACTATGATGATTGACGATTGATGATGATTAATGATTTTTGTAGCAAGCTCAATTGTAGCCATCACCAAGCCTGTTGGCAGAATGGTATCCAAAACTCAAGCAGTGAGGAAGTCTCCTACGAGACCCTTTCGTCTCGCCCACTAAGTGGAAGTGCGGTCCATTAGAGGGATAGGTCTACTCCAAAACTACAACACTGAGAAAGATGAGAGAGACTCTTTAGAAAAGTCACTCTAGAAATTGGCCTGACCGATATTGGCTAACGAGCTCGTGCAAAAAAAAACTAAAACTGAGGGCTCCCCAGACTAGGTACCCTAAAACAGATGATCAGCAGAACTGGTCAAAAGTAAGGATCCCAACGAGGTATAAAAACACTGCGAGCTCGCATAACAAAATCGTGAAAAGGGCTGGGATCCTAGACCCGTGCACTTGGAGGTCGCTTCTCGAACTGGGCTTCCTATCTTCCGCCTAGTTGAGGGTCATCACGCCCTCGCAAGATCACGTGTAAGTGTCACCGTGACCGGCATTATTAATAATCAATAATCATCGATTCCTAATATTTTCTCTTACTTGATTACTTATTACCGTCTCAACCTCTTTTGTGGTCAATATAATAGATCTAGGTATCCTATTCTATTAATGAGATATAGTCGATAGATTATACTATTGAACCAATTGGTGAAAATTATTAGTCATTAAGATCTCTAGAAATAATCTGATGGATCGAAAAAGAAGTTCTAATGTTTATTATAATTTTTAGAATGTCTCCTTAAATGTGTGTGATCATGCTGATGGAAGTGAGAGCTACCTAATGACAGTAATTAGATATCATTTGATTAATCCTCCAAGTTAACTTCCATGCCCTGTTTCATGCACAGCTGCAGCATTTAAGTGCAAGTTCATAGGGAAAACTCCAGTATTAACTCTTTATAGAAGTTCATAAACAAAACTCGATATAATAATAGAGATCACTTAATCTTTAGTATCCTGATCAACTATAAGGATAGAAGGAAGATCATAACCTTTCCAAATAGAAGACATATGTGAGGATTCTTCATGTTAATTCATAATGCCGAAAATTAATTCCTCTTTCATTTAAGGGATTTTATCACTTGTGCCCCTCCGAGATATCGCAATATCAGTTATGCCCCTATCTTTTTGGTAATATCAGTTGTGCCCTCACTTCTTGTTATTTTGTCACTTGTGCCCCTCGGGTTAGTTGCAGTCCATCCACAGTGCAAACGGACGTTAACTTTGAGGACATAGGTGGAATTAATTTAAAAAAATAATATTATGTGGTCATTTTACACCCTCTTCCTCATCCTCTTCTTCTTCCTCCTCTTCCCCATCTTATTCCTCCTCCTCCAACCTCCTCCTCCTCCCTCTCTGCCCCCGCACCTCCTCCCAGCCTGCAGCCCCCTCCCCTGCCTAGCACCGCCCAACCCCGCACCCCCTCCCAGTCCGACCTCCCCCACCCCCTACCGCCCCGACCTCCCCCACCCCTGCCGCCCCTCCACCCCGACCTCCCCCACCCCTGCCGCCCCTCTGCCTCGACCTCCCCCACTCCCTGTCGCCCCTCCGCCCGACCTCCCCCACCCCCTGCCGCCCCGACCTCCCCCACCCCTGCCGCCCCTCCACCCCGACCTCCCCCACCCCCGCTGTCCCTCCGCCCGGCCTCCCCCACCCATGTCGCCCTGACCTCCCCCACCTCCTACCGCCCCTCCGCCCCAACCTCCCCCCAAGCAGCGACGCCTCCCCTCATCCCTTGTTTCAGCCCTTCCTTTCCAGGAGGAGAGGCCTCCCCCCACCCCCTATCGCCCCCTCCGCCCCAAACTCCCCCAGTCCCCTACCCTCGCCTCCCCCTCCCCTGAAGGTGCCGCCCCCTCGCCTACCCCTCCCCCTGTCCCCTGCCCTCGCCTCCCCCTCCCCCTGAATGTGTCGCCCCCTCGCCTACCCCTCCTCCGGCCCCCACGCCTCCTCCGGCCCCTTCCGCCCTCCTCCTCTGCCTGTGGCTGAAACTGGAGTTGAGTTTTTTTGTTAAATTTTGATAAAATTTTGACTAATTGATTCATAAAAAGTCATCCAAAAATTCAATATAATTCATCATTTGATCTGTAAGGAGTGATATGTCCGTGGAAATGTAAAAATTTTAGAGATTCGATTGATGCATGAAGGTGTTAGTAAGAGAGAGAAATTATGAAGAGAAGAAAGAAGAGCAAATGGAGGAGGAAGAAGATGAAGATGTATGGACCATAATACCCTTCTTAACCACACCATGGTTTGAATAAACCATGGTTATTTTAATTTTTTGACGGTCAATCTGACGGAAGGGCACAACTGATGACGGAGCAAGAAGTGAGGGGCACAACTGATATTATCAAAAAGATAGGGGCATAACTGATATTGCAATATCTCGGAGGAGCACAAGTGATAAAATCCCTTCATTTAATGTATATAACAATCTAAGATAAAATTGTTATTAGTAAACATTTGTCAAAAAGCAAAATGTCTATTATGCATGCTAGCAATACAAGCAAAAAGTTAAGCATTATCTAACATATTCAAGCTAATCAATAGTAAATTTCCTTTTCCATCGTGAGCCAGGTAGTTTTCTGAAAGTCCCAATTGTTTTGCACATAAATGAATCATTCAGAATTAACATTATTGCGAAATTTTCTAACATGAGTTTCTTCACATTAGCATATGCAAATATTCAGTAGGCTTGAATTACTGGAGCATACTTCTAAGAGACACAACTGTATCTCAGTTGTGCCTTTACTTATAATTAAATTAAGTTGTGCCTTTACTTATTTAAGAACTAATTAAATGAACAATCTTGAAGAATGCTTTAAACCATAACCGACTCATTCCTTATTACGGTTATAAAATAATAATAAGCTAATCCTCTTTTTATAGGTATACAGATAGCAGCCATATTTGACTTTCCATCCTTAAATGGAGCACTGGAAGGGTTTCAGATGTTGAGGGATATTTCCCAAACCAATTATAAGACTGACAGCAATGAAATAAATAAAAAATGACTCATATAGTCAGAATTAGATTGTTGAAGACTAAAACTATGCAACTATATTCTGCATTTGGGCATATGAAGTGGTGTTTGAGCAAAAATCTTTGCGCTTCCTGTTGCGTCTACTTAAACAGCCAAAATGTCGGATCTTGCATGAATAAGAAAAGGATATCAAAATATGTAAATCAATAAACATGGTCATAAAAGTGGGATCTGGCTCATACATGCATGGCAGCAAGTGAAAAGGGAAGGGGATTGTACTTTTTTTTATTTGTTCCAAACTTGGACAAGAACAAGCATACAGTAGGGAGGGAAGTTTTAGAGCTCCAGCACCTCAATCCAAAGCAGTTATTGGTTGTTTTTGAAGTAGTACAACATTAGAAGGGAAGGGATGTAGCAGATTTCAGATATTATGAGAGGAAAAAGAGGTCTCGGCTAGAAAATGGAAATGAGTGGGGATTTTAGGAAGAACAATGTAGGAAAGAAAAGGAAAGAGAGGAGAAAGCTTCCTCGTTGGGAAAATAGCCATTTGTCATTGAGTGACATCATTGATGACATCAGCCATGACATCAACAAGCTGATGACATTATTATTATTATTTTACTTCTTTAATTTGAGATATAAAAGTCCCTCATACTTATACCTCGAGTCTCTAATTTTGACTAATAATAGCTCGGTTTGATCGTCTCTTTATGACGATCTTATAAGTATAGTAATCATATGCTTTGGATCGAGTTTGAATTCCCAAAATTCACAAGATACAATCTCGATTTGTGATTAAATTTTGCGATTTTAAAATATCAAACGATCTCTGATCGACGAATGCTTAATTATGTTGGTCTTATTTTGTAGAATCAGATTTTTGAGTTGTCTCAGTTTTTTTGCAGTTTTCAAATTCACGTCGCATCTTTTTCGTGGCACACTTCATGAGGCCATCAACCTTTGGTCGATTACGGCCGAACGAATTTTGATTTGCGATTTATAGGTCAAGTTAGGTTTATTCATGATTGAATATTAGTTGATCATTCAGTCTCTTAATCAGATCAGGTTTGGCTTTATTTAGACTCCGATGTTACATGTTGGAACTCACAGGAGGATTTGGCATCATCTTCCAAGTAGATATGGTGTGAACACAGAATGAGATTTACCCCTCAGAGATCAGAAATGCTCCAGCCTATTGCCTTACAGTTCTTTTCCAGAATCTTTACCAAGCGAGACTCTTGCTCCTAGGTCAATCACGAGCTAATGATGATAGGATATTTCTTCTTAGGTCCCGCAAGGAAGGTGTATTTCAGGTTTGGTGGTAAGGCCTTAAGCTCGAGTAAGGTATGATCATCAGGGATGCATGTCTCAATACTTATGGCTCTATGTTGGCAGAGGTTGAATCGGTGTGTTGTCACTACCACCAATGATGTTTACTGATTAAGAGTCGAATCTCAAAAGATCTCACGAAAATCAGTAACTGTCGTGTCTGACTCATCATCCTCACCCTCAGATTGTCCTGTAGGACATAGGACAGATATGCCTAGATCGGCCTTTGAGTCATTGAGGGTGTAGGGATCTATATATGTACTTGTGCATGAGATATAATCTCAAAAATCTCACATTCTATGTCAAACACACTATACTCCTCATGTGTGAGAAACTCATATGTTTCGCTTGGGTTCTGCCTCCAAGGCCCTACGATATCCATTTAATCACATTCTACCTCACATACATAATACTCAGTGTTGCTCTCAGAAACTGGTCTCTACTGCTTTGCATGCTTCATCTCCAACTCTACTTCATCTCCATTAGATAGAACGGGATCTACCCATCATTGTAATCGAACATTGCCCCGACTATGCTCAGAAAGGGGAGACCAAGCATAATATGAGAATCCTTCCAGTGTTGAGGCACCAACATGTCTAGAATGGTAAAATCGACCTTGTATTCCTATCCCTCGATTGACATAACAACGTTCCTCAACACATCCGTAGGTCGCTTTATAGATCGAACAACGAACTGGAGATATGGTCGTGATCTTTAAGAGGACCTAGATTGAGTCTCTCGATAAGTGTAGAGGGTAGAAGACCAATTGAGGAGTCGTTGTCTAGTAGAGTACTTGTAAACGTAGTGTCTGCGATCTGACTCGTCACATATAACCACCCATATCTTGTTTCTTCCTCTGGATCTCATTGTGAATGGCACAAGTTGTGGCTAGCACATGTTTTTATGTCCTTGAATTTTTCTTCTTGCTTATTCTCATGGATGTACATTTCACTTTGAGGTATTTCTTCATATCATGGGTAACATCCATGAATTAATTGAATGGCATTTCAACTTTGACATAATCCTTGCAAATTCATGCCATCTCATAATCAGCTTTTGTGTTTTTGGATTTTCTTTATAAGAGCGTGGGGAAATGGAACTATTGAAAGAGTTAGAAGAGACATATCAGAGTCAAAATCATGCAATTTGCTAGCTTTTATTTATATCAGAATAATGTTGATAAATACAATTATGAACTAGACTTTGTACAGGACTATCATGGTGCTCGTAAGTAATAAGCGGGGACTCGATTAGTTCTACAGTTGCTCCTCGAGGTGTAAATACCCTCAACTCTAGCATACTCGCATCTTGACCAACGTATGCTCCTCCTACTTTAATGCTTATGGTTCTCCTCTTCATCCGAGTCTTTCTTAAATAGATGTTTGGATTTCTCCTCCTCTCGCTCCTTAGCCTGATCAAGCATATGCACAGTCCTTCTGCTCCTGAGAGAGACATGCCGAATATCATCATGCAAAAAGATCTCATGTCAAGAAAATGAACATTACATGATCTCTTGGCCTCTATTGTAGCGGCTAGTTCAGGCTTTTAGGTTTAACCTGAACTTGGGTGGGAAGCGAGGTCTTTGGTGCAGAGTGCTCGTCCTGCCAATGCGAAACTCAATTGTCGTCAACCCTCATATCATGTATCTCAATTGTGATCCTCTGGAGATGATATAGAATCTATTGGAAGTTCAAGATGTGTATACCTGATGAAACCCAATTTCATCATCTTAATTTTTTATTATTAACCCCCTTGCTTAAATCTTTGTCAAAAAAACCCAGCTAATGTCCTGTATTTATCAGAGTCCCTGATAAATTAAAAACCACAAAAAATCACAAAATTAAATACCCCTAAAATTGTTTTGTGTCTTCAGGTGACCTCGTTTCCATTTTCGGTCAACATGAAACTTGTAGATCTCATCGAGATCTACAACTTTCATGTTTTGAGTTTTCTCAAAATCGGCCATCCTGACCCTCAAAAATAAACTTTTTGCTCGGAATAATGTGATTGGGCCACGTAACCCGTTCTGGGTGAGCCACGTGGCCCGCTTCCCTTGTTTCAGCCGCCCACACCTCAAGCCATTGGATTTCGCTTTCCATCCAATGGCCCAGCTCTGTCCACGTCCTCCTCTTCTTCCTAGCCATCAGATCTTCCCCGCCTCTCATCTCCGCCATTCCTTCCCGCCTCACTCTGCGTGCGCCACGCGTCGCAGTTACCACCGTCCGATTAGCATCTGGAGTTCCATCCTCACCATCTAAATTCATGACAGCTCTCAACCCTTCGATTAACCCCAGATACAATCTGGATCGTTCGTTAGTGCCACCCACGCAGCTCGACACGTGGCACAACACCCGCCTTTGATCGCATCGCCCCAAATATAATCTCGACCGTCCTTCAGCGCCCAAACGTCCGCCGTTGGATCTCTAGATCCAACGGCCAGAGGTCTTCGTCAACCTCACGACGCCCCCTCTTTCCCACGATCCCCATCTTCGCACCACCCGCGTCCTTCCTATTTTCGCCATCCTCTCCGACCACCTCGCCCCTCGCCAACCGTCTCACAGTCTTCCCCACTCTTCCCTCTACCTCACGAGACCTTCATCAACCTACGAACTCTCCTCCATTCGTCCCACACATCCCTCGAAACCCACATCCTCACCATCAGTTCCGCCATCTTCTTCTTCAAATACGCCGCCAACCCCTCCGTTAAACCTCGTCCACCTGTACGTGGGTGACCTCCCAGCAAGCCACCGCCCCCCAATGACAGCGAGGGGGCAGCGAGGAGCGCAAAGACGGAGGTTTACTCTGGTGACGACCCCTGGCCATGGTAGGCCAGGCCCGCGGAGCTCTGCCTCCGCCAAGCTGCTCCCCGTAGTCGGGGGAGTTCAGCGATGACCCTGAGGTCCTCCGATGACCTCGAGCACAGGCCCCGCTCCGCCCAACCTCCGGTAAGTCCTTCTGACCTCCTCTGTATTTTTCTTAATTTTTGCTTAATTTTTCAGGTCACTACACCCCCTCTCTCGCTCCATTGTTCACCCCTTTAGCTCTGCCTCAACTCCATCTTTCACGCACCTACATCCGATTACCTTCTACGTCCTTCGCAACCCCAGACCACCTCCGCCCATCTCCTCCGCCCTCGCGGCGGAGGAGCTCCGAGCTCACACGGTCTCCACCTCGCACAAGCTCTCATCCCACTCACGCACACACTCTACGTGCTTCGGCTATGCTACTAACTACGCAGGTTCTCGAAGCTCTCATCGATCGAAGTTTCATCGGAGCCCACTTCGTCATAGCCGCCATCGACTTCAGCGCTCCTGTGGCTTGAGCCAAGACACCAGACACCTTCCCCGAGCTCCGAGCTTCATCGACGTACATACAAGGAGCTCAGGGGAGGCCTACAGAGCTCGAAGACCAGCGGCGAAGCTGGAGCTCCTTCGCCGGAGCTCGGATTTTGCCGCCAGCCACAGAAGAAGACAGAGGTGCAGTGGCCGTTGGATGGTCTTATCTCAGCGACCATCCAACGACCCAGATGAGGCTACGCCATCGATTTCAGCAACCGTTGGATCTTCGATGATCCAACGGTGTACGAGCAGCCATGTAGCCCTGGATCGTCATCTGCAGATGGTGTTGGATCTCCATGATCGGATGGTCTCCAGCCAGCCACGCGTCAGCACCAGTGCTACATCGAGCCTCTACACCGAGCCTCTGCACTGAGCCTACACCGAACCTCCTGGAGCTTCGACCACGCCCGAGCCTAGCCGAACCAACACCGAGCCTCTGCCGAGCCTCTTCCGCCCTCCGAGCCTGAATAGCACGTGCCTGGCACGTGCGTATCTGGAAAAATTGTAGAGATGACCTGCCGACTTCTCCATATTACCTCCAGATCCAGATCATGTGCAAACCTCGTGCGCATGGGGGTAATTTGCATTAAAACCCTCGTGGGTTTTGAAAATTGCAAAAATACCCCTATGCGTGAGGGTAATTTATAGGGAAGGTCCTACACTTTTCATATTTTCATTTTAGTCCCTCCTAGGGACCTGTTTGTAATTTTGTTTTCATGTTTTCTTTCAGTTATGCCCTTAGGTTCTTTATTGCATATCTTGAGCTACATATATCCGATCGAGTTGATTTCAGTTTCATTTTAAAGCTTGTTTGATGCACTTTCTAATGGCATGTTTAATTCTCATTTTTGGACACATTAATTCTGATGTATTATTTTATTCGCCATGTGTCATTGAAAGCTTTAACTTGTGCCTAGTCTAATTTTGTTCATCAAGCTTGATTGATTAATTGAACTTGAAATTAGCTCTTGTTTAAATTTGCTCATCATTTTTTACCTAGGGCATATTTGTGATGCATTTCATGGCATTTATCTGCATGATTAAAATATAAAAAAATGCATGTTTTATTTTAATGCATTGTTGTGTCTCCTTGCATGCTTTGACCTATATGTTCTTCAACTCAACACTTAGTTAGATAGACTAAAATCCAAATAATACGAGAGAGGCTCGTGTCCCTGAGTTTGACCTTGGTTTCTTGCCCAGTAAAATAAAAAAATCACGACCATCTCATTTTGATTGATATTTATTTAAATGAGATGGTCTTTGATGAGCCCATCTCAGCCCGACTGCGATGACGATTTCAAGTGCTAATTCATCACTATTGAAGGGCCAATTTGGCGACTCATCAATACCAAATGGCCCAGTCTTCGACCTCTAGGGAGGTTGTTGGTACTGATAACCACGTGACAGTCCTTGTTGGTAGTTTTGTTGTGGCTGGCAGTACATCTATTGAATCGTGGTTGAGTAATGTTGGATCGGCTGGTTCTGTTGCCTATGTTGTACTTGTCGGTAGGTGGGGGCTAGACAGTATTGACATTGTGAAGGAGCAAACTTGGTGGGATCGATAGGGTACCACACTACATTGACCTCCCACACATGTAGAGACTCCTCGTAAGCTGTCTCAGATAG
Source organism: Ottelia alismoides (assembly GCA_037367405.1). Classification (NCBI taxonomy): domain Eukaryota; kingdom Viridiplantae; phylum Streptophyta; class Magnoliopsida; order Alismatales; family Hydrocharitaceae; genus Ottelia; species Ottelia alismoides. The sequence continues at coordinate 732,397 of JAZKJV010001016.1, read as the reverse complement.
TGGCTTCGTCTGTTGGAATGCCTGAACATGGTATTGCTCATGATCGATGTATTGCCCCTACACAGTATACTCCTGAATGTGATTAACTCGGATAATGGAATAGGGAGGTGCAGACAGGACAGGAAGCCTCAACCGGTTACCTTCTCAACTAAATCTTCCACATGCTTTGGCAGTTTGGTAAGCTTGTGGAGGTCACTGACTTTCTTCGTCATCTCTCCATCAAAGTCAGTTTATCAAAGAAAGTCCCCATATCAGGAATTAGATCCTCTACTACCTCTGTCATGGTTTGCCTCCCTCCCTCAATCGGTGCTTGGGTACGAGGATCCAGGTGGTAGGCTCTACTCGCAGTCTGGGAGCTACTTGTATCTGTCATTTATTCGAAAATCTTCCAAATGGTATTGACTTTCTTATTAAGGTAGTTGTCTCCACTAGCGACACTTACTAACCCATACATCTCAAGGGTGAGTCGTCCAAATAACCTCTGTACGAGGAATAGCTTGTAATCTCATGACAGGGACATTTCTGTAACAGATCATTAAATCTCTCTCATGCTTCATGAAAGGGCTCATGGGAGAACTGTGTGAAGCTTGTGATATGTGCTCTCATCAAATTTGTGAGGTTCAGAGGATAAAATTTCTTCAGAATAGATCATCGAACTAATTCCATGTGGTTACTATCGTCCCCAAGTTTTCAGCAGTATGATGCCTTGTCTATCATGGCAAAAGGATTGCACGCAGCCGGATATAATCTTGACTGGCCTGAGGGTTACTCTAGTTATCACAGAACATTTCAAATCCACATAAGAATGTGAAGGTTTCTTCCATTTCATTCCCACTAAACTTGGGAGTAGTGCCAAGAAATACAGCTTTAGGTCGTATGCATCCTGAGGTGGTTCCAACCTAATCCATCTGTGTATCTGATTTTCTGTAAGGTTTTGTGCATCTCGCTTGGCTCATCTTCTCCTCCTTCTGCAGCTCTTAAACGATACACCTCATCTCTCAGGGTCTGGTTTGTTTGTTTTGTATGTTCCAGTTTAGCTAAAATCTGCTTGATGGGATCGTTCAAGTCTTCATCTTCATATGGTGGTCTTTTGGGTGACAACTCTGATTCTTTCTTTTCACTGATAATGAAAATTGGATTCATGTAAGTTCTTATCAAAGAAAAAGATCTAGAGGCATCGAGGAGAGGGTCGCTCTTAGTGCTAAAGGAGAATAGGGCATTAGTCTGGGTCTGACCATACCCTTACATTAGAGGATGAGTTCTGGCTCCTAAAAGAGGGTCATTGATGAACACGGATTTCGATAGGGGATCCTAACGCTTGGTCTTGGAGGTTCTGTAGTACCTGACAAGTCAGTTCCAAACATCGTTGTGTCGGCCACTCTCGTCGCACTCGGATCGTATCTCAATCTCTCGTCAACAATTAATAAACAATAATGGTCAAAAAATAAATAAGGCGAGATAAAATTTATTATAACCTACAAAAGTATGTATAGTACGCAAATGTATAGGTCGAACAACAAAGGAGCAAAGGAGCAGAGAATCAATACAAGTTTTTTCGTTTTATAGGCTTTTCTAATTTTTTTGTGGGTTTATAATAATTTTTAATTTTTATTATATATATTTTTAAATTTTATATTATTTTTTTATTTTTTTTCTAATTTTTAATTTCTTTTTCTTTTTTATATGAAAGAAGTAGATATGTTGGTATATATGTATAATAATTATAATATAATTATAATATATGTTATAAATATAATATATACAATCAAGAAAATTAAGTACGGTTCTTTTTATTTTTAAAGATTTTAAAATATATTTTAGGTATTTGTAATAATAATATTAATATAAATAAATATATAAGTAATAATATATACTATATATGGCTTTCTATTTATAAAAATAGTTAAATATACTAAGATTTCACAAAATAAAATGTTTTTATCTTTTTTTATCTTTTTCTCTATTTTAGTAATTTTGTAGGTATTTTTTCTATTTTTATGTATTTTTTAAAAGATTAAATTTTCCAAAATAGTGACATATAAAACTAGGTCGAATTGTTTTAGGATTTAAAAATAGATAAATGTCCCAAAAATTCCCAAGACTATTTTCTATATAATATGTATGTAATAGATAAAATTCATAAATAGAAATGAAAATTTTAGGGGTTTTCTATAATCCTTACTGATTTTTCAAAGGTTTGGGGTTTTTAAATTTTTAGTGTTTTTCTTTGCAATTTTTAATGATTTTTGGTCCGAAGTTACTAAATATAATAAAATTGATACACTGATTTTTTTGGAATTTTGAAAAGTGACTTTATAATTTTTCTATATTTTTAAATGCAAACAAGAGAAAAGTGCATTATTTTATATTTTAAAATAGAAAAATAATCTTAATTGCTTCAAGAAAATTATATGTGATTTAAAATAGATCCATGCACTTAAAATAGTGTTCCTATGATTTTTATATCCAAAATGTTTTTTAATAATTAAAAAACAAGAAATGAAATTAATTGTGTTGGTAGGAACATATGATGTAATTTAGATAAAGTTTCCATTCATATCAGAACGCCTTATTAAACTCTAGGGCATACATGTAAAATTCCCAAATATATCAATAATAAACGTACTAGTAGGGGTATATTTACAATATTTAAATGTTCTAGGACCTACTTGCAATTTTTCACAAACTATCACACTTATATTTAAAATCCTCAGACTGAATAATAACATAAACTAGAAGGAGTTTAGGCGTAAAATATCCTGCCCCCCTCACTTGTATGCACACATGAGGTGACATGAACTGGACCTAAATGTAAATAAAGTAAAGACATGGTTCAAATCATAAAGATTACAAAAACTTTTAAACTGCAAATGAATGTTTATGGACTAGAAATAAAACACAAAATATGTGGGGTAGGGTGTGCAAAATAAACCCCGTGCGTTGATCAACGGCCTAGGATCCTTCACTTGCCACGTATTGAGCTCTTGTAAGGCGATGATAGTTCGTTCGAACGGGCGAGATTAGATCTCCACTCGACAATCCAATGGATGGTGGTGCTTCGATCCTACGGTGGTTGCAACACGGGATGAGTTGTTTTTGATCGGATGGTTCTAGGAGTGTATGGAAGAACACTCCAAGAACAGCCCCCAGCTGAGCTTCAATCTGTCCCCCGGCGTGACTCTGATCACCGATCTCCATGTAAATGAGCCCAGGAGATTCCTGGGAGCCTTCCATGTTGGTCGCGTGTCTTAAAAATGTCCAGGAGCTAGCGATGGGGTCCTGGTGTCTCGATTTGCTCTGATGGCTTGGAACTTGGTCTCTTGGTTCGATTCAGTCCCGAAGGGGGTCCATTTGGTTGAAGACCTACAGGGTTATCTTTAGGGCATGGAAGCTAAGCCTTCGAACCTAAAATCTACCAAAAAGAGCATGGGATGGGATGAGGCGGAGAAGCTCTAACGAAAGGTGGCAGAGGAGCTTCGTCGGACCTCGATTCGAAAAGAATTGAGGGTGATCTAATATAGGTTTTATAAAGAACGTGAAGGGGAATGTGTTCGAAGCATTGGTGGGTAGAAATAGTAGTTGGGACGACGAGAAATAGTGGCCGGAGCACTAGCTCTGGTGAACTACATTTTTTGTGATATAGGGTTTAATTGACAGAAATAATGAAAATGGAAAGCTAACTTAGACTACTGCTAGTGCTACGAATTAAAAATGCAAAGAAAAAGGAGCTCACCTGCCTTAGGATGGTCGGGAGCAGTAAGAGCTCGGTTGGAGGTCCGACGAGGGCTTGGATTGCTTCTCCTTCTCCATTTGTATGATGCAAATCAATTAGAAGCTCGTTGTCACTAAGATCAACCCAATTGGCAATGGATCTGAGGGTTTCAGGGGTTGAAGAAGGATCCACTTTGAAATGGGGAAGGAGGAGGAGCTTTATACAGGGCAGACTTTGACTAGGGTTTTTTCAAGGACCAAGGATCCTTCAATCGAGGTATGATAAGGGCGTGAAAAAGCAATGATCGAGGAACAATTTTCCTGAAGGAATCATCCACAGAAAATGCAACGTTTGAGCGAGGAAAATCAAGGAAGAAGGTCGACCAGCGAGTCTGACAAGGCTCCAATTGTAGGGGGGTCAGTTGACTGGTAGGTCAACCAATGCGCACGTCTGATTAGCCCACGTCTAGGATAAATCCCTTATTAAATCGAATAAAAATAATAGTTGTTTTTATTATTTTTTGTTAAAATATGAAATTTGTTTATTACTTTATGTAGTATTCAGTTGTGTTTTTTTATTTATTTTTACAAAATAATTTATTAGGTGTTAATTTCTACATGTATAATTATAGATATATTTACTTATATACTATGTATTCTATTTTTATTTTGTATTTCTATTTTATTATTTTATATACAATTTTTTTGAATTTATAACATATTTAAATATACATGTACATATTTTTATTTTATTTTTCTGGAGTTATTTATTTACTTAAATAAATAGGTATATGTATAATATAAGTATAATATAGGTATTATTTATATATACATCAAAGTATAGTATTTTATTTTATTTATTTTTTTATGATTTAATTTATTTTTATTATGTACACATATTTTAAATAATATTTAAAAATGTATAAAAATATAAGAAAGTGAAAAATGTAAAAAAACAAATAAATTGAATATTTTATACTTATACTGCACACAGAGGGCCCAAAAACCAACTTTTGCATCGTAACTCCAAATTGAATGAAACCATCTTCATTAAACAGATAGTTTAATTTTATGAACAATAAAGGTGAGCTTGATGAATTTGAATTTGTATGGAGAAGATACATGTATGTAAAGTTTTCTTTGTGGCTTTTTATTTGTGTGTCCCGAGCATACTGTGCATTATTTTTTGAATGAAATAAACTTTACATTTCTCTTTCTATTTTTATGTACAACCATATAGAGGGTTTTATTATTTGAGGTATAAAAATAAGAAAATAAAATAGGTCCCAAATTTTATTTATTGAAGAATTAAAATTAGAGTTTTTGTGCATTTATTGGCTCTTATCTCTCCCTATTTTATTCCTTGTTGACCAAGTCATCATGAAGACTGGATCTCGGGTTTAGGGTTACTCAATGTCTTTGAAACTTCATTGTTTTTCTTTTCTTTCCTTTATTCTTTAATTTTGATCTTAAATACAATATTTTATATAATATTTACAGTACAAATATGAGTGTTATTTATGTGATTTAATGCTATTTACATGCATTTAACTAGGGATTTAAGGCCAAAATGAGAATATAAAGGTGATGAAATGGAGATTCATCAGTCATCTAGGAACCAATCGATTCCACGAAGAGAGCCATCGCAAACTAAGAAAGACATGAGATTTGGAGCGCTCAGTGAAGTGATTGCAGAGTCCTAACTAATATCACTCCAATTTTCCATCTTTCGATTTCAAAATATACCAGTTGGAACATGATATTTAAGTCAAGAGGCGAGAGAGTCTATGAAGGCATGTAATACGTAGTCTTTGCACACACACACAATTTAATACACAATTCAACCATGGATTCACCAACTTAACATGGTAAGGGCTACAAAGGTCTGACCTGTTATCTTTTCAATTTTAAGTTACGTAGTAATACAAGCTTGGAGTCCGTTATACACAAGTGAGTCTCCCTGACTCCCATATGTGGCTCTACTACCCCTCAATCAAAGGAGTGATTTTCATGGGCTGCCATGTTATATCACATCCCTAAAGGAAGTAGTAAACTTACACACCCAAAACATCTTTCTATGGTTAGAGGTGAGCGCTTGCAGCTCCCACAACCTACAAGAGCCGGATATGGAGACTTAGGGCACTTGTATGGGGTTTTGGGCTCTGACCTTAAGGGTACGTCCTTACCCACTCATAGTATGGAGGTAAGTACTTGCGTACAAGAATCAAGGTTTTTCTCTCACAATACAAAGGTATCCAAGTTTTACCGGCTTTTAATCAATATTATGTAGCAGTCCTAATTTTATTATGCGATCACTTTCTTTGAGGTGTAGAACCAAACACATATACCGAGAAGTCCCGGTTTTATTTAAATCCTACGTAAGAAAACATAGAGGAAGAAGTTTTAAAAGTAGATGCAATTCAATAAATCAATGATGTGTCCTCAAGTAGATATACTAGAAGTGATCCTCACAATCTCCATATAATAACAGAATTGAAATTTAAACTATATGCATGCACCATAGACATATAGTTCTATTAGCGAGTGAATAACGAGTTAAACTTTGGCTAAGTAGAACGTCTAGTGCATCTTTTAAATGTGAAAGTGTATACCTAAGACTATGAATGCAAAATAAATCCTAGTAGCACTAATAGCCACTATGCAATCCTAAATCTACGTCAAGCACCACGAATAATGTGGGCTCAATGGTCAAGCGTCCAGTGCCCGGGTACAATCCTGAGTCTTCAAACGAAGACCATTGGAAAGAAGAAAATTACTACAAATTAATTGCAAGAATAGATGAATAAATCACACTCTACCTCCCAATAAAAAATCTTTGCACCTCCTCTGTAGGCTCAGTCCTCATGATCGTCCGCCTCAGGTTGCTTCAAGTTGCTTCGACCTTTGAGAAAGCTACTTCGAATCCACTAGGTGCCTTGCATGGAAAGGAAAATCAAATGTAATAGATATTCATAGGAAATATATATAATAAAAGATAATGATAATAATAAATGCTGAAAAATAAATAAAGAGAATATGTACAAGAAAATAGTGGATCAGACTACTTGGCAGTGGAAAACCTAAAATCTAAATTTATTTAAAAATTAACCATAAACCATATATCCCACCGACAATGACACCATTTGATGACTCCTAAAATCACCCTTATTAATTTCGTTATTTTATTTGTCGTAGCTAGGTAATTCGAGATCCCTAAAAAATTATCGCACCAAGAAATAATATACATAATTAATCTTGATTTGATCAATTATTTATTTTACTTGGGTAAGTCCCAAAGGCGAACTCAGTGAGATGTCTTAGAATTAATATCCAAATAATCCAGAAAATTAGGTTTTCAAAGAAGAATATTTTTTAAGGGTTTTATAATTTTTTTCAGATTTTATGGGTTTTTAAATTAATAGATGTAGTTTATTAATAAAATAAATATGATGCATGAATCAAGGAAATAATGTTATGCAATGTGTGAATTAAAATAGTAGATAAGTTTTAAATAATGATGTGATGTAGCAATGTGCAGGTGCAAGCATAGAACCAAGCCAATTTCAACTATTAAACCCTTGGATTTCAAAGACTAGACATGTTAATGAATCACAAACCCAATGCCAAATTAACCCCTCAAAATTAACACCCCAAATTCCCATAAATTATTGACCAATATACATTAATTATAATGAGTAAAGTGTTTCAAATAACTGAATAGCTTCCTTAAATAATTGATGTTCATGTTTCAGAACAAGAAACCACATGCTCTATATGAGAGAGGATTATATAAGGTTTGAATTGACATAAAGAACACAAAAACCTAACACTTGATGTTCAAGATAGCGATAAATAAAGCTTAGGGGCTTAATTGTAACAAAAATAAATAAGAAACTCTCAAATTAGGCCTTTGGAGGGGCCTTCTTACAATTTCCTAAACCAGTCTAGGTTTCTTCTGTAAATTCCTCTTGCAAATGTGATTTCTAGGAGGTACAAAGGCACATATGTAATTTTTCCCACACAACGAGTGTGGTGCAAATGATGGACTTCATTGATATTTATTGGAAACGTATGGGTGAGGTTACAAAAAGTCCACTGCACGTAAGGTGGCTCACGTGCGACTAGGATAGGGTGGCGGTGTGAGTCTTGACATCCACGTGGCTACTTCTGAATGCTCTGGATCCACCCAAGGCACAAGGCTCGGGTCTTGGGCTTGAAGAGAATATGAGGTGTCCACATATGATCCGTAGACGAGGATCAATGGTGGTTGCTCCTTGAAATGATCTTCTCCCTTCTCCTCACCTTAAGTCGATGGTGCTGGAGATCTTGATTCTCCTTCTATCGGCCGATGCACGACCACGAGCCGTCGGGGCAGGTTCTCCTCATGTTCCTGGGTTCCTGTCGGTGATATGGAGATGCACAGTGACAGTGCTTGGTTCGATGGTGGATGACTGAATTAATGTACCTGCAAGGGAGATAAGATCCGAATCTTGTGGCTTTGAACTGTTGTTATGGTTTGAGACAGGGGGTGGGTGATGCTCCAGGCAGGGTGATGGAAGAGGAGCAGTTCGATGAAAGGTTTTGAGGGAGAAGAAGGGAAGTGAGGGGGCATAGATATGATAATGATGATTCGGGGATACGAAGATGGGTTGAAGGTGGATGAAGCAATCATAGAGGAGAAGGAAGATGGGGTGAAAATAAATCGAACGAAGAATCAGAAGAAGAAGGAGGAGGAGAAAATATACCTTGGTGGATTCTCCTGGGACGGAAATGTGTTCACTAACTCTGATCTTCACCTCAGCCGCCGATGGTCACAATGAAGCTCTACTAGTTCCCGAGGAGGGTCAGTAGCACGAAGCCACGAACTTTGTGGATCTCGCCTACTCAGAGATCTTTGTCGAGGTGTACTCACTGATATTACCGATGTGCTCCCCGACTCTCTCTCTCTATATATATATATGATAGTACGATGGATTCTAATAATGGTGGTCTGAGAATGGAATTATGTAGGGAGATAAGAGGGACAGTGAGAGGCATAGAAGATTGGGATTAGGAAGATCGGATTAGGTTGGTTAGGGCTTCATCTCCAGAGGCAGTGGAGGGGATAATGGGTTTCTGAGGATAAGAGAGAGGTGGAATCTGAGGGGATAAGGGTGTTGGGTTTGTTGGGCAGCGATTGAAGGCTTGAGGTTGGTCAATCATTTGGGAAATGGGAGAGGATAACAGAATGGACAATGGAGGACGAGTGTTTGGTCGTTGGGTTCCTTTGCTAGAAGATTGGAGGAGATAAGTATACTAATATGATTGGGAGAAGGAGAGGGTGGATCGGGTCAAAATCTGGCAGAGATGGAGATCGTCGGAGTAGGTTGGGCAGAGCGAGGCGGAGCAAGATGGGGTTGCAACGGGCGCGATCGAGTAGAGCGATAGTGATGAGAGGAAGGTGGTGAGATACAGTCACCGTTGGATCCATCATGATCCAATGGTTAGGGAGTTGTCACATGCAGAGCACATGAAGAGAGGTTGGAAGAGGCGGGGTTAATTACAACATGTGGAATAAAGTTTATCCAATGGCCCTGATCAAGAAGTGTGTGTGGGGACAAATAGGGTTGACTGGAGTTGGGAAGGGGTTGACCGGTGTCTAAGGTGGCAAATGGAAAAGCAACACGTGGATGTTGCATGTTGACCATAGATTTTCTCAATGCATGAAATACAGAAATAAATGCATAAAAAATAATTGATCTCAAATGTAAAAATGTCCAACATGGAAAATATTCATTTAAATGCACTCTACAATGTACATGAAGGACTCAGGTGCAAACAGAATTTGGAATGAAAGCTATGCATTTTTTGGTGATATTTTGCGTACATATAATACCATTTTTTTAGTTTAGTAATTTTTATTTGGTTTTCTATAGGTGAATAATGTATGCAAAAATCAAACATGAGGTGAAATGATGCATGGACACAAATGCATTTTTTATGAATTTTATGAGTTAGAAATAATTAGAAAATGTTAGATATTTGCATTTGAATCCAGTCGGCTCAAGTTAGAATCTGAATTTTTATTGCTTTTCTGATTTCGGGATTTAGATTTTATGTAATTATTTAGGTTATGAAATTAAATAAAGAGATAAAAATAAATGAATCAAGAAGGATTAAATATATATACAACTAGAAATTTAAAATTTAAAAAATAAAAATTTAAAATTAAAATTTAAAATTTAAAATTTAAAATTAAAATTAAAATTTAAAAAATAAAATAACAAAAAATCCATAAAAAATAAATACAATAAAAAACCCATAAAAAAGAAGAAAAGAAAAAATACATTAATTAACAATAATTAGTAATAATTAGTACCCTATGTTTTACATCCCAATGTTTGATACTCTACCTACTTATGCCTATACATATATTTATGTAGAGTTATAATAAATTTTGACCTATATATACTTGACCGCTTAATCTGCTAGTGGATAAATTATTATTTGAATTAGAGGTTGATCGCGCAGTGATTGCCAGCTTAGCTTGCTAGGTCGGCAGATCAATCCTCTGTTCAACAATACCCCACATGCATCAATATGTATAAGGTCTTGAATACCTCTTCATCTTACACAATTCCCAGATAAGGGTGTATTGGATATTTTACTTTGAATATAGTATTCACAAGTATGTAAGTTTTGAACTTTCAGACAATCTAAGTTCTACCTCTTACTAGTCTATTGACTCACCAATAGATTTATGTCTTAATATTGATGTCAGATCATTATCAAATGATTTTCATCCTCATTTTTATATTTAAGGTTTAATTTCAATATTAGAAATGTCGATGAATCATTCATTAACATTCTAATTTAATATAGTCATCTAGATGTTAGATTACTATCTGAAATATATCCATCATAACTCTTTATGATGTATCTATATCAGAATGTATGTATATTCTAACAAGTTTAGAAATAAACAATAAATCTGCTCTAATATCAAGATCATAAAGACATTCTCTAAGATTAAAGGCTCTCCCACTGGAAATAAGTAGTCTATCTATCCAATGGAGATTGTTGCAATAATTGCATCAAATTCCATGTGTATGACTATTAACCTTAAGATCATGTTTTCTAGTCTTCTAAAACATGTGCAACCAATTGCGAGCATTATTAGTAAAATAAAATACAATTATTGAAGTTTAGAATTATCTAATAAGTAAGTCTATTCCAATGATGAGGTGTAGGTGTAGAAGATATGATGCACTATCCGAGTCCTTCTCTAAGGATTCTAGTTAATCCGGATAGTCATACTATCAATATAGCGGCTTGTTGCAGTATCAGCATCCATCCAACTTGTTGGATGTCATAGGTGGAGAAGTACAGTCAGCTCTTTGACTCTCCTTCTTATAAGGATAAGACCAATGCTTCCATTGCACTTCCTTTAATGCTTAAACAATCATTGCTTAAGATGAAGGACCTCTTAAATTAAACATGCCCTCAAGGGACTTCAATATAAGAGTATTTCAACATTTATACTTGCTTCATCTTATTCATACCATATGAATTATGAAGATTCACAAAAAACTTGAGTTAGATAGTATAATGATTACACTCATCTTATCTACATACATCTTAACTCTTTAAGACTTTGGTTCATGTAGGTATTCAAACATTTTGAGTACATCAACCCTTATGGAGCCACCATTCTTCATAATGCAGTGAACCATGTCATTCATGATTAAATGTTGAGAGTGCATGTGTTTGCCAATACATCTTCTTCAGTTTTAGAAAGGTCTAGACAATTATGATCATCGTCGACATATTATTTCAAAGCACATTTGACGAGAGATCAAGATTGTAGAGACATACAAATCCTAGATTGTTGTCCTATAATCTATTTAATTGCCAATCCTCATAATCATGAGGAAACTTGTACATTGCAACAGCATACGTTATGTGTTCAGCTACAAGTACTACACCTTTGATCATGGACCTAATCCATTATACTGGTTACGGTTGATTTTTGAGTGGATTTAATGAATGCAAAAATAAGATCATTTACATAAATATATTTACTTTGATTAAGGTTATTAGTATTTAAATCAAAGTTGTCTCTCTTTTTATTACCTTAAAAGTCCATTCCCTTTTGAACTTTCAAAGCACGAAGTATGCTAACCAAAGTACCTCAAGCAAGATCTGAGATCTCCCTTCCACCTTTGTCGCACCTCAATAATATGAGAAAATGTAACTTGGGTAAAGTTAGCGAGAACTCTTTCCGCCTTGCAAGTCCAACTTGCATTTCCTAATTCGGTCTTTGACACCTGATCCTACCACCTTTAAGGAGATGTTGAACCCATTTTCAATTGAATCAACTGTCAACATGAATAGAACTCACTATGCACAATCCAATGCCTCCTCAAGTATATGAGGAACAACATTAGGGTAACTACACATACAGCCTTACTCTTTCGAGAAGCAAAGAGCTCAATCCATGTGCGCTTGTACGTCGGAGGTATGACTTTACATAGGCATATCCACCGCAAAATCTATGGTGACGGAACCCATTACCTTGTCAGGAGACCATGGATGTCATCTTGCGATCCTCCATGACCCATTCAAATTTTAACTGATCATTGGAATCATATTCTCGTGATAAACACTTCCAAGGGAAATCCAGTCTTATTAAATATAGACCGTGTATTTTAATTGGATTACATTAATTTAATCATTAAATTAATCATCAATCCAATGCAACCAACAAATAATTTATTTACTTTATATTAGTATATTGTACATTCCCTCATATAGTACAAATTTATTATTCCAATTAGTTGTTAGGGTATGCTTTAGCTACACATCATGCTATACTTACTTGAAATAGATCCGACCAAATGCTCGAGTTATGCTAGGAGGGAGCATGTCTTTGACATGAAAGGTGCTAATTAAGGAACCAAGCTAGCATACCCGGTCTAGACACTATCTTCATTCCAATTCAGAACAACACAGTTAGGTTTATTTGTACTAAGAGTTTTTATCGATCATTTGCTCTTGATGACCGATATGGTACTATATAATAACCACTCAGAAATTTAGGAATCTTAAAATATTTTTTATCATTATAAATTTCTTGTCACATCAAGCAAACAAGTTGGTTTTACATGTAAAGATTGAACTGCAACTATTGTAGTCTGGAATCTCGGGGTTTCATGTCAAGAAGCAATCAAGGTTGTTGTTTGTCATGTATTTCTCTAAATAAATGATATAATAATTAATAAAGGTAAATTCTAAATTTCTATGATTATATTTGAATGATTAAACATATTAAAAGATATCAACAAGATGATCCAATCATCTTTAGATCCATCTCCACTAAATATGACATATCTAGGGCAGACAGAGTCGGAATCACACAAAATAATTCAAATTATTTTCTATTTTGATTCTTAAATAATTACCATATATTAAAATATTTAATTATAGTAAACTAATAACAAAAAATATTTAGTTACATATCTGAGTTTACATGCAAACACAACAACACTGCAAGAACTTTTCAATTTTAAAACGATGCCCATTCGATGCCAATCATTGGTGAATCTTTTGAGGATATTTTCATATATTCTAAATACATATGAATATCTCAAAATTTCGTTCAAATAGAGAATAAATATTACCTTTTCATATAAAACACTATATGAAAAATGCATCTACACAAAAACAACAAGTCCACGTGCATCCGATATTCAAAAATATTGTTCCCTTAGGTTTGGATCACATAAAAGACTTCAAAATGGCTCGGATATCACTTTAAGGAATTCGATTTAAAAAATCGACTCGTGCATCACTGAAGCGTGGAGATCGCAACGTATGTGATCTAGGTCGACTAGTCGCACTAGTCGTAAGGGACATCGGAATTTAAAAGAAATTCAATGGAACAACATGGCTTGGGAACCTTTCCCAAGTCATTCCATAAATATCATAAATATATTAGGCTTACCTCTTGAAGCGTGTGTGATATTTTAATTTCTAAGCGAAGAGACCTCCTATCTCAAGTTCGATGGGACGTAGACATCACTTGGGACATGCGAATGAAACGTGAGCTCTCCACAATCATAGGTGATGATCCAAACTGAGAACCTCCTGATTTCATCATACGAAATATGTCATCTTCCTCATGAGTACATGGCATCAAAGAAAATGGAGCACGAGCACTCGATCCGACAGTACAATGGCAAAGCAATGACAACGATACTCTCCACAAACCCTAGAATGGACGGCCACTTGGGGTCGAGAAGGAGAGCCCATGAACATGTATGAGAGAAAAAGAGAGAGGGAGAGATTTTGTTGCTTTAACTTGTGTGTTGAATTGTGTAGAGAAGAGCTTAGGGTTGGTCTTTCTCTTATACAAAATTAGATGGCTAGGATGCAATCCTAATTGAAATCAATGGTCTAGATTTTATTGAAATAATTTTCAATATTAATTAATTAATTTAAAAGAAATAAATAAATTAAAGACATTCTTCAATAAATTTAATTCTAATTAAGTCAATTTAATGTGGAATAATATAGGAGGAGAGCCTCCTTCCCAATTAGGGTGGACATCCATCATAGAAATTCTCTCCATGTGGTCGTTCACTCCTAAAGGGGAATGAAGCTCCTCCTCTTTCCTATTGTTTAGATTCTCAAATCTCTATCATATTTTCCACATGTTGAAACAGCTTTTGTTGCTTGAATTTTCACCAAAATAATTATAAATTACTTTGTGATAATTTCAATCATGTCACTCGTAATTATGAATCATATTCATCCATCCAATATTACATGTAAATCACATTTACATTTAATTGTATAACGTGAATTCAATTCACATTTTATTATATAATGTGAATCTCATTCACATTCATTATAAAATTATAAATCTTATTTATAGTTAAATCTCTATGATATTATAAATCACATTCACAATATTTATGATCATTGTGGATAGTGTTATCCACATTAATATTATCTATGTAATCAAATCCATATTTAATTATATTAGTTTCCTCTCTACATATATCCAAATAATATGAATTATATCCATACTATTAATGATAATTAATTCATATTCAATCATCAAATTTTCAGTGCTCAGATATTTGTCAACAATAGAATTATTCTTGAATTCTTTCACGAATAATGTACTTTCTCTGCGGATACTTGGAGACAAGGATAGAGAGACTCTATATTCCATGTATAGTGACCTGGATACTGATATCTAATCCATATCCGCATAGATTTGATCAGATCAGTCAGAACATCCAATCTTCTCATTGTATCCGAATCAAATTCAGAACAATGTCCAACATTTGAAGTAAGATTGGATAACTAGCCTACTGAGTGGAGTCACTAATTGAAACACATTTCGTCACTTTCTCGGAATGGAAGTGTCATGGTTCTGCAATTGATTAAGAGCACATCATCCTCGAGTATTCGTAATACCCGTACATCATGCATATTGGAAGATCTAGAATAATCCTGAAATTATGATCTTATTTGAACTGTCTCCTTCAGGGTTTTATCGTTAAGTTTCTCATTCGATCATTGTGAGTTGGTATTGATCATATGCTTTCCAAAAGCATATATCATACCTTCAAATCCTGTTTTGTTTCCAAAACAAGACGACCAACATTAGAATTTTGTTTATTCCAATATCTCATGAGCAAGCTCATGTCTTCCAGTTCAGTAGTGAACCTGTATGATCCCTTTGAGAGATCGTACTATTCATATGCCCTTGCATGCATACCAGCTCATCTGTGGATAGACCTTGATTAGGTCATCAACCGAATATTCTGTTTAATGTACATACTTAGACATATAGTAATACATATGTATCCGGTCAGAGGATGCGTGCCTATATGTAACAGCATATGCCATATGTCTTAGTTATCTCTATCTCATTAAATCAACTCTTTGACCTAACTAATCCAACACCCCCGAATCTCTATTCCTATGCAGAGGACCTGCATCCAGAGATCGGTCAGATATCAACCTTTGGAGTAAGGATTGCCATCTCCTTCTTAGGCTGAAGATCCCTCCTTGATAATCACTTGATGGTGTGGTTGAGCCCTCAATCTAACTCATTAGATATTCAACCCTATACGAGCCTCTATGGTCCAAACTTTGGATGAACAACTGTATGATATCAAGATGCCATGCTATATAACTCTAATTTTACTAAGGGACCTATTATGCAAATTAGTTATTCTTCATTTCATACTAAGGATCGAATTGCAATAACTTTTATTGCATAATGGTTCGTCGCGGGCTTATATGTCCAGCACATTTACCTTAAAATGGTCCAAATTTGAGCTCCCAAGCTTGGATTTCAATGTTTATTAGCTTGCTGGAAAGGGTTTTGACAAGATCTACCAAATGGAGTTGTCATTTGTATAATGGTTATTGAAAACTCTCCAGATTTCAAAAAATAACAGGGTCTTATACATATTACCTGTTTATCATTATTTGTTGTCATGATTCCATCTGTGTTAATTTATCCACTGGTTTGGCAACAAGACAAATGACTTGATCATCCTTGTTGTCCTAATCTCATATAGAGTGGAGATATTCAAACTTTAGGCTTACTGACTTGTTGATGCAGCTAAGTAGTCCTTAGCCTCATCTTTTTCAATTTGATAACAATAGAAAGGATCATTGGCCTTATTGATGCAATTGAGAAATCCTCAATCTCGCTTCGATCGCGGTGGTGAGATTGTAGGCCTTGCTGATGAGATGGAGCACTCCTTATGCTGGTTGGACCTTGAGCTTATAAGGCTTTGGGTCGATTGGTATAGCAGGTCAAGATAATCATTTAGTTGGTCCATCATGGTTATCATGGCTAGAACATAAGGTTGGAATTACCTTTTTTATTACGACTTCAGTCAAAATTGTATCATATGCACACACATTTAAAAAACGACAAATACTTGTGTTAGGTTGCATAGTAAATGCATGCTTACAATAGTAGAGAAGATTGTCTCTTTATCTTTGTTTTTCATCAAGACAACCTCATGACTCAAATTGCTCTGTACTTTCGAATTTGCATCACCATTTTAAAAGACGCATAACTCATGTTTCCGTTGGTAACATTTTATTGAGAATATATTGTCATAAAATCAAATTAACACGTTTTTTTATTAAGTTTATTTATTTTTTTATTAAATTAATATAACTTGCGACATTAAAAGGTGGTTACTCATTGAAGGGTAAACACACTGTGCAGTTTGGGAAGATATTGTGGACTAGAGATGATGCAGAGGCCCAAGGTAGCGGAACTTGGTGTGTGTTTGGTGGTGTTTTACAAAAGATGCAAATAGATTAGCATACCTGTTTGGTTGCTGGGTTGGACTGGGTTGGGTTGGGATGGATTGGGGTGGGTGAATAGTAATCTGTGAGGAGGAAGTACCCTTGTGAATAGTAACCAGGGTTGGACCAACCCAGTCCAACCCAGCAACCAATCAGGCCCTTAAGAATTTATTATTATATAGATAAGGTTGCGTCTGTAGCATCATTCCTGAACAAAATTTTAAACGAAGAAAGCCACCAGCCGGACAGGGCGGGGTGAAAGGAGTGGCCGCCCGTGTCCGTCGCACATCCTCCTCCCATGGCTTGTTTCCCATCGAGCTTCCCCTCGATCCATTGGGCTTTAGCTCCTTGCCTCCACGACCTCCAATGGAGAGGATCCGACGCTGACGTTGCCGAGCGCCGGTCCCTCCACAATGGCTCTTCTGGATGCTCCTTATCACTTCCCCTTGTCCTTCGCCCTCTTCTTCCTCGTCTTCTTCTTATTCATCTTCTCCGTCCATACCCATACCGACTCACCGGATGGTATGATTCTTTCCCTCTTAGTTTGCCATCAATCTGAACTTCTATCTATTGCTTTCTCTTATCCTTTGGAATTATGAACGCAACCGGAAGCACACACGATATGCTCTCAAACAATAAATCTGTTGTAATGAGATTTTTTTTTTGGTTGAAATTTGGCTGGGGGATACACATGTCCCCGCCTAAGCGATGCATGTTTTTTCAACGTTTTGATCAATTTCCTTCAAGTGCTTACCCCATTGGGGCCCATGAAATCTGTGCATGATGAACAGAAAGTTTCAAATACGTGTTTTGTATGTTGGTATATCCAAATCTGATGATGCCAATGCCTAAGGGTGGATGAAGATTTTCGTGTAGATACCTACCGTTGAGTGCATGCAACATCGCTAGTGATTGTAGAGCTACTTCCTGTAATAAGGGCGATGCGAAAACAAGTGGGGAACACAGCATTTACAAATTGTGAGGGTTGGTTACGAGAGATAGGAACTATTGGTTGGCAACTTAGGCTTACACATTTATGGTGGTTCTATGAGTTCCACACCCAATGAGTTGTTAGGTTAGATTTCCTCAGTAGAAACTTAGTTCTAAGTCCAGGATGATATATAAGGTCCTTGGTAAAGAAGTGCTCTCCAACAAACTACTCCATAGAATTGGTTATTCCTTAGCATCATTTCCTTTGTCAGTGATGTCATCCTTATAGACAAGCATCGCTATAAGGCCCGTGGCAGTCTCCCAACATGCTAAAAGAGTGATCGGTGGTTGATCACACAAAGTCAATCTTCTTAGCTAATCAAAGAGCCTCTAAGACCCCATGCTTGGACTCTACTTCAGGCCATAATGCTTAAGAGTGATTGATGACTAGGAGTAACTTGCAAACATGTTGCCATGTTGATACTTCACAACCACAAACCTTGGTGGCTGCTCGAAGGAACTGCAAAATGCTTCCCCAACCGACAAAGGTTGTACTTAAAAGTGGATGGTAGAAAATATGTAGAGTGAAAGTTATTGCCTCCGACTATTGGGTGGGCACCAAGCTTGGCGAGATGTTGGTCGCCTTGCATATATCCAAGGCAGAAAAGGGGAGGGTGGGGGGTTGTGGTGGGGAGGGGGTCAATTGGGCTAGGTACTTGATCATCTCATCACATTTATTGCAGTCAAACTTTATAGATTATGTACATATCAGTAATATAACACATGCATAATAAGATATAACAAATATATGTTATAAAATAAAATACAATGTAACAAATACCTAAATACACCTTATATGTGCTGCGGATATAAATATATGCATTCATATGTGATAGACATTTATTTGGAACTAGTAAACTGATGCATATCACAACTTCTACGTTACTCCATGAGATGCCGTGAATTCTACCATGTTTTGTCACCCCAATACATTGTAGTGCTTGTTGTGCGGCCTCTCCCATATCACTGGAGAGCGAAATCGGCCATCCCCCGAAACAACATTTAGTATGTACGTCATGTTTGTATACATATTTGTGGATATGATGTGTTGCATAAACCCCCTATATGTTTAGGTCTATCCTTCATTTTCTGTATTGTTGTTCTACCATCATACTAGAGAGAGAGCCACCATCATTGCCAAGGATTACTTCAGTTATGGGCAAACCTCCTAAATCCCGTCTCATGGTTGTTTCATGTTAGCTTGTTTGATTGTTTGATCCTTGTTCTACTTTCATTATGTGCATCATACTCTTTTCTTTATCACCTTTTTAATATAATAATTTAGAAGGCCAATACATTAAGTTCTTGTGCTTTTAGAAATCAAATATTACCATTCTAATGGATGTTTTTGTCCCCCTCTCCTCACTGTGCAGTTTCAGCCCTCAACGTGATGTATACCAGCTTAAATTCACCTTCGAAGTTGACTGGTTGGAAATCTAGTGGGGGCGATCCTTGTGAAGAAGATTGGGAGGGAATTACGTGTTCTGGATCCTCCGTGACTGAAATGTACAAACTTTTGTCTCATCTTTTTCGTGGTCATTGGAACATCATATTTGTGTCATTTTAGAGTTATTTTCAGGCCTATCTATCCTTTAATATTGTTAGCATACTAGGTAAGTATATCAAAGCAAAATATTTTGTTCCTTATCTAACATTTGGCCTCTCGTAATATACGCTTGCTAAATTGAGTGTTAGTTGGGATTGTGCATTTGTAATCATCCATATAACTTGAGCTAGTATACAATAGCCATATAGTTTCTTATTTTTAGGGTTATGTCATTTATGAATACCCCGTTATGGAAAAGGATTCACAGTCTAAGGTATCAAAAAGCTCTCCCGACCTTACGAAGCATGGCCATCTTGGTATGTATCTATTGTAGTGCTCATTATGTTGGTTCAGTGGAAAGTAATGGAAAATAAAACCGAATCTTTTCCGGTGTTAAGTGGGAGTCTACCGCATATACACGGTCGGCAAAGAAATCTATTTTTCGACATACTTGGGGGCTTAGGTGCAAAATATGACACATATATGGATTTTTCGGATCATCCTCACATATCCATGTATTATTCCAATAAAACTGCCAGTTTTATTGGATTTTTCGGATCAGCCTCATATAGCCATGCATTGTTCCAATAAAACTGCCAGTTTTAATTCATACTGCTGATATACTTACCGAGAATCTTCTATGAGAAACTGCTAGTAATTTTTGCAGAACAAGCTTGCATGATAAATATGCTTCAGCTTAAAAAAATGACAGACAAGCTTCCGCCTTAGGGATTGTGCTAGACTACAGACCTATATTTCTTTGCATTAACTCGTGTGTCAATTTTATTATACAGAGGAAATTGTAGTATCTCCCCTCTAATCACTATTAAGGGATATACTATTTTTCTTTTTAGTAATACATTCTTTTTGCCCTACTTAAAGTAGGAGAAGACTTCACTATTTTTTAATACATTCTTTTTACAACAATTTTTATAGCATCCATTCATTTTTTTATTGCTTTTACTGATAAAATGATATCAATTCTGCTGAAGTAGATTACGTCATGGCATTGTAAACTTTTGTTCAAGTCATTTTAATGGTTTCTTTCTGCAATATTAAGCAGCAGGCTATCAGGATATGGGCTAAGTGGTTCAATGGGCTACCAGCTATCAAGCTTGACATCAGTGACATACTTGTGAGATTCAGCATCAAGAACAACCAGTTTTTTGTTTATTTTATTTTCTAAAAACCAATAAGATGATTGTACTTTGACATAGTACAGTGACCTGAGCAAAACAAACTTCAAGGCGAGATACCGTACCAACTTCCTCCAAACGCTGTTCAAATGTACATAATTATCCATCTTTCTTCTTTTTTTGTACATCTTTTTGTTCTGCATAGCCCCTTTAGGTGAGCTCTAATTACTGCTTGGAATTTATTGTTTTACCTATCGATGTTCTGCTGCTTATAACACATGGCACACAGAGGAAACTTGAGGAAAATCTTGTACAAGAAAGAATGTAAATGCATAAAAAAAATGAATTTTTACCCTATAAAGTCCAGTAAAATTACACATTGTATTTATGATTTATTTTAAACTGAAACTAGGTTTCTTTTGCAGGAGATAATGGTTTACACTGTACCAATCTTTAGTTATTTAATCATGTTAAATGCTCAAAAGAGAGAAGAATTTTATCCTTGCAATCTGACATTGAATTCTAAATCTGCGAAATTGTAATTCGAACATATCTCACACACACACATATATGGAAAATGATGTAATGGCCCCGATTTTGGTGACTCATCTGGTGAAACGTTGATTGAAATCAACCGTTTGCAACCATCATGCCATTATGAGTATGGTCCAACCATTACAGTATTGCTCATCTATTATTGTTGAGGGAAAATAATGAATTGCATTCACGTGAGACCCTGGGTTCTCTTATATAGAGGAGAGGCTCGCTGGGTAAATTACATAATGAAGACAGAAAGAATAGAATATACATAAAAGAAATAAAAGATTGAAAATATCTCAACATCCCTCCTCAAGTTGGAGCATAGATATCAATCATGCTCATCTTGGAACATTTCTGGTAAGGCCCTCTGGGTAGGACCTTGGTAAGTACATCTGATGTCTGATCTCCTGAGCTAACATGAGTAGTGGAGACAAGGCCCATCTGTATCATGTCTCGAGTGTAATGACAATCTACCTCAATATGATTGGTCCTCTTATGGAAGACTGGGTTGTTGGCGATGAAGAGAGCAACCTGGTTGTCGCATTGGAGGTGCATTGGAAGAGGCACCTCAACAGTTAGGTTAGTAAGAACAAATCTGACCCACATCATTTCTGTGCTAGCCTGTGTCTTGACTCTGTATTCTGATTTTGCGCTGGATCTGGCAACCATTGTATGTTTCTTGCTCTTACATGACAACAAGGAACTCCCTATGAATACACAAAGCTAGAGGTAGACTTCCTGTCTTTGGGACATCCTGCATAATCTGCATCTGCACAAGCTGTAACGGCAAGTTATATACCTCTGCTGAATAGAAGATCACTGCCAGGCGAGGCCTTCAGATACCTCAAAATCATATGAGCAACATCCATATGTGCCTGTCTAGGCTGCTCCATGAACTGACTCATTTTGCTCACTTCAAATAGTATATCTGACCTGGTGATAGCCACATAAAGAAGCTTCCCAACAAGCTCACTGTACCTCCTCTTGTCGACCTCCTCAATGTCATCATCATAGAGCTTCATGCTCGGGTCCATAGGAGTAGTGGCAGGACTGTAATCTGCCATGCTTGTCTCAGAGAGAAGATTTGTAACATACTTCCTCTAGGTCATTACAAGACCTCGTTGGTTTTAGCGAACTCCAGTCCAAGGAAGTAGCATAAGGCTACCAAAGTCCTTGGTCACAAACTACTGACCTAAGAAATCCTTAGCAGCATGAATGCCCTACTTGTCATCCCCTGTAACAATGATATCATCAACATACACAAGTATGATAACCGTACCTCTCTGAGTCATCTGAACAAACAGTGAATGATCGATAGTCGATCTCACAAACTCATGTTGCTTTATCTAGTCCGAGAGCTTCTGGAACCATGCTCTTGGACTTTGTTTAAGGCCATAGATTGCCTTGTGAAGCATGCAAACCTTATGACACCCCCTCAGCAACGGACCTAGGTGGTTGCTGCATATAAACCTCCTCCTCTAAGTCACCATAGAGAAAATCATTCTTCACATCAATTTGATAGAGGGGCCAATACCATGTCACTACAACAGATAGAAGTATACACATACTAGAATGTCCGGTCAATGGAGAGAATGTATCCTGATAGTCCACCCCAAATCTATGGGTAAACCCACGTGCCACAAGTTTTATCTTGTAGCGATCTACACTGCCATCTGCTCGTTGCCTCACCTTAAATAGCCACTTGCACCCAACAATGAATGCACCAGTTGGAGCTGAAACAAGGATCCAAGTGCCATGCGACTGCAGTGCGGCCATATCCTCCTCCATGGCAAGACACCACTGACTGTTTTGGAATCTGAATGGCCTCTTGATACGTCCGTGGTATCTCCATGGCTGACAGTGCCACGGTAAATCTCCTGAAATCCTCTGAAAGTCTGCTAAAAAAAATTGAGCTGCAAGAGGATATGAAACACAAGTATGTCTCTGCTTTCACAGAGCAATAGGCACATCGAGATCATCTGCCACCTCCTGAATCTGTAAGTTTCTCTCTTGACTGTATAGACAACTCAGTAGTGCCATCAGTAGAAACAAGGTGCTCATTACATACCTGAGGCGTGCTGGATGATAGAGAAGACCTGTGAGCATGGGGAACATAGCGAGACCTGCAAGTAAACACACGTGGCAAAAGCTGAGTCAAGGTGGGTGATGGTCCAAGGGCAACCACGGAGCAGGTATATGTGCTGGAGGTGGTGGTGATGGAGATGATGGAGGTGGTAGAGCATGTGCAAGAGGTGGCAGAGCTGTAGAAGGTGAAGGCATGTAGAGCTCCTCATCAGAGCCAGATGGGGCCAATCTGTCTCATGTAGGAGAGAAATATATAACAAACTCAAAGAATGTAACCTCTGCATTGACAAATTATTTCCGCTGAAGCAGATTAAAACAACGGTATCCTTTCTGGGTACGAGAGTAGCCAATAAAGGCACACTTGATAGCTCTGGGGGAGAGCTTGTCACGACCAGGCGAAATATTGTGAACAAATGTCACATATCCAAACACACGAGGTGTAAGGGAGAATGGATCTTTCTCGAGAAACACAATCTAGAAAGGAACCTTTTCTCTCAAAACAGAGGATGACATATGGTTCTCTAAGTAGCAGGCAATGAGAACAATATCACCCCAATAAGAGCGATGAACATGACTCTGAATTAGAAGGGTTCTGGCACATCAAGTAAATGACGATGTTCGCGCTCGATAACATCGTTCTGTTGAGATGTATAGGCGTATGAGGTCTGTTGTACGATGCGAAGTGACCCGAGAAACTCGGATACCTGTAAAGTGCAAAACTCTAAGGCACTATCAGAACGTAAATACTTGACAGTAGCAGAACAATATTTTTTATCTCATCTTTTTATCTCATTAATAAATGATTTAATGACAGACCCAGCCTCACACTTATTCTTTAACAAGAAAACCTAAGAAAGTCTAGAATAATCATCAACATCAACCGTATAAACAATATCACTAATGATTAGGGACATGACTCAGACCACATATATCTAAGTGAAGGAGCTCAAACAACTGAGATCTGTTCTGACCCTGATGAGACAGAAGCAAAGAACGACGATGCTTCCCAAGCTGGCAAGCCTCACACTGGAAGGAGGATCGCATGGAATCTGTGGGAGGACATGACACAACTTCTGCAGAGGAAAATTGCCAAAACAAAGGTGCCACATGTACGGTGAAGCTGGTCCAGTAGGAATAGTAGAGATACCAGTATGAGGAGGCTGGACAAGTATGTATAGCCCCCGCTGCTCACAGCTACATCCAATCACCCTGCCCGTGAGTATGTCCTGAAACATAAGAGAAGAGAGGTCAAAAATGACACGACAATGCATATACTTTTTAATATGACTAATAGAAAGTAATTTCATCTGAAAATCAGGAGCATATAAAACATTATGCAGATGCATAGATGTCGTAGAATGCACCTCCCCCTATTTTGTGATGGGTAAGTGAACCCCATTTGCAATGATGACCCATCTACCAAGGGGTATAGAACTGTAAGACTTAAACTGGGCTCTATCTCCACACTAATGGTGAGAAGCACTGGAGTTCATGATCCACTTTGTCATATCTGTACTGCTACAACAAGTAAAAGCATATGCATACCTGAGGAGCTTGAAGAGGCCTTAGCTGCAGCTATAATATCTGTAAATCCTGTAATGGCAGTGCCTACCATTGGAGTCATGATCTCCCGTATATGAGAGACAATGTCATTAAGGTGTGGATCTGCCTGATGAGTTGTAGTTTCTGAAGGCTCAATCTGCTCTGCCACTCGAGCAGATGCGGGGTATCCATGCTTCTGATAGAATGTGTCCTCGGAGTGTCCTGGACGACGACAGTAGGTGTAGGGACCACGTTGACGTCCACCATCTCTGCCACGAGGACTACGTCCTCTGAACTGAGTACAATCTTCTCTGCTGCGAAAAGTAGCCATCGTTGAGAAATGTTGTGTGGTGGCAGCATGTGGAATAAGAAGCCTGCTGAGATGAATGTAAGCCTCCTCCATGGGAGGTATGATCGTCCCAATAAGGAGTTTGTGCTCGTGCTGCCTCATACTTTGGGTCAAGGACAACCAAGAAAACTCCAACCATGCCATTTGCTGCTCTGTGGAGGTCGTAATCGACATGAAGTTGTGAAGCTTCTCGAAAATGCCATGAAACAGGGAGTACAACGTGCGCAGTGGACGACCATTCTGCTTTGCCATGTATATGTCAAACTGAAGATGAAGAATCTTGTCTTCGTTCTTCTCTTGGGTATAAGTGGATGCCAGAATATTCCACACCGCCTTGGCGGCGGGTTGGTTCACAATATCATTGTCTACTTTTGTGGTGAAAATCCTAGAGAGCCAAATATGCCATACACGTCATCTTGCTTCCACGAAGCATTGCCCCTAGTCTTGTCCGTCAGCTCTGGCTTTGTTAGAATATGCTCCTTGTTGTTGCACTGCATAAGTGTTAGAAACTGCATAGACTATAACTCATAGTTGGTCTCATCCATCTTCACGATGGGAGCTGGTCCCTTGTAGGCACCAGACGAAGAGAAGACATCACCCTTATTTTATGACATGATGAAAGAAAGCCGAAAAACGGAACTCGAGTGGGGAAGTAGATCGGATCGAGCAAGTCTACACGATCATATGAAGGATTGGTTGTATGTATAGACTCATACAACCATCCTTGTTACTCAAGCTGCGCAAGGGCCAAAAAAACGAGATTTGTAGGTCTGAAATATCGTTTACCAGTCAAAATCAGACCGTTTCAAAGTGCAATTTGACGACAGAAAGGAGAGAAAACCACCATGTGGGCTGTTGGCAGCCTACGGGGTCGTGCAAGGAGGTGCTACAGCGCGAAACAGCAGGCCGACAATGGTGCGCTGAGGTGTGGCGGTGCGCTGGGGCCCTCCGCAGTTCTACAGAGGAGTTGAGCTGCCTCCGAAGGGGAGGCGGTGGCGTGCGGTGCGGCTGCGAGCTGCAGCGACAACACACGACGTGGAGGAGGCTGCGGGTGGGGTCTAGGGTACGGTGGGGTACGAGAACTCTGGTCTAGGATCGTTGTTCTGATACCATGTTTAGGGAAGATAATGAATTGCATTTTCATGAGGCCCTAGAGCTCTCTTATATAGAGGAGAAACCTGTTAGGTAAATTACATAATGAAGACGGAATGAATAGAAAATACATAAAAGAGACAAAAGATAGAAAATATCTCAACAATCATCATCATCATCATCATTTGGCAATTTCTTTGTTGTGGTTGATGTTACCGTAGACCTTGAAGCTTTTTGGTTGACTTGCGATCTTTTCTTCTATCTAATGGTTACCAACCAACACATGACCTGTGATAATAATACATCATGCTTTCATATTACATGCTTGATAATAAACTTAACTAAGGTTTTGCCTATACATGCAGAAATCTTGCTGGGAATGGGTTCACAGGCAGCGTTTCCATACTCAATTTCTCAAATGACTGATCTTGAAGTTCTGTAAGCTTCTTCTCTCGTCTTGCTTTTGTTTGATTATTCTATTTTGGGTTTTTAATGCTAGAAGTTGGTTTGTTGCTTCATGCAGGAATCTTGCAAAGAATCAACTAAATGGCCAGTTGTCAGATATGTTTATGAAACTTTCGAGTCTCACTTTGTTGTAAGTATACATCCTTCTTTCCAATAGCTTTGAGCACAAAATGAGATTCTACAGCTATTAACAGAAGTGCAATTAGTTTTTCAAAACTGCGCATGTTAAATTGCACAACATCTAGTTATTTAAAGAAAAACAACCATTTGGGTTAGTAAGGTGATAATTATGTGTTTATAAGGTGATAATTATGTGTTTATTGCCTAATATACGATTATGATAACATAGGGAACACTATGACGGGCAAATGGGATTGACAAGCAAAGGGGATGGCAAGGGTGTCTAGGAGCATATCTGGCACCAAAACTGGAGGGAGATGGCAATTTGGGCATACCCTACAATGACTGGGAGTTAGAGCCCTGGTGCGTTGTGTTGGCAAGGTTGCAATGCTTTAGATGCAGCCAATGTGATCATCTCGTAAAGGATTGTTGAGACCCTCACATACATCCATTACAGTTGGTTGGGCCACCACAATAATGTGTGCTTCCAACAAGGCTTCTGGCGCAAGAAAACGAAGAGGGGAAAATGTTTGTGTGTGGCATTGTTAGGTGGTGAAAGAGGGATGTGATATGCTGTGTAGAAATAGGGACAATAAGCTGCTTCATTGGGGTTGGCCAAGTGCATTTGTTTTGGCGGGGCATTTGAGAACCATTGAGGCAACCAAAACGATGATGGATGAATGAGTTTTTAAGGATGCTATCCTGAAGGGAGAAGACAACTTTGCACATGTGGGTTGTCAAGTACCGAGGTTGCACTCTCCTTTGTGATCTTAGGTCAGTTGTCATAAACTGTGATTGGGAGATGTTCATCGAAGGATGCTCTTAATTGGAGCTGAAGGGAGTTCCATTAAGCTGTTGGGACTAGTCATCGATCGTAGAGATACTTTCTTCGTTGGGGAGGTGACTTGGTTGATGTCTACCTAGTTGGCAGTGAGCATCCCAACATAGGTGTGGGTGGACATCTTGGCAGGACCATGCACTGGCCTTCTGATGATGGCTTATTATTGTGTAGGGAGGTTAGATTTCTAAGTGGTTTCTCGAGGATCAACAAGGATGTTGCGTTAGAGGCTTTAGTTGTAGTGATGGGGGTCGATCGTTGGGAGGTTTGCTCGACGACCGCTACAAATGTGGCATTGATTGGGGCTGCTTTCAATGGTTCAATGGAGGCACAAAACTTTAGGGAAAGGAACAACCGTGTCTTTCAAGGGATTCATTCTCAATTTTTGACGAATTGGTGGTTGGGATCAGAAACATCATGTCACGATGTTAGTTGGAGGATTTGCCAATGAGACAGTGTTTGATAGCATGTTCCCCTGTTGATGTGATTTCATGTGAGGAAGATCCAATTCGGATGCTTTTGGTTGTGGCGAACCCAACTTTGACCTGCTAATGATTTGGGGTGGCATTGCAGGCACTTCTTCTCGACTTTGTGCATAAGGCACCTTTGTGTCTAATGCAAGGATGTGTGGATTTTGGTTTGGGTGATTGTGACCTTGTTGGAGAACTGAGTGTTGCTGTGGCAATTTCTGTGTCCTCATGCAATGGCGGCATCATGCAACATGAGTGAGAGGGTTCTCTTTTTTGAGAGAGGTGGTATAGGCATGGGTCTATTCATATCACTCCCAATCGATGGGTGACGGGCGTATTTTTAGCTAGAACTTGGATTCAATGGTTGGGGGTTACGTTGAGATGGTGTACATCTAGAAACATCATGTATTTTGTACTTTTGATGAGATACTTATTGAAGTATATTTTGGTTGTATGAGTTTTATTCTAGAGTGTGAGGTTGTATGCTAGTTGTTTCAATAACCCTACACTTCCTTCTATATACAAGGGAAGTCTATTTAATGAAAAAACTAAGTCCAGTTTTCCATTTCTAGCAAATTACAATGCTCCTCTGAGTATGTCTTGCAAAGGGAGATTGATGAAGAAGATGGGTAGCAGAAAGAAGAAGAAAAGGAGGGGTTTGGGATACTACTCATTGTTGGTATGCAAAAACCGAGGTACCTAACGTTCGGTCTTGGAGGGCTTGCAGTGTCCGACAAGTCGGATCCGACAGTCGTTGTGTCGGCGGCTCTCATGGCACTCGGCACCCGATCAATGCGATAATCAAAACAATTAACCCACGACAATATATGCAATAAATGTAACTCGAAGTTAAAATTTATTATAACTCTACAAGGATGTGTATAGTTGAGAAGCAGTAGAGTTTCGAACTTTGGGGAGCAAATTGGTAGGTAGGTAGGCTAATTATTAGTAATTATTACTAATTAATAATAATTATTTTGTATTTAGCCATTTTTCTAATTTTTATGTGGGTTTTTTTATTATATTTAATTTTATGGGGTTTTAATTGTTATATATTTTTTATATTTATTTTTTTAATTTTTAATTTTAAAAAATTCTTTTTAATTTTGCAAAATTTTAATTTCCTTTGTTTTTTAAAATATAATATATATTTATAATAATATGGATATTTTAGATAATATAAGTAATGTATAGAGTATATACTTTATATAGGGTTTTATATTTTCTAAACAGAAATTAATATACTCAAAATAAAAAAATAAAATATTTTTGTGTTTATAACATTTTCTCTATTTTTGTTATTTTTATAGAATTTTTGCTAATTTATGTATTTTTAACGTAATAAAATGTACAAAATAGTGTATAGATCAATTACCTGAACTTGTTTTAGGTTTAATAAATATATAAGTCCAAAATTAACTTAAAGCTATTTTTAATATATAGTGTAATGCATATAGAAAATTCAGAAACGGAAAGATGCATTTTAGTTTTTTTAATAAATTTGTTATTTTTTTATAAGATTTTTAGGGTTTTGCAATTTTTAAGCTTTATAATTTGTAATTTTTAGCGATTTCTGGGTATATGGTAATACATAATATAATATGGATAATATATTTTTTGGGAAATTTTAGCAGTGATTTTTTATATTTTTGGATTTTAATAATTAGACAGAACAAAAATATGTTTTTTTGTATTTTTAATAAATAACAAAATTAATCAAAATGGCATGCGAAAAATATATGTCATCAAACACATGCACTTAAATTAATTCTCCTACAATTTTTGAAGCAATAAAAATATTTATAAAGATAAATATAAGCTACAATTTACAAGGACCTACTTGCAATTTATAAGAATATTCTTTGCATTTAATAATGCATTCAAGAACTACAGGGGCGACTACGTAAAATGATCAGCAATAAACAATATTATGTGCCTGGTAGGGGTATAGATGCAAATAAACTAAACTCGAGGTTCATGCATGCAATTTTTCCCAAAATTTTACACTAAATATTCGATGTATTAGACTAAACATAAATACCCAAAGTCGAAGGGGCTTGAGTGCAAAAATTGCTGGCGCCTCACGCGGGGAGCCACATGAGGTGACATGGCAGGGGACCTAGATGCAAATACAAAGATGTTCCATGGTCTAGTTGCGATATTTACATAAAATATTATACTAGATTAAATTATTTACAGAACTAAAGAAAAATACAAACATCTTCGAGTAAATTACCCATTAATGTGCAAGATCCAATGACAGATGGCACACCATGTGGGCGCACTTAAGCTGATCGAGCAGCTGGCAGCTCGCAATGCTTCGTCGATTTAAATGACCCAGATTAGACCTGGACCAAGTCTCTGGTCCGACAATGGTGGAGGGATAAGAAAGAACAGGGAAAAACACTTCCCTTTTCGACCTTTGATCGTCGAATGCTCTCTTCTCTGACCACCTCAGGCGATGCTGATCGGTCCTCCTCCTTCCTAGGGTCATGCCGTACCTGCAGGACTCCTCAACCAAGTCCAAACCTCGCTGTAGAGAGATCTGGAGGTCGATTTGCTCTCAGCCACCTGGGAGCTTGATTGTCCTTCGATTCCTCCTCCCAGGTGCGTTCTAGGGCCTCTGACCTGCACAGAAAGATGGGGTGCTCGAGGGCAATGCTCCTCGACCCAAAAACTGAAGTTGGAACGCATGTTGGTGAAGGGGCAGAGAGCTCCGGTTTAAGGCGGAGGAAGGAGCTCGGATCTGATCCGATCCTGGCAGAATCAGTGTGGCAGATGGCGTGAATGATGGAGAAGATGGAGGGGCTCGAAATGATGGTGAAAATGGGTCGAATTGAGGTTAAGAACATAGTGAAACATGCCGCCGGAGCCTAGCGCTCCAGCGAGGTTTAAGCCATTGATCTAAGCTAAAACGTAAGCTAAATGCATCGAATAAAATACGAAATTAAAAGACGAAATGCAAATCTACCTAGAAAGCAAAGAAATCATCTCATACCTAGGAGATCTAGGGAGCATATATACCACATCCGGGCGGAGCTCCGATGATTGTGGATACGCCTCGCATCACCTTCTTCCCCACCTCTGATCGGCTCTATGCGTTGCTGTCACCAAGGAGGAGCTCCGGGGTGTGATCGAGAGTGGTTAGGGTGGCTAAAGAGGGATCAAAAAGCAAAAAGATGGAATGGGTGAAGTTTTATAGAGGCGAGGATGACATAAAAGATTAGTGATTTTACGGAGGATGGTTATATCTACAATAGGTCTAGTGGCATGGCATGATGGATCGACATGTCCTGAAGGTTTTTCATAAACCAACCTAGCCCTAGGTCCATCGAGTGTTGGATCGACGCCAAAAAATTGGTAAAGCTCAGTGGGTTCACGGGTTCTGATAGGATGCGATTGAAGGTTGTACAACTGACTGAGGTAAAAAAAAGACGCACCCTAATTGGGCCACGTCAGCCGGATGAGGACAAAATAGGAAATAATTGGCTTATTAATTCGATAATAATTATTAAATGGTTTTATTAATTAAAACTCAAAACATAAAAAAAACATTTCGTATATGTACTATTTTATAGAGATTTTTATTTATTTTTGCAACATTGTTTCTTAAGTGCTAATTTTTACAAGTATATACATAGGTATAAATACCTATATTTTACCTATATATACATATTTCATATATTATTATATATATTATATATATTTATTATATATTTAAATACATATTTTTATTTTATTTTTATGATTTTATTTACACACTTAAATAATAGACGTATATACATTATAGGTATAATATACCTATATATTGTATTCTATTATTTGTTTTAATATATTTTTAATGGTTTTATTTTGCTTTTATATTTTTAATTTGTTTCAAATAATATTTACAAGTATTTAAAATATAAGAAAGGTAAAAATATAAAGAATGTTGAGATATTTGTTATCTTTATTATTGTTTTCTTATTTTCTATTTCTTTTGTCTTCTTGTAATTTGCCCACTAAGTTCCTCTCCTATATAAGAGAACCCTAGGACCTCTCGTTAATTAATTTATTCTTTTTCTTGTACATGGTATCAGACCGACGGTCCTAGACCAAAGTTCTGCACTTTACAGCTTTCTGAGTTCCTTAGATCTCTTGGCATTGTTCATTAGACCTTATGTACTTATTCTTCCCAGCAGAACGTTATTACCGAGCACAAACACCGTCACTTACTTGATGTAACCAGAACCTTGCTGATACAGACTCGTGCTCCTCATGCTTACTGGGGAGATACTGTCCTCACTGCGTGCTATCTGATGAACCACATGCCCTCGTCTGTGTTGGGAGAGAAGATACTTTCCTCGATTGCATTTCCCGAGAAGGATCTTTTTGTATTTGTTCATGATGTCTCTCCTGGTTGTGGCAAGCTCTCTCCTAGAGCTGTCAAGTGCGTTTTTGTCAACTACTCTCGTACCCAAAAGGGGTACCGTTGCTTTGATCTGCTCAAGCGAAAGTACTTTGTCAGTGCTGACATCACTTTCTTTGAGTTTGTCATGTATTTTTCTCCTACAGGTGATATACTAGCTCCGTCTGACCCTGATGCTGAGATCTACATGCCTCCACCTCCTACTGTCATCTTACCATCACCACCAACACCACCACCTATACTTACTCCTGTGGCTCCACCTTCTATTGTGACTCACTTTTTACTACGTGTTTTTACTCGTAGGTCTCGCTCAGTTCCCTCTGCTCACGGGTCTTGCCCGTCATCCATCATGTCTCAGTTATGTAATGAGCATATTATTTCTACTTATGGCACTACTTAGTTGTCTGTGCAGTAGGATTCCATACAGGATGAGTAGGTGCCATCTTTAGAGGGGAACTCACAGATTACAGACTTGGCAGATGATCTTGATGTGCTGATTGCTCTGCGGTGCACTACTTATCCTCTTGCAACCCAAGTTTCCTTGAGAATGTTGTCAGAGGATTTCAAGAGATTTACCTTGGCACTATCAGCCGTGGAGATACCATGGATATATCAGGAGGATCTTCAAGACAATCAGCGGAGGTTAGCCATGGAGGAGGAGATGGTTGCGCTACAGTCACGTGGTACGTGGAGTCTTGTTTCTGCTCTAGTTGGCGCATCCGTTGTGGGATGCAAATGGGTGTTCACTGTGAAACACCATGCGAATGGCATTGTGGATCATTATAAGGCGAGACTTGTGCCATGTGGGTTCACCCAGATATATGGGGTGGACTATCAGAATACTTTCTCTTCAGTTGCAAGACATTCTACTCTATGTATTATATTTTCCATTTCTATCACACGAGATTGGCCCCTTTACTAGCTTGATGTGAAGAATGCCTTCCTCTATAGTTATCTACATGTGGAGGTCTACATGCAGCAGCCTCCCGGGTTTGCTATTGAGGGGGAGTGTTCGAAGATTTGCAGGCTACACAAGGCTATCTATGGCCTTAAGTAGATTCCAAGCACATGGTTCCAGAAGCTCTCGGACTTGATAGAGCACCCTGGGTTTGTGCGATCGACTGCCGATCACTCCTTTTTGTGCAAAGGACCCAGAAAGGTACTAGTGTCATTCTTGTTTAAGTTGATGGCATTATTGTTACATGAGTGACGAGCATGGCATTCAGGGTGCCAAGGACTTCCTAGGTCAGCAGTTTGTGACCAAGGACCTTGGACATTTACGTTACTTCCTTGGACTGGAAGTTGCCAGGAACCAGCGAGGTCTTGTGATGACCCAGAGGAAGTACATTACATATCTTCTTTCAGAGACATGCATGGTAGATTGCAGACCTACCACTACTCTTATTGATCCGAGCATGAAGCTCTATGATGATGACACTGAGGAGGTCGAAGAGGAGGCACATGGAGCTTGTTGGCAAGCTACTATATGTGACTATTACCAGGCTGTCAGGCCCGGCATATCCTTTGCCGTGAGAAAAGTGAGTTAGTTTATGGAGCATCCCAGACAGACGCATATGGATGTAGTCCATATGATTCCGAGATATCTGAAGATGCTAGGGGTGTTGGAGGTGCTGGTGTATGCGGGTGGCAGAACCTTGGGTGCTGGCACCGGCATCCAGAGGTTTTGGCGCATTGTTTAGGTGCTGGCGACATCATTCAAGGGTGCTGGCGACATCCATGAGTTCCCTAAGGCTGCTGCAGGTGGTCGTGGAAGGCTTGAAGCCTTGCACGGGGCCTTGGTCGGATGAGAAGAAGGGCCCACGCAAGGGTTTCAGAGAAGTGGGAGGCGAGAGGGTTGTGGTAGCAACGAGATCTAAGCTAGAACATCGGTCTAGGACCGCTGCTCTGATACCATGTGGAGAAATATGAGAGAATGCAATGAGATAGTTTCTTTAGGATGTCTAGGGGTGCTTATATAGTACAAAACTCTAGAGAGCTCATAAAAAGGGAAATTACATAAAGGCGCCCCTAAGGGTTACAATTCAATAATATGAAAAAAAACTCACTCTCTAACATAGATAAAGGTAGACTCCCACTTGACGTAGCAAGCAAACACTCACAATCGATGTCCTCATCTGAAAGACCAAAAGGAACAAAAATTGACTTTAAGCAATTGATGACAATGTTAGATAGCTCACCAAAAAAGTCCAAAATAGTGGGGATATTGTTAGTCTTTTTGACTCCTTCAATGAAAAGATAATATCGTCATCTTATTGAAAAACTAGAATATAAGATTTTATTTAGCAGATAACCACATTGGTTACCGTTTTTAACTGCACGAGGGATCATAATAGATAACGTATATGCAATAATCACAAATAAGAGAGTAAAAAGGTATCTTTCTCTAACCCCTTTTACGGTTGAAAGAAACCCTCCTCTAGGCGGCTATAAAAAATGGCATAGCATTCTCCCACTATAAGTAGGTTGGCTACATGGATTCTTGCTCAAATCCTTGTTCAAAGATTCGACTATTTTTTACATTGGCTGTCGGCTACCTAATGCAACCCCCACAAGGGGGGATTTGAACCTTTAGACTTTGGGTGGTAGGCACACTACACTACCACTAGACCATTTAAGTGGGTACTAAGTAAACTGAAAAAGTAGTAGTGACACATCTCTTCATCAAAGTCATCCAACCATTAGGTAAAAACCTCCCGACTAACGAAGCCCAAAGGAATTCAGTCCAGACACTCATAAACTTTAGAGAAATCAACTTTCAAGAGCATACCTGTGAGCTTGTGACACTTCCCATCAACTGCCATCTCCGTAGCCAACATTGGTGTGTAACATCTTTATGTTTGGAATAAAAGAAATCTATACTGGAGTTATACTATCTATTATAACAGAAAATCTTTAAATGACCACCTTTGCAACAACGAGGTACATTGCTTTAGAGAGTGCTACAAGCCTGAAATTACATCATTCTTAGTGTAGAAGGAAGATAAGAGCCTTGTTCACATGATCCAAACCAATGCTCCGTTTGCAATTTCCATCATCAACTCCATAACATCATCCTGTACCACCTCCATAATTCCTGTAAAAAAAAGGAATACTGAAAAGCCATTCGGAGCAGGTAACTCGTCTGCATTCAGCTTGCACGCCGCATCCTCGACCTCATCCCTCCTAAAGGTTCGACTCGGTTTGTCTGCCTGGTCTTGCCGCAACCTTAATATCAATAAACACATTGAAGCATTTTAATATTAAGATGGGACACTTCGAGGCTTTGAGCTTAAATGGACACAGAGTTTGAGAACTTGATCTCACAAACACTCTTAAATGTATATGAAGGAAATACGTGCTTGACATGTGCAGCAAATGCTATCTTTATGTGCTT
This sequence comes from Ottelia alismoides, assembly GCA_037367405.1. NCBI lineage: Eukaryota > Viridiplantae > Streptophyta > Magnoliopsida > Alismatales > Hydrocharitaceae > Ottelia > Ottelia alismoides. The sequence goes on along the minus strand of JAZKJV010001016.1, from coordinate 696,382 downwards.
AGAAGAGGTTTATAAGTTGTCCGAATTAATCAATCTTAGTTAAGAATCAAGCTCCACTTGATGCAAAAGAGTATCCACAATCAATAAAAAAGTAGTGTGCACAAAATAATATTACTCAATTGAAGGCCAATTGGTTGACTAAAACATTCATCTGTACGAGTTCACAAAAACTTCAAATTAGTCAATTCTGATTAGTAGATGGAATGATTATTGTTTGACAAGAATTATAGGGTAATCACCTCAAATCAACTTCCAAAAACTTTATTTTTACAAGCAGCATGATTAGTCCATAGCATAAAATAGTAGAGAGAAGATTGAATATTAGTCATCTGAAAAATAAGAGCAGTCCATTAATATTAAACATTATGAAAAGTAATTAGTAACAGTCAATTAATTCATGCGAATTGAATGATGGAATGAAAATTAGTCGAGTTAGTTTTTGGGTTAGTTGATTAGGATGAATATAGTTGACTAATGAGGTGAGACAAATAATGTTTAAACTTAAAAACTCGAAAGCACTTGATTGAGGATTTATAATAGTCAGAAGTGTCTTTAGTTGACTGAAATAAACTGGTAATTGACAGTAAAAGACTAAGATAAAGTTAAGTTATTGATTCAAGGCTAGTTAATTGGGTGAACTTGTTAGTGGACTCAATATATTTTTTTAGTAAGTAAATACTTGGGGGGCCCACTTAAATGGTATGGTGGTAGTGCAGTGTGCCTACCACCCAAAAGACCAGGGTTCAAAACCCCCTTGTGGGGCTTGCCTTAGGTAGTCGACAACCAACATAAAAAATAGTAGAATCTTTCAATATGGATTTGAGCAAGAATCCATGTAGCCGACCCTACTTATAGTGGGAGAATGCTTCATCATATTTTAGGTAAATATTTGGGGGAGGCGGATTAGAACCCTAGTTCTTTGGATGATAGACACACTACACTACTGATGAATCCGCGATTCATCATCTCAATATCTTGATCTTAGCAAAATCCCCAAGCAAAATCCCAAATAAATGCCCATAAAATCAATAAATTAACAAAATGACTTTTGTAAATAAAACACACTAATTATTGTATATTAGATTGTACAAAATAAATTAACAATAAAAAGCCGCAAAATTAAAGGAGTTTTTTTCACCTGTAAGTAGCTCAAAACTTCATGTATTTTTAATAAATTCATTTCAACTCCTTTTTGGCTAATTCTTTCTCTATTTTGTTCATAAAAATGTATATAAAAATACAATAATATAAAATACATTTCACCTCAAATAAATGCTCCTAGATTCCAAAGACAAAAAGCCGTAAAGTCCAACTTCCCGGCCAAATTCCCGCTCCGTATGAACTCCAAATTCACCAAACTCACTTTTAAAATTCACACTAGAAAATTATCTATCCAATGAAAGTGGTTTCATTAAAATCGGAGCTCGTTTGCAAAATTTGGGTTTTGGGACTTAGGTGGACATTGTATATATTGTACATTTTTTTTTGTTTTCCCATTTTTTTATTTTTTTCTTAATCACTAAAAAACCAAAAAATCAATTTTGTGTTGTATCTTATTTCTAGTATTTTATTGTATTTTTCTGTTGTAAATATCTTTTATTAAAAAATACAAAAAAAATTAAAATTAGAAAGCAAAAACATGTACATAGTGTTTGCCTTATTTTGTAAATTCCCCACTCTTTTTCTTCTCTTTTATTTATTGTATTTAAAGTAACCTACTTTATTTTATTTTATTTTCCTTTTATTTTTTCCCTTTCTCTACACTAACTTCCCTCTTCTTTTCATTCTACCACCAACTCCCATTCCACCCCGCATTCTTCATCTAACCTCCATTCAACTCCACCTTTCTAACCTCCCTTTCTCTTCTTCTTTATATTCATCTCCACATCCACATTTTTCGCATCTGCCATTCTAAAAGAAAAAGGAGAGAGTTTGGAGTGTTATGTTGGTGACAATGGCGAATCATCTTCCTCAAGCGACGACCTCCTTTAGGCGAGATCCGCGGAGCTTCGCTCCGTGTCACGAGTTCCCCATCGAGCTCGCGTAGCTTCTCCGGTTTTTATTTCGCCAATCGGATCGAGGCAACGACAGGAGTCCAGCGTAGCTGCTCCGTAAATACGACGAAAATCAGGTAAGAATTTCATCTCATCTTCCTTTTTTTTGAAGTCTCTCATCTTCCTTTTTATTTTATTTTATCTCACATTTTGTTTCCTTGTTATTTTCACCACACCAGCATTTGATATCACCACCATATTATCACCTATCATCTCCACCACCTTCACCACCAAATATTTTCATCTTGTGTTTATTCACTATTAAAAAACTAAAAAAATCTAAAACAAAAAATTATTACAGCTTCGAAACAAAAAAAAACCGCAGCAGCGGTGGGGAGCACCCACCGCTGCCGCCGAGCCCTGCCGTCCCTCCGCCTTGCAGGTACGCCGGCGCCACTGCGCACCCGCCAGCGGCGGTCCTCCGCCCAACCGCCGTCGCCTGCGGCGACCCGTCCCTTCCCGCGTCCGCGCCCCACCACGGCCACCAGCTTCTGCCTCCCAGGCCCGCGATCGGCCTTCCGCCACCATCGACCTCCCGCAGACCCACCACGCCACCGCCGGTCGCACCTCCCAACGCCTACGCCGGTCGCTAAGTGCTTGCATCACCACCACCATGACAACTTCTAGAGAGGACTCACAACCAGAAGTTGCCCCTTAGTCGGACACGATCATTTCTGATTTCCTTGATTTTTTAGATGATCCGACGCATGAGCCGATAAATGACAAGCCAACTGAGAACACCGTACTATACCAGAGACGTGTGCTGACCCTGCAGGAGTATTACAATGCATATGGTGACTCATCTGATGATGAACCTCTGGTCAGTACCTCACATACACCACATCTAGGACATACACCAAAAGTGACAACTGGGACCAAATTGACCAATCTTGATAAATCGGTTGCTCCATCCTCTAGTCGGTCATCTGGTAAGAAGAAGAAGAGTATTGATTCCTCGAGGTGTTCCCCCAAACTCCTCAAGACGTATCACTCTCCTCTTCCTCTTGATGCTTCAGGTTCTAGAAAACCGGCTAAGAAAGTTATCTTCAACGTATCAGAGAAGGAACTTTCTGAGGAGTCCTCATCAGGTCCGGATGAGGTGATCTATATGAGTGAGCTCAGTTCGGCTGTTCTGAAGTCATATTTGAGCAAGCCGCCGTGTGTCGACCCTCGTTGGACGTTCCCTACACCTCACTGTTATTCTTCTGAGGATGATTCTGACAGCGACACATATGTATACTACCCACCCCCTCGCTCCCGCAAGAAGGTCCGTCACAAACCTTCTTGATCCTTGTATATTCTCACTCCTTGTACATATTTTTCCTTCCTTTATTCCCCTCCCTCCCCCGTGATTCGCATCACTCGCCCCAGTTCCGTACCGTTTCATTTTGTGGCTATACTTAAGATGAGTAGATCCTAAGTATAGGGGGGTGAGTGACCCGATTTGCTCCGTCTCTTCTTTTTATTTTCTTTTTGTACATTCTTTCCCATCCTCATCGATCCTCCATTCTTGTGTTCTTTCCAATACTTAGGCTGACCAGAGCCTAAGTATAGGGGGGCGATGCCCGTTGTGTATTATCCACACTCTTATATTCTTTTTCACTTTTTTTCTTTTCACCCACTTATACTTAGTACGAGCTATGGCTTTTTGTCACCTAGTGCCATGAGGACATAGCACATGCTAAGTATAGGAGGGTTTGTATATATTACATATATACTTTACCTATAGCTCGTACTTTGACTTGTTTGTAATTAAAATAAAAGGTTATGGGTAAATTGTTGTAAATAAGAGGTATAACAAAAGAAACGGGTTAGCCGACTAAACATTTGAAGTGGGTTCAACTCAATAGAAGTTTAGTCGACTAGAAAAACAGGTTAGCCGACTAAATGATTCTTCTTAACTGCAGGTATTAGATTATCTCTTTGTGCTTGATATCCACAACGTTTCTTGTTACTGTATTTTCCCTTTTTTTTAAATAAAGATTCATGAATCTTCATACTTAAAGTGATTTTTCTTCAGGGATCTCTCATCTAACCACCTGACTGGTAACTTGCCTCAAAGTTTTGGAAAACTTGCAAACCTCAAAACACTGTATGAGCTAAAAGAATGTTTAAGCGGACAAGTCTTGTCTAACTTATTATTATACCCATTCATGTTTTGTTTTTGTGCAGGCATTTGCAAAATAATCAATTTACTGGTTCCATTCTTATTCTGTCTAAACTTTCCCTTGAGGATCTGTAAGTATCTTTTACGAAATATCTGTAACTTGGCATCGTATAAGGTTTACTTCTCTTAATGAAGTTATGGCTAACGTAACTGGATTTTATGCCAATTTTTATTGGTTTACAAATGCCATTGTCTAAATTGCAGTAGTTAAAATGTTATGACAGTAACAGTTCTGTTGATCTTCATTGGATTTGTGACCTATCCATATTAGGTTGAAGTTTTAGAGATTTAAAAAATGAAGCGCAGGCATGGCTTTCAATTTAAGAAAGTGATCAGAATAGTTCCCTATTCTCTGTAGAAAAAAGTTTCCAGATATTTAAAGAATATAACTTTGTTCATCGTTATTAGCTTCATATTTGCCAAATTTATCTTTATGCTTAAAATGTGACGTTTTTCCTTCCGCTGGCAGCAACATTGAAAACAACCATTTTAGTGGCTGGATTCCTGACAAACTGAAGGAAATAGACAACCTTAAGTGAGTTAACCACTGTTTTTTACGCTTCTTCCACAAATGGTTAATGTGCGTGTTTGGTTTCTCATCTCAGATTTTCTTCTGTTAGGACTCACGGGAATTCCTGGTCATCTGGCCCTGCCCCTCCTCAATTTTCGAAGCAGAATGACATTGAAAACCGCAGTAATGAGAGCAAAGGTCTTAGTATGGGAGTGATTCTGGGAATATTCCTTGCTCTTTTGATAGTGGTTGTATTTTTATCAGCCATGTTTTCAAAAAAAAGATCTCAAACATCTTCATCAATTTATTTGGATGAAGAAAGCATAGGGCAAAAGAGATCCTTTACCCCGTTGGTTTCCCATGAGTTCCAAGGTATCTGTGTAGTGTTACTTTTTTATTTCTGCATTCTATTATTAGTTGTTATCTTCCTCAAGGGCTGTTATATATTTTTATCTTCGTACTCATCTTCAGTTGAAATTTCATTTTGTTGAGATAATAGTTATCGTTCATCGTTTATGTAATATTTATTTATTTTTGTTTTCTTTATGTAATTAGCCCAACATGTTACTCTCCTATATAAGAGAACCCTAGGACCGCGTCAATAATAATATTCATTCTTTCCTCTCCTCATGATATCAGAGCGACGGTCCTAGATCGGAGTTCTGACCTAATCCCCGCTGTCACCACAAGCCTTAACTCAGCAACACCGAGCCCCACTGCTCGGAGGCCTCTCTCACGTGGCTACTGTGCACCGCTGTCAGCCTCCGCGCTGCCCTTAGGCTCAATGCGTGCCGGTTCTAGCCACCAAGGGGGTTGATAGTGCCTCTAGACCCTGCCGCCAACCATAGCCTCTTCAAGGATAATTTCATTATTGATAATGTATTCGCGCATTGAGGAAATTTGACAGTTAAATGCGATTTAATTATCATGAGTAATATGAATATGATTCATTATTTGGATACATGAGAAGAGTTTTCTAAGATAATTAAATATGATTTAATTATCAAAGATGCGAATAATGTGAATGTGATTCATATTATTTGGGTACATAAGAATGGACATCCAAGATAATTAAATATGATTTAGTTATCAGGGATATGAAAAAAATATGGATATCACTATCCATATTAATCATAAATATTATAAATGTGATTTATAATATATTAGAGAGAGTTAATTGTAAAAAAGATTTACGAATTAAATGTTGCTGTGAATTGGATTCACATTGTACAACTAATTGTAAATGTAATTTACATTTTATTGGATGGTTGAATTTGAATCATAATTGTCAATGATTTTTGTTTGCAATTATCACAAATAATCTGCAATAATTATTTGGTAATATTTGTTGATAAAAGATTCCATGAAATAAGACTTAATGTAATGAGATTACATTAGGATTAGAGAGATATCTTCTCTCTCCAATCAAGGTGGCCTTCCACCATGTATAAGGGGAAGGAGGCTATCTCCTCCCCCCTTACATGGAAGGAGGCTCACCAGTCCTATTTCATGTGAGAGACTTTTGGTTTAATTGAAACTAAATATGTTAAGATTTTTTACAAAATATTTAATTTATTTTAAATTAAATTAATTGTTTTTGTCAATTTTTACAACAAAATATCAACCATTGGTTTGAATTAGGAGTGCATCTCCACCATCCCATTTAGTATAAAACAAAGGGTAGACCTAGCCTTTTCTTTCACACATTAAGAAGACAACAACTCTCTCTCTACACACCAACTCTCTCTCTCTCTATATGCGGCCGTCCATATGTTGACCTAGAGAACGTCGCCGTCGTAGCCATGTTATTGTGTTGTCGAATCGACTGCTCGTGGATCTCCATCTTCTTCGGTGCACTCCGCTCATGAAGAAGGCATCGAATTTCGTGATATGAAATTAAGAGACTTCTTGCTCGGATCATCAACTTGGATTGCAGGAAGCACACACCTCATCTACGCATCCGCAAGTGCGACCTTCGTTTGATCAGACTTCAGACATGAGAATCTCTTACTTTAGAGATTGAAGATCACAACTACGCTTCAAGAGGTATTCCTTTTAACTCGTTTGTGATATTGATGAAACGATTTGAGATATTCTCGAATCATGTTGTTTCATCATTTGAAAATTTTTTAAATCCTGCTAACTAGTCGCTCCCGATCGCATATGATGCGATCTTTTCGCTTCCGTGATGCGCTTAAGATTTTTTTCCATAACCTTCACGAGGTTGCCATTTACATATGCTAAGGGCCTTCAGACCATCCAACAGTCTGATTTGATCTGAAAACGGTATGACTTTGATCAGAAAACATGATTTCAGACCTATAAATCACATTTTTCCGGCCCTAGTGCGCACCAAGGATTGACGAGCATGGTTGTATGAGTCTACACGTACAACCAATCCTCCATATGATTCTGTAGACTCTCTCAGATCGGTCTACTTCCCAGTCGAGTTCCATTTTCGACCGTTCTTCCATCATGCCAGAAAACGAAGGTGATATCTTCTCTTCGTCTAATGCTTCAAAGGTCCAACCCCCATTGTGAAGATGGATGGGACCAACTATGAGTTGTGGTCCATGTAGTTTCCTACCCTTATGCGGTGCAACAATAAGGAGTACATTCTGACGAAGACAGAGCTGGCGGATATAAGACTGGAGACAATGCTTCGTGGAAGCAAGATGACGTGCATGCATGCATTTGGTTCTCTGGGACCCTCGCCACAGAGATTACCGATGATATTGTGAATCAACCCACCACCAAGGCAATGTGGGATATTCTGGCATTCATTTATGCCCAAGCTAAGAATGGGGCCAAGATTCTCCAGCTTCAGTTTGACATATACATGGTTAAGTAGAATGACCGTCCACTGCACACGTTCTATTCCTCGTTTTATGGCATATTCGAGAAGCTTCACAACTTCATGCCTATTATGATATCCATAGAGAAACAGATGTCATACAAGAAATCCGTGATGGTTGGAGTTTTCTTGGCCACGCTCGACTCGAAAAATGATGCAGCTCGAGCACATCTCTTTACTGGGGCGACGATACTTCCCATGGAGGAGGCCTACAGTTTTCTTAGCATGCTTCTTATTTTTCCTGCTGTCACTCCAAAACCCTCAGCGATGGTTGCTTCTCGCGATAGAGGAGGGTCTACTCAGTTCAGAGGGCGTAGTCCCCGTAGTGGAGGCGGTTGACGTCAGCGTAGTCCATGCACCTAATGCTGCCGTCCATGACACTCTGAGGGCACATATTATCTAAAGTATGATACCCTGCATATGCTCGTGTGGCAGGATAGATCGAGTATTCAGAGACTACATCTCCCCAGCACATCCACGCCTTGATAACATTGTCTCGTATATAAGAGATCATGACTCTAGTGAACGACACTACCATTACATCATCCATAGATACCGCAACTACAACATAGTCTCTTCGTGCTCCTCAAATATCGCATACGCTTTTACTGGTAGTAGCAGTACAAATATGATAGAGTGGATCACAGACTCTGGTACATCCCACTATCTGTGTGGTGACAGAGCCCCGTTCAGGTTTTACAGGACTATACCTTGATGAACCGTGAAATTACCCTTCGCTAATTGTGTGAATTAACGTTTGATGTTCATTGTAGGCAGGCAATTACATATCAATAAAAAAGACCACTTTAATTAAATTTTCAATTAAAGCGAGTAGTTAGCTTTATTTTTTGCTTGGGCAAGCCCAAGGTCGAACTCATGGAGGCTACTGTCTCCTTGGGTTAATTAGTAGATGATCTAGACGCTGGATTTTCGGAGGAGCAATTTTCATATTTTTTATGCAATCAAGGACGAAAATACAATTTTGGTAGACTTGAGGGTGACAACCGCAACAAAAGCTCCCTTCTGGACCTCGAAGAGGCCCCAACTAAAGAAACCAACTGGTACTCCACCTCCTTCGAGGTGAAAGGCACACCTCGGGACTCATGCATCACCTCCACCAAGAGCTTCTCCAGCGCCACCACCCCAGCGCCGCCTTCGCTCCCATCCAATCGGATCATAGAACCAGGCCCAAAGCGCCCTACAAGCACCTCCGGGAGCACCATCCGGCCATATCCACGCTGTGGCGATTGCTCCAGAGCAACATAGACTCCTCTGTATCCGGAAACCAAGCTCATCCCCCGCATCACTGACCACGAGCCCTCCCCCGCCCCCAACACGTGAGGCTCCTCTATATCAAAAACCTGGCCACATGGATCGCGCTCGGGGTCCATTGCCTGCCCCTTCCTCAAAGCCCACTCCCTCGGGCTGCTGTAAGACTTGCCTGCCTCATCAAGCACACACTCCTCCAACTCGACCCGGAAGGATGCATGACCAATCTTCATGAATAGCTCCGAAGGCAGTGTACATCCTCCCCCTTATAGAGGCACGAACACAAAACGGAAATCACAGTCTCGAAACCTCAACGCCTCCATCGAATGCACGCCCTGCACCCGCAAGGGCACGCCCTTCAGCCTTACGATCTTATAGATTCACCCGTGCGAGGTGCCATCGCGGAGCGGTGGGCGCCTCCACACCACCAACCCATTCGCCACACTCCGAAGCAAGCTGGTCACCTCCCCAGTGGATAGCCCACGAACAAACACAACGCCCTCCTGCAATTGAACTACGTCTCCCCCAAACGCCAGACCAACTCGCTGCCCAATGTCCGCCATAGCCACTTGCAGGAAATCCGCCGAACCACGACAATCACCCACCAAGAGCCCTCCAATGGGTCCCCATCCCGTGGGGGATGCTGCAAGGTTGCCCTATCCCGCGGTGGAAACCTCCTGCCTTCAAGTCGCTGCCATTCTCCCATGTGCCGCCTAGTTGGCGCCACATTCTAGGGAAACTTTTACTTTGCTGGTCCACCCCTCTGCACAGGAAGCACGCCACCACATCCCTACACAACGCTACTAGGTGACCCCAAGCCCCGCACTTGAAGCACTGCTATGAGTCCCCCCCCGCAATGCAGATAGAAGCTCCTGGTTTGGCCGAGACGGAACCCACCTCCACGATCGGCTCACCACCCCATCACGCCTTGGGGAAGCCCGCTCTCTCCTCCTTGGCGAGACCACCTGCCGGCCCTCTGCACCTTCCCCCCGCAGCCCTCCCCCACCTCCGAATCCCACCCCCAGCCTCCAAGGGCGACAGGACATGGCCACCTCCTAGCACCGCCCCCGCCAGCCAACCCCCGAGCCCCCCGAAAGCAGGCTCCCCGCCGCCGCTCCTCTGCTGCAGCTCCCCCCCACAACCACTTGGAACAACCCCCCAGCCTCGTTGGAGTGAGGCCCGAAGCAGCTCCCCCACTGCCGATGCTGCCTGGAAACCCGCCTCCTACTGCAACACATCCCACTACCGCAACCAGCGAAGGGCACCCGAACCCATCTACAACAGGGCGGCCAAGGACAAGAGGCGACGACTCAGCCCCTCCTAATCCTACTCGGGTCCCCTCGAGGAGCTCCCCACTGCTGCTGCCGAGCACCTCAAGCCCCCCGATGCTGAAAAACCTGCCGCTGAGGCCCTAGCATCGCCCAACACATGAAACCCTACCACCCCCTTGACATCTCCCACTGGAGAAGCCCCTGTCGATGAAACCCTATTGTCGTCCTTCGCTAGGAGAGCTCCCGAACGAAACGCCATCCGACCTGCTATGACTGGTGGGAGAAGAGTTCAAAAAGGAATACAACTTAAAAAAATGAAGAAGAAACACCGAAAAAATTTGAGATGGCTTACACGATTTTTCATTTTTCTGCATCTTCATGTCTTCTCCCAACTTGGTCGATATCATGGTTTTAAAAAGCGGTGCCTCGAGGTGCAAAGACGCACACCTCAAGACGAGGCGGGCCCAAAGCACCCCGAGGCGCATGCCTCAGGTCTGGCTCAAGGGACGTACACCTCAGACTCGCCTGAGGTGCTCGAGGCGTGAGGCGCTCGAGGCGAGGCTGAGGTGTAAGCGTCAATAAAGCATTTTTTTCATTTCCCATTTTTTTCCATTTCCCGGTCACGTGCAAAGCACGTGACCTCTAATTTTGTAAAACTGAAGAGTCGGGGGAGGGGTCGTTCTGTCTGACAGAAACGAAACCCTCCCTCCGCCTCTGTTCTCTGCTCGCGAGCGAGGACTGAGGGGGCTTAGCCCCCGATGCTGACTCACCGCCCAATCGGAATCTTCGCGGCATCGCCGTCTCCGCCGCCGAACCTCTCACCGCCCAACCGGAGAAGCCCTATGTTGCCGTCTCCTCTAAGCCAACTTGGTATTTTTTTTTATATTTTTTGGCTCTAATTTTTTATGTTTTCGTTGTGTTCTTCTTTATTAGTTTTTATATTGGAGGGTTTCATTATGTTGGAGGCTTTCGATATATTTTTCAAGGGTTTTTTGATGTGTTCTTCTTCTTTATGGATTTTTCCAATTTTTTGGGTTAAATCCGATCCATGATGAAGGATTACACATGTGTTTATCTTGTACTGTATGTACATATGTATGTTATTGTGTAACTTGTAGATATGGGAAGGAAAGACCAAAATGTGGGGCGATCGGATCCCGGATGGAGATACTGTCGAGAGCTTGAAATGAACGAGCATCACAAAGGGAAATGCTATTTATGTATTTAATGCAATTTTTGTTTGATGAAGATCATCGGTGGGGTGAAGCGACTAAAAGACCATCTTGCAAAGACACGCAAGAATGTGAGAGCTTGTCCAAGCGTTCCTATTGAACTTCAACAAGAGATGAAGATGTTCATGGAAAGCAAGGGTAATTAGAAGAAAAGAAGATTTGAAGAAATGGAAGAAGTTTGTCGAGTTGGAATGCAAGGGCCATCGGGTGGTGATGAAAATCAACCGTCACAAAGAGCACCAACAGATTCTAACAGTATCAAGCAAGCTCGTGGACCGATGGATTTTTTTATTGCACAAGGAGGTAGGGGTGTAGGTACTTGGGATCCTCCTGCACAACAACTCACTTTAAATGCAAGCTGGAAAAAAGATGAGAAAAGGAGGATTTGCAGGAGCATTGGGAGATTTTTTTTGAGAATACATTATCATTCAACATAGCCAATAGTCCTTATCTGGCGATGATGACTGATGTATGTGGGTATGGAAGGGGTTTCAAGCCACCAACCATGCATGAACTACGAACTTGGATTTTGAAAGAAGAGAAGCAGGCCATAACCACTCTTATTGATGAGGTAAATGCTTCTTGGATTGCCACCGGTTGTAGTATCATGTCTGACGGTTGGACTGACACGAAAGGATGCACATTGATTAATTTTTTGGGGAATAATCCCAAAGGCTTCTTGAAATCGATTGATGCATCCGATCAACTTAAAGATGCCAAGATGCTTTTTAAGTGTTGGATGAAGTTGTTGAGGAGGTTGGAGAGCAGAATCTTGTCCAAGTGATAACGGATAATGCATCAGCTTAAAAGAAGCTGGACAAATGTTGATGGAAAAAGAAAGAATCTTTATTGGACACCTTGTGCAACACATTGCATTGATTTGATGTTGGAGGATATCCTCAATTTGCCTCTTCATGCATCGGTGTTCAAAAAAGCAAAGAAAATAATTAATTTTGTTTATGCTCATACTTGGGTTTTAGCGATGGTGAGAATTTGCAGGTTGTGATTTGGTGAAACCTGCCGTTACTCAATTTGCCACTGCATTTCTTACAATACAAATCTTGATTAGAGCCAAGGATTCACTTGAATCCTTCTTCACTTTAAGACCATGGAAGAACAGTTCTTATGTGAATCGACCCTTGGGGCAAAGTGTAGTGAACATAGTTGTGAAGAGCAAATCTTTTTGGCCCGGTGTTGTATATGTTCTCAACACTACGAAACCTTTGCTCACCGTTTTGAGGTTGGTGGATTATGAAAAGTATCCACCGATGGGTTTTATTTATGAAGCCATGGACAGTGCCAAGGAAGAGATAGCTAGAAATCTAGAAAATGACGAGACCAGATATAAGATTATTTGGGATATTGTGGATAGTCGTTGGGATCGTTAATTACACATGCCTTTACATGCTGCTGCTTACTTCCTCAATCTCTACTTTCATTATGAACCGACATTCTCTAATCACTTAGAGGTCAAAATGGGATTGTTTTCATGCATGGAAAGATTGATCATTGATCAAGATGCGAGGGTGAAAGCCGATTCACAACTTGATTCTTTTATGCATGCCAGAGGATTTTCTGCATGGTCAAATGGTGTTAATTCAAGGAAAACAAGAAGTTCCGATGAGTATTGTAAATAAATTTAAAGAGTTTTGCATATACTTTAACATCATTACTAAAATGTGTTGACCATTATCAACGGATTGATGGATGTTGTTTGGAGATGAAACACCTGAATTGGCAGCATTTGCTATTAGGGTATTGAGCTTGACTTCTAGTGCTTTTGGGTGTGAACGTAATTGGAGCTCGTTCAATCAAGTAAGTGTTAAAGCATTATATATTTTTATGATAGTGTTTTTGTTTCATGTTAAATACTTAAACCTTACGTATGTCTATATAGGTCCATACAAAGAGAAGAAATCGTTTATCACAAGCGAAGCTCAATGATTTGGTTTACATCATGTTCAATCTCAAATTGAAACATAGAGAATTAAGGAAGAAAACAATAGAAGATCCTTTATGTTTGGAAGACATTGACTCCGGTGATGAATGGATTTTTGAAGCTCAAGATGTCGAGGCCTATCAAGATCTTGATGCAAACATACCCCTTGAAGATGATCCTCTTGAGGAGGAAGGAGGTAAAAGAGGTGGAGGAGCTCAAGTCGTTCGACGTAAAAAGAAGGGGACAAAATACGACAAAGGTGCAATACAATATTACAAATTAAAAGAATGTTCGATGCTTTTTTGCGATTAACTTTCAAATAAATGACTATGCATATTACTTTCTTGATTAGGTAAAGGAAAAACTCCAATTAAACGAAGGTGATTTATTTATTAGTAAAGCCGAAGTCAACGGGGGTCCCATTGTGAAAAAGTTAGAGTTACGAAGGAAGCTTCGGACTCATATTGTTCATGGGTTGAGAACGGGAGTTGAACTCTATGAGATCGAATCTGCCGTTGTTCCTCAGTAGCTTAGTGGTAGAGCGGTCGGCTGTTAACTGATTGGTCGTAGGTTCGAATCCTACTTGGGGAGATTTAGTTAATTCTTAATTAAAAAAAGAAGAATGAAAGGCTCGCTCTGGCCATTAGGAGTTAGGCTCTTAGTTCAGTTCGGTAGAACGCGGGTCTCCAAAACTCGATGTCGTAGGTTCAAATCCTACAGAACGTGATTCTCTTCTTTGTTATGCTGAATAATAATAAAATCACTTAATAAAATAGAATTACAACTCAAATTTGACATCCTCTCCGCAGGAGGTCAATCAAAAAAAGAAATGTTCATATGATTCTGTATTTTAAAAATCATAAAAATAAAAATTATTTAAGCGCAATAACGACGCCAAGTGCGATTTTTACCTAAGGTTTCGCCACTTCTGGTTTTTCAACTGGAATGCATCAATCCACAATATTAGTATCCAACTTTCAGGCATCAAGATACGTTTAAGGCGCGAATGATTATTATAAAAAATTCCCAACATATCATAAGATTCCCGTTCTTGAAAATCAACACTTTTCCAAATCCAGAAAACATAGGGGATTTTAGGATTCTTCCTTGGGGTAAATACTTGTAGTATAATGTAAGAGATAAATAAGTCGAAATATTTCATGATTTTATTGAATCTTGAATCAATCGAACACACTTCTAAGACTTGTTCCACTTTTGGGAACTATAATATCGAATTTCTTAGTAACTGTGTTTATTAGAAATGAATACTCTAGCATTTTACTTCTTACTGCCAAAGGATTTATTAATACACTTGAAAGATAACCCAAAAAATCGAAAGATCAATTTTTCATCCCATTTTATAGATAGACGATCTGGTTCGATAATCAATATTCCATTTTTTTATCAATTCTGTAAGAGCTAGATCTTTCTGAAGACGTGCATTTGAATTATATGGATGATTCCGATGAGGATCTAATGAGTAGTAGGAGCAGTGACGATGATGGCGGCGACAACATTGCTGAGGGGAGAGATAACTGATGTTGATTCATTGAATCAATGTCGATGATTAGTGATTTTTGATGTATATCATAATAGTGATGGACAATATGTTGCATTAATTTCATGCTTGTGTTGAACTTTATTTCCTACTTTATGTTTTCTTTTCTAATTTCGCAATAGTATTTGAACTTTGAACAATCATAGTTGTAGTTTGTAGTTCGTATTGATCTTTTGGGCAATATATTGCAATATTTTGTGTTGCTGTCATTTCTTCCAATATATTTTGCTTTGTTTTTATTTTTTTTTCAAAAAAATTGAAGCTTACGTTTCGACCGCCTCGAGGCTTACGCTTCGCCTCACATTTTGGGGAAACGCCTCGGACCGCCTTGCGCTTTTTTAAACCTTGGTCGATATCATCTATTTCGACCAGTATGGAGAAAGGGAGTATTATGTAGAGTTCTACAGAATGTCAGATTCTCTAATTTAGATTTAGACGTTCATATTTCAGACTCTACAATTCAGATTCAGACTCTACATTCAGATTATTTTGGAGTCTACAATTTGATGCACATATGTATGCAATCATTATTTGAGAGGCCCCCATCTTTTATTTGGATTCAGAGGTTCCATGTGATTCATAGGGATTCCAAAGTAGAGATCCCATTCTCTGAGCCAGTATGGGAGAGACCCAGTTCTCCGACGACGAGACTTTCATACTCCATTCTCCAATAATTGTGGTCTCCGACGATGATGTTTCCGTACCATTTCAGTTTGGTCTTTTAGAGAGATGGAGCGGTTGCGAGTTAGAGTTATCCATGTAGAGACTCATTTCAGTTTTAGTGACTTTGACGGACGCAATACAGAGCATACTTTCTTTGACGAGGAGATCCAGTTCAGTTCACACTCCAACCCTTCAGTTTTTCCGCACCAGCACGACATGATAGCAACGTCCTCACCATGCAGCCATTAAAGTTTGTGTTGAGTTGATATTGTCTGTAGTGTCTTGTAATGTGTGAGAGAGTGATTTCTTTCTATTTGTCCAAAACCGAGCATTGCACGCTCCAGCTTGAGGGAGAGTATTAAAGTATGCATCAATCTTATAGATTGGTAATTTGATCCCTCCAGGGCTCAATTACCGCATCCACTGGTTTAGTTCCACATCTACTATGAGTGGGACTCGATCTTATTAGCGGAGCTATATAAGAACCCCCACACTTATTGTAACAATTGAGAGGGACATGAAAATATGCAGATATATCCTTTGAGAGGCCTTCTCCCGTGTTCATCCTGCTTCTTATGGAGTAGGGTTCCACGTTAAATCTCGGTGTTCTTCCATGTTCTTTATTCTTTATTTCTGATATGCTTCTGCATTATTGTTTTCTACACTAATGAAGCGCCTAACGTGGAATGTGCGTGGGCTGGGGCAACCGGAGAAGAGAATGTCGGTTGGTTTCCTTCTTGTTGCGTGGAAGGTAGATGTGGTGTGTTTGCAAGAGACTAAGATTGACTCTTGGGATTTTGTGAGATGGAGCTCTACCTATAGACTCATCTTGCTGAATTCAAAGTAGTGTTGGTGAATGGTTGCTCTTGGGGTATCATTGTTGGAGTGCTGCTTGACATGGTAGATGAGGTGATTTTGGTTCACTCGCTTTCAGTTGCTTTGGTCAGCAAGAAGGATCAGTCTAATTTTGTGGTGATTTCTGTTTAAGGCATTCCAGAGGCCTTTCTAAATGCACTATTGTGGGTTGAGTTGCGAGAGATTAGGTCTAGCTTCCCAGAGTTGGTTTGGATTGTGGGTGATGACTTTAATTCTATGCTGCGTATTAAGGATAGGCCAGGTGGGGCAGGAGCGCATGATCTTGGTTTTGGCTACTCTGTTGAAGTGGTGGAAGAGCATGCTTTGGAGGTCTTCGATGTGATAAATTGCAAATATACGTGGCTCGCATTTGCGTATTGATCGTTTCCTCTTGTCCATTAAAACCACATAGATGTTTTGTTTGGATCGCATATATTCTCTCCCTAGGTTGATATCAGATCACGCGTCTTTGTGTTTGGATACGTAAGTTGACAGAGGATCTTCTTCTTACTTCATGTTTGGGCACTGTTAGATGTTGGAGGAAAGCTTTAGAGATCTGGTTGTCTCTTTTTGGACTAATTTGGAGGAGGGGTCAGCTACTGCTAGGTTCGCTTTGAAGCTAGCTGTGATTTGACATAGATTAGTCGCATTCAAGAAGGATTCTCGTATTATGCGTGAGTAGAGGAGTTATGATCAAGATGAGATGGTGAGACTGGACTCGTTGGAGGACAAATGGAGCTGGATGAGGAGGAGCTTGTGAGCTGTGAGGGGGTGCATATATCCTTGAGGAGGATAGGAAGCAAGAGTTCTAATAGAGGCAGAGGTCACACCGGAGGGGGAAGCAAATACTAGATTCTTTCATGCGATTGCAAACAATAAAAGGAGGAGAAATTTGATTCATTCAATTGAGGTTGGGAGCGGGGTGTTTAATGGTGAGGAGGTTGCGAGGGCGGTGACGAGCTGTTTTAGGAGTATGAGCAGGCGCTTGCCACATTATTGGTCATGGTGGCTGGGGCCGGGGATTAGTCACATCACTAATCTTGATGCAGAGCTGTTGACGAGGTCTTTCGGGTTGCAGGAGGTTTGTGAGGCTATCTTTTTGCTAAAACCAGACGGTTGCCTTGCACTGGATGGTTTCTGTGTTTTCTTTTTTACGGGGATATGTGATCTAGTTGTTGAGATGGTGATGTGGATAGTGGCATAGTTTACAGAGGGGAATTCTGGCTTTGATCGGCTCAGCTGTGAAACCTGCGGGATCTGAGTACCAGTTTACACAACACTCATAGCATTAGATTCATTAAACGATCGCATCATGTTGACGAAATTGAGGGGAAATTTTTCGCGTTTTGGAATGACATTCAAAATTAATGTAAACAATCACAGAGCCAACAAGCATCACCAACTTTCCATTGCATTAATTTCCATGTAGTTTACATGTAACAAAAAGAAATATTACATCATGTACATGTATCCCAAAATATAGAAGATAAGCGAAATCATTATACATTTCCAGAATAAAAACTGCAAATATTTGTACCGTCGAGTATAACATCAGAAATTCGGGTTCATCTGCTAGCTACTGCGATGCAAGCGCTTTGCCTGCCAAGCATGCAAGGAACAAAAGGATGTCAATGATTGTTGCGTGCAATCCAGCATATAACAAATTAACATGCAATTTAATGGTTTCAAAAGAAAGCAAGTAAAATAGGTATAAGTTTAACAAGCTACTTTGGACCAAGTCCACCCACACTTTACTGTGTGCCAAGTCTACCCACACTTTACCACATGTCAACTCACCCCACTGGTCTGTAACCAACCAATGGAAAACCTATAGCCTTGAAAAGCTACCCAGGTCCTTCTCCTTCTGATAAACCCATTTCCCAGAACTCCCCGCCTAGGATTAACACTCAAAATACCAATCAGTGTGGCCTACACCAACCAGTACCTAAGTGCCAATTTTAAGCGAAAGAAGCATGACATATATGAATCAAACTATGGAGATGAAAGAATGATATCATATAATGAGGCCTAGGGTTATCTTATATAAGAGAGTAATCTATTAGGCAAATTATATAAAGAAGACATAAGAAATAAAAGTACATTAACGATATGAAAGACAACTAATATCTCAGCACTCCCTCTCAAGATGGAGTGTAGATATCCATCATGCTCAGCTTGGAGCAACATCTCTGATAAGGCCTTCTGGCTAAGGCCTTGGTGAGTACATATTTTGTATGGTCTCCATAGCTGACATGAGTAATGGCGACGATGCCCTTCTGTATTATGTCACGAATGTAGTGACAGTCTGCCTCTATGTGCTTGGTCCTATCATGGAAGGCATGGTTATTTGCAATGAAAAGAGCTGCCTAGTTGTCGTATTGGAGGTGCATGGGAAGTGGCACCTCCATAGTCAGGTCAGTAAGAACAAATCTGACCCACATCATTTCTGTACTAGCCTGCGTCATGGCTTGTTTTCTGATTCAGTGTCAGCGGTAGATCTGGCCATGGAAGGACATATCGATATCGATATCGTTTCGATATCGTGTCGATATCGATATATCGCCGATATATCGCCGATATATCGCTATATCTATGAATCTTTCTGAAGAAAATGTTGAAAATCGGATATATCGATTTCGATATCGATATCGTGTCGATACCGATATATCGGCGATATATCGTCGATATATCGGGATACGGCCTTCCATGGATCTGGCAACCACAGTATGCTTTTTGCTCATCCATGACACTAGGGAATTCTCTTTAAATAATATGAAGCCTGAAGTAGACTTCCTGTCCTTGGGACACCTAGCATAATCTGCATCTGCACATGCTGTAACTTAAAGGGATATACCTCTGTTGAATAGAAGTCCAATATCGGGTGATGCCTTCAGATACATCAGAATCATATGCACTTCATCCATATGTGCCTGTTTGGGCTGCTCCATAAATTTACTCACTTTGCTCACAACAAAGGATATATCTGGCCTGGTAATGGTAACATACATGAGCTTGCCAACAAGCTCCTTGTACCTCATCTTGTTGACCTCCTCAGTTTCATCATCGTAGAGCTTCATGCTCGGGTCCATAGGAGTAGTGGCAGATCTACAATCTGCCATGCCTGTCTTAGAAAGAAGATCTGTAACGTACTTCCTCTTGGTCATCACAAATCCTCGCTAGTTCTAGGGAAACTCCAGTCCAAGGAAGTAGCATAAACTACCAAGGTCTTTGATCATAAACTGTTGACCCAGGAAATCCTTGACAACCTGAATGCCCTGCTCGTCGTCTGCTATAACAATGATATCATCAACATAGATAGGAATGACAACCGTACCTCTCTGAGTCCTGTGCGCAAATAGAGAGTGATCTACATTCGATCTCACAAACCCCTGTTGCTCTATCAATTTCGAGAGCTTTTAGAACCATGCTCTTGGACTCTGCTTAAGGCCATAAATAGCCTTGTGCAGCCTGCAAACCTTCTGATACCCCCCTCAACAATGAGCCCAAGTGGCTGTTGCATGTAGACCTCCTCTTATAAATCACCTTATAGAAAATCATTCTTCACATCAAGCTGATAGAGGGGCCAACCCTGTGTCACAACCACAGATAGAAGGATACACATAGTAGAATGTCTGGCCACCAGAGAAAAAGTATCCTGATAGTCCACCCCATATGTCTAGGTGAACCCACATGCCAGTATGCCACAAGTCTCTCTTTGTAGTGATCTACACTGTCATCTGGACGGTGCTTCACAGTGAATACCCACTTGCACCCAATAACGGATGCACTAACTAAAGATGAAACAAGACTCCAAGTGCCACACGACTATAGCGTAGACATCTCCCCCTCAATGACTAGATGCCACTGACTGTCCTGAATAACTTCCTGATATGTCCGTGGTATTTCCATTGCTGACAGTGTCAAGGTAAATCTCCTAAAGTCCTTTGAAAGTCTGCTCAAGGAAACATGGGTTGCAAGAGGATAAGTAGCACACGTACATCTATGCTTTTGCAGAGCAATCGACACTGTTGAGATATTAGTTATCTTTATTGTTATTGTTTTCTTATTTTCTTTTTCTTTTTCCTTCTTCTTGTAATTTGCCCAATAGGTTCCTCTCCTATATAAGAGAACCCTATGGAATCTTATAATGTAATGAACTCTTTTTCCCTCAACATGGTTTCAGAGCCACGGTCCTAGATCGGAGTTTTCGTACCCTACCAAGCCCTAGTCCTACCAGCCCGCTACCCCCCCTTTCTCGTCGTTTTCTCCCTCCGGCCGCCCACCCGGACCTTCGGTCGCCTCCCGGCCTCCAGGACGACCTCCAGGGTCGCTGCCCACAGCTTCCAGTCCAACCTCCAAGGCCTCCGCTGCCCCCGGTCCCCAGGCCGACCTCCAGGGCCGCCGCCCAAGCCACCAGGGCTGCAACCCAGGCCCCAGGGCTGCAGCCCCAGCCCCCAAGGCCGCCACCCCGGACCCCAGGCTGCTGCCCCAGCCCCCAGGCTACCGCTCCAGGCCCCCTTGGCTGTCCTCTTGACCGCCCAAGTTGCCGTCGTTCCTCCCGTGTGCCTCCGTACGTCTTTGTGAATTGTTCCGTGGTCTGATTTTGACCAAAAAACGTGATTTCAGACCTATAAATTATGTTTTCCGACCCTAACAAGCAAAAAAGATTGGTGAGAATCGTTGTATGAGTTTACACGTACAACCAATCCTCCCTATGATCGTGTAGACTCGTTTATTCGGTCTACTCCCCAGTTGAGTTCCGTTATTCAGCCGGATTAACATGCCTCCTACGACCACTCTTTAGACCTAGTCAGCTATGGCTGTTTCTCATGAACGAGGAGCGATAACCTAGTCTAGACTCTAGAGGACACACTCCTCGTGGTAGAGGCGATGGATGTCCGCGTGGCCCTTGCACCTTTTGTCATCGATCGGGACATGCAGAGGATACATGCTATCAAAAGCATGGGTATCCCGTTTTTGGTCACGTGGTTGAACAGGTTGAGCCTTCAGATACTCTTGCTTCCCAGGAAAACCCTTGCCTGGATGATATCATCTCTCACATTCGAGAGATTATGATTCCTGCTACACCCTTGACGTGGGATAAGCCCCCTTTTTTTTAAAAAAATAAAGAGATATTTACACCCATAACCCTCCATAATTACCCCAGGTACCCACGATAATCACAAATTACATGAGAAACCCCGAATAGTAACTTTGTCTCACACCCATAACCTTCTGTTAGTTTCAACCGTTAACCCCAACTACACCATCAAGTTAATCTAACCTAACATCAATCCAACAACTAAAATAAAATCAAAAGTAAAAAATAAAAAGGAAAAGAAACCCCCCTTCTCCTCCAGCAACTCCCCCTCTCTGCCGCCGACCACCTCTCCTTCCTCCTCCAGCACCCCACCCCCCGCCGACCACCTCCCCCTCCCTTTCTTCCTCTGCAAGCGACCCTCAGCCTCATGCACGTCTTCACATGATCGAATCCATCGCCGCAAACATCGGTTGTGCCTTGTACGACAAAGATTATTCTTGCCTTTTTGCAGGTCGGTGGGGGTATGCAGGCATCAAGGTTCGAAAAAATGAAAGGCAGAATGAGGCGTTTTCCCTGGAAGCGAGGCGAGGCGTAGCCTCGAGGCGGTCGAGGCGTAAGCCTCAGTTTATATAGAAAAATAATTATAAAATATAAAATAAATATATATTTATTGGTGAAATTGTACAATCTAACAAACATATAGTATATAACAATGTAATATATGATAATATTATGAACATGAAAAAAGGATATGTCAATGCTTCAATGCCATAAACCTTTCTACTAAATTTCTACCCAATTAAAAGGAAATCATTGGCTATAATTATCATTAAATTTTTTATCTAAAAGGGATTGGCTATAGTTGTCATTATAGATATCTAAGTTGTTGATACGAATCATATGATTTAAAACTAACTATATGTTCTACTATACCCAGATGAAGAACGGTCTGATGTCCTCCCTGTGCCACCATACCCTACCAGTACGGGGGTCTCGCTGCCTGATCATCGAGCCTGGGGGGGCTAGGGGGGGTCCAGGTTGGTCCCCCCTTACGGGGGTGCAGGGGGCAGCGCCCTCGTCCCAAATTTTTTTTCTTATATGAGTATTCGAATCGTATACACTTTTTTTATATGTTTAAGGATGTAATTGTAAGAGTTCACTGAATTAATTTAGCATGTTATAGGTAAATATGAATATGAAAGAGGTCAAATTTAAGCATATGAATATGAAAGAGGTCAAATTTAAGCATTCATCTTGCATAAATTAATAGTTAGACATAATTAATAGTAAATATGAAGCAGTTTGCTGAAATAGTTACACATAATTAATAGTAAATATGGAGTTATGGGTACGAAAGGAACATCAGATTTAGGCATTTAACTTGTATAATCATTATCCTAAACAAGTATATATTTATAAGCTTCTCAAATCACCATGTAAACTACTAAAATCATAAAAAAATCTTCAAAAAAATAAAAACGCCTCAGAAAACGCCTCGACCGCCTCGAGGCGGAAGGCTACGCCTCAGCCATTTGAGGTGCACGCTTCACTGGACAGGGCCGAGGCGCATGTCTCGAGGCTAAAAAGGCCCGCCTCGCCTCGATGCACGTTTTTTAATACCATGGCAGGCATGAAGGTGTGGTCCGGGGAGGCGGCATGGGTAGGGGAGCTTGCAGGCAGGGTCAGGAGGGGGGGGGGGGTTGACGAAGGAGGTGGTAGGGGTATGGGGGTTGACGGGAGGAGCTTGCAGGAAAGGTTCGGTAGGGGGGTGGGTTTGACGAGGGAGGTGACAACGGTAAGGGGGTCGACGAGGGAAGCTTGCAGGCAGGGCTTTGATGACAGAGGCAGGAGGGGTAGGGGGGTAGATGAGAGGAGCTTGCAGGAGGGGTCCGGTTGGGGGGTGGATTTGACGAGGGAGGTGGCAACGATACGTGGGTCGACGGGGGAAACTTGCAGGCCGTGACTTTGACGACGGATGCGATATGGGTAGGGGGTCGACGAGGGAAGCTTGCAGGAAGGGGCTTTGACAACGAAGGCGTCAGAGGTAGGGGGGTTGATGAGGGAGCTTTGACGAGGGAGGTGGTAGGGGTAGGGGGGCCGCAGGAGAGGGTTGAGAGCTTGCAGGAGGCGGGGTTTGATGAGGGAGGTGACGGTTTGTGGGGGTGGGGGGGGTTGCCTAGTGGGGGTCGGGAGGACGGCGACATGAGAGTGGGGGTTGCATGGTTAGAGGAGGAGGTCGGGGAGGGTGGTTTCCTGGTGTAGGTCGGGCTTCTGGTGGGAGGACGTCAGCGGAGGGGTCCGGTAGGGGGGTGGATTTGACGAGGGAGGTGGCAACGGTACGTGGATCGATGGGGGAAGCTTGCAGGCAGGGGCTTTGACGACCGATGCGACAGGGGTAGGGGGTCGACGAGGGAAGCTTGCAGGAAGGGGCTTTGACGACGAAGGCGACAGGGGTGGGGGGTTGATGAGGGAGCTTTGACGAGGGAGGTGGCAGGGGTAGGGGGGCCACATGTGAGGGTTGAGAGCTTGCAGGAGGCGGGGTTTGATGAGGGAGGCGACGGTTTGTGGGGGTGGGGGGGTTGCCTGGTGAGGGTTGGGAGGACGGCGGCATGGGAGAGGGGGTTGCCTGGCTGGAGGAGGAGGTCGGGGAGGGTGGTTTCCTGGTGTAGGTCGGGCTTCCGGTGGGAGGACGTCAGCGGTGGAGGGGGGGTGGAGGGGTTGCTTGGCCGAAGGAGGAGGTTTGGGAGGGGCATTCGTAAATAAAGAGGAACTTAAAGGGAGTAAAATGTAAAATACTTGACGGATATCGCCATAGTTAACGGAAAATTTAGTGGAAGTTAACACGGGGTTATGAGCAAGGAAGGCCGTATCGATGTCGATATCATTTCGGTCCGTCCGGAAATGGATATATCGTGATATATTGCCGATATATCGAAGATATCAGTGGAAATGTTAGAAATGGCCCAAAAAGCCATTTTTGTCGTTTTTTTCGGAAATTAAGATCATTTAAGACATTAAAACAACAAATAACCTACAAATACACACTTATGTCACATATGTCGGTCATTTATAGCCCATATATCGCACATATCGGTCATATTGAACATATCACTGTTAATGTTTATTCCTAACCTATAGATATTGGAAATGGATTCCATTCAAGTTCTTATAACATAAATAACTTACAAATATATACTTAGATGACACATATAGATCATTTTGTGAAG
Source organism: Ottelia alismoides (assembly GCA_037367405.1). Taxonomy (NCBI): domain Eukaryota; kingdom Viridiplantae; phylum Streptophyta; class Magnoliopsida; order Alismatales; family Hydrocharitaceae; genus Ottelia; species Ottelia alismoides. The sequence goes on along the minus strand of JAZKJV010001016.1, from coordinate 671,741 downwards.
ATGATCCTTGTATTGCACATGTTAGAAAATAGGAAGCGGAATCAGAGAATAAAGATAAAGAAATTGAAGAACACAAGAATTTTACGTGGAACCCTACTCTGTAAGGAGCGGGATGAAATCGCGGGAGAAGGCCTCAATGGGCCATAGACTTCATTGCTTTTTCTCAATAGTTACAGGAGGTCTGGGGCTCCTTATATAGCCTCCACAAAGCCTCCAAGTCCCATCACTGGTAGGTGTGGGGCAAAACATATGGATGGGGTAAATGGATCCTGGAGAGATCCATTTACCCATCTCCCTCATAGACGACGCATACAACGAATACTCCAACACTCCCCCTCAAGCTGGAGCATGCAATGCTCGGCTTGGACAAATAGAAAGAAACTCAACTCACGCTACAGGATACTACGGACAATATCAACTCAACACGCACAACTGCTGCTGTCGAGGACGTTGCTTCTCATGTCGTGCAGGTGAGGAGGAGGAACGGGCTGGGGTGTGTGTCTGCTGAATCTCCTCGTCGGAGAACATGTGCTCTGAATTGCACCTGTCAAAGTCACTGCAACTGGAAATAAGTCTCCTCGTCGGAGTACTCTGGCCCGCCACAACAATGTGGACAACTGCTCCATCTTTGAAAAGGGCAAAACTGAAAAGGCCGTGGAAGTGCAATCCTCGTCGGAGTTCACGGTTGCTGGAGAATGGAGTCTGAAAGAAGTCTCCTCATCGGAGAACTGAGTCTCTCCCATCTGGCTCAGAGAATGATACTCTACTCTGGAGTACCTATGATACCACATGAAAACCCTTGCCAACATGACATAGGGGATGGTCCTCTACTCTGGAGTCCCTATGGCTCACTTGAAAACTCTGGCCTGACAACAACAAGAATGAGGGGGACCACGAAACTGAAGACCGCACACTTGTGCGTGTCTGAACTGCAGACTCGGAACAACTTGTTGAGTCCGAAACTGAACTGTAGAATCTGAACATCTGGCTGGTCTGAAATATGGAGTCTGAATTTGGAAAATCTGAATAGACACGTGACTATACATAATACTCCCCCTTTCTCCCATACTTGTCGGAAAAAATGGACGTCGATCAAGTTGGGAGAAGACATGAAGAATGGGGAGGAACAAAACATTTTCAAATTTTTTTATAAGCCGTCACAATTTCTTTTAAATAACTTTTTTAAGCCATTTCAACAAAAATTTTTTACGGCTTTTCAAATTTTTTTGTGAATATTTTGCGTACAACTTTTCTTTGTACGCGCCTTTTCTTTTTTTTGTTCCTTTTTTTAACAAATAAGCCGTTGAAATTTTTTAACGGCTTCCTCTGACCTCCCTTTTTTTTGGAAAAATAACCAACGAGCCCCTCTCTCCTTTTCAAAACAGGACATGACTGAGCACTTTAGGCCCGATCTTTTTATAAGTGACGTATGGGAACTCAGGTTCCCACGATTGGGAAACCCCTTTTCTTCCTGCGCCGCCCCCGATGGGAGGGGTCAATCTCGCAATTGTCACGGTTACGGGGCCTTGCGCCTGGGGCGCGAGGTCTGGAGGAATCAGAGGGCCTTCGCACAGAGCAGCGGGGTTGCGCGAGGGCTGTGTTGGCTTCGATTGGGGTTACGCGAGGGGCGACTGGGGAGGAGGTGCTGCCTGGAGGGGAACTGAAGGAGCCACGAGGGAGGTGCTCCACCTGATACGGTGCCGTTTGATGCATGCTGTGGAGCAATGCCACTTTGATGCTGAAGGGCAATGGAGGCGGCACCTGCGCGATGAGAAGGGAGGAGTTCTGCCTGGGGGCTCCGTACTCTGCCTTGGGTGCTAATAGCCGCACCTCTTGAAGATGCGATCGCGAGGAGGGCTGCGCGATGATACGTGGGGCCTGGAGGTAGGGCGCGGGGAGATGCGCCTGGAGTCTTCAACTTGGAGGTCGATGGCTAGGGCCATCACAATTTGTGCTGGGGTTCGATACCAGAAGGGTTCCAACTGGGAATCCTTCGTAGATTTGCAGCCCCCTCGATGTCCTTGCCCTTGTGTGCCACCCCTGATAGGGGAGGGGTCTGCTCGATGACGATCGACTAAGAAGGGGTTCATCACCCTTGATAGTGTGAGTATTGGAAGAGGGCGACTTTATCTGCATTCTTCTTCTTTGAACGGGACTGCAAGGAACCGTATGGAGGTGTCGCCTGAGATTTGGAGTCCTCAGGAACTAGGGTTTCAGAAAACCATATATATGAACCTCAACATGAATATGCTTGCAAATATTCACGAATAATATAAGGGTCTGATACACAATCTTCAGAATATAATAATATTTAAAAGTGAACAATCGAACTCGGAAATAAAGAATATGAAACCTTGAGAATCGAACCCGCTCTGATACCATGTTAGAACATAGGAAGCGGAAGCAGAATCAGAGAATAAAGATAAAGAAATTGAAGAACACAAGAATTTTACGTGAAACCCTACTCCGTAAGGAGCGGGGTGAAACCCCGGGAGAAGGCCTCAAAAGGCCATATGCTTCACTGCTTTTTCTCAATAATTACATGAGGTCTGGGGCTTTTTATATAGCCTCCACAAAGCCTCTAAGTCCCACCACTGGTAGATGTGAGACTAAACATATGGATGGGGTAAATGGATCTTGAAGAGATCCATTTACCCATCTCCCTCATAGCTGCATACAACGATTACTCCAACAACACATATCTGTCATATCGAACATATCTTGGTACTATTACTTGTTGATCTATATATATTGAAAATGGAGTTCATCCAAGTTCTTAGATCACTAAATAACTTACAAATATACACTTAGATCACATATATCGATCATCTATGAAGCTTTTATTGCATATGTCGATCATTTCTAACACATCGATATTAATGTCGATTCTTGACTTATTGATATTTTTTATGAAGATTTGACTTGTAGATATTGGAAATGGATTTCATTCAAGATCTTACTACATGAAATAACTTGCAAATATACACCAAGTTGAAGAACCATTGTTTGCACCCTCCCGTCGCACCATACCCTACCAGTACGGGGGTCTCGTTGCCTGGTCAACGAGCCTGGGGGGGTTAGGGGGGGTCCAGGTTGGCCCCCCCTGCGGGTGTGCGGGGGCAACCCCCTCCGACTTGAAACAAAAAAATACCATTATGTGTTTTAATACTAGGTATAACTAGATATGTGTTTAAATACTAGGTGTAGCTAGATAAGTAGTGGATTCAATCTTGCATGAATAATAACCTTACTATATAGAGATATCTACGAAATATTGGCGATATCCGGGATTTTTGTACTGAATCCAGTCAGTTTTCACCGATATGAGCCGATGTGTAAAAGGATATACCGGGTGATTTCGAAATCCCTTCCCTGTCGAAACCAATATATCAGCAATATATCGCCGATATATCGTCGATACAACCTTCTATGGTTATGACTGTAAGAGTTAAGCATTATTCAGAGTCGTGGGTGTAATTTGTGATTATAGTGGATGCCTGAGGTAATAATGGAACTACTCAGGGTTATGTATGTAAATATCCCAAAAATAAAAGAACCGACCTATCGGGCCTTGACTTGGGCATGCACAGGAGAAGCCTTGTTTAAAATTCCCCTTGCATCGCCCCCACGATTGGGGCTGACTCCTGTTGATCGAGGATGCGACCCGATTGAAGAGGCGCTTGCAGATATGGAACGACAGATCTGGTTGCGCCTCCATCGTCATCTCTCGATCTCGATCACGAGGAGAAGAAGCTCCGTTCAGAGCTTTGAGTTTCGCTTGGAGCAGGACGAAGGCGAGGCTCGTGAAGGCTGCTGCTGGAGATACGACAGAGGGCTGGCGGGCCGGAGGGATCTCCACCTGGATGGTGTGCGGCTCGAGGAGGAGCACAAGGGCTCGAGGGCGGCGCTGCCTGGAGATGACACGAGATGCCGCTCGCTGGAGTGCGTGCCTCCTACGCGTTGGAGAAGAGCTACGCGAGGCCTAGAGCTTGGAAGCTTGATGATGCACGCCCCCTAGAGCTTGAAATGCAGGGTGGCTATGTTGGAATTTTGATTCCCAGCCATGACCCTGCCCTATCTGCTATGAGGACCTCGATCTCACAGACTCTAGCTTCCTTCCATGTTCATGCGGTTTTCATCTTTGCTTTTCTGCCACGAGAGAATTATAGAGGTAGATACATAACTAGCAACGAGATGCGGGGTGCTGCCGCCTTGGCCTGGATCGCCAGGGCCTGGAAAGAGCATGCTGGAGATGTGCCACCCGTAGATCTGAATGGTGGTGTAGAACTAGGGTTTCATTGGAAACCCTAGATTCTTAATGACGATTTTCTCAATAGAATCAACACTCCATAAATAAGGGTTTCAAAACCCATGTAAAAACAATCTGCGTAAGTTGAACATAGTATTCTTCAAGACCAAAACACCAAAATCGAATCTCGAACAAATGATTGAAAAATAACTCCTCGAGAATCGAACCTTCTGATACCATGTTAGTAAATAAAGAATGCGGAAACATATCAGAAATAAAGATAAAGAAATATGAACAATAGGATTTTAACGTTGAACCCTACTCTCTAAGGAGCAGGATGGAATCACGGGAGAACGCCTCAAAGAGCTGATGTATGCATTGTACTTTCTCACTGGATACATAGGGTAAGGGGCTTCTTATATAGCCCTCACTGAGTTACTGAGTCTCCACATCTCGCAACTGGATGTGGTAAATGGATCCTGGAGAGATCCATTTACCCATCTCCCACATAAGTGACGCATAACACATATACTCCAGCAGTTCCCGGATTCTGACAGATGCCACTATTCCTCCTATGGAGGAAGCATTCCGCAGGTTCAGTAGGATCACTGCCCTATGCACTACTGCCATTTAGACTTCTTCAGCGATGGCTGCCTCACGAGGTAGATGGATCTCTTTGCAGAGGAGGTCATATTCGTCAGCCCTATACTTCCTACCATCGTCCTGGACATACAAAGGATACATGCTATTCCAAGCATGGATTTCTTGCTTCTGCTCGAGTAGCTGAGTAGATTGAGCCCCCGGTTGCTTCCTCTTCAGATCAAAGATTTGATGAAGTTGTATCACGATTGAGGAACATTATGCCTCTTGCCAGTCCCATTGCTTCTTCATTGGTCTCCGGGAGTCACTCAGATGTGGCTGCTTCAACATCTTTTAGTACCTCAGGTAGTACATATGTACTTACTAGCTGTCGTGGATCTGATGTTATAGAATGGATTATGGACTCCGGTGCCACACATCACTTGTGTGGAGATAGAGGTCAACTTACAACATATAGACATGTTCCTCCAGGACGGACTGTGGTTATAGCAGATGGGACTCATTCCTCGATCACTGGACAAAGGAAAATTATCTTGACACCCTCTATACATATACAGAATGTGTTGCATGCGCCTGAATTTTCTATGAATTTGTTATCTATTAGTCATATTACGAAGGTCTACATTGTCGAGCTATTTTTGACCCATCTTTTCTTGTAATTTAAGACCTGCATAATATTATCATCGCATGTAGAAACGAACATGGAGGTTGATGATCTGGTCCAAAGGATAGAAATCTACTTCGAGCTTTGCAGTCTTTGTTGGTAGCTCTCTTGTCTCTTGGAAGAGTAAGAAACAAACTGTAGTTGTCAGGTCCAGCGCTGAGTCTGAATATAGGGCTATGGCACAAGCTGGTACAGAAATGATGTGGGTTCGAGCTGTACTAGCAGATTTACATATACATGTACCTATTCCTATGCAACTATAATGTGATAATCAAGCAACCCTGTTCATTGCAAACAATCCTGCATTTCATGAGATAACCAAGCATATTGAAGTGGATTGCCACTACACAAGGGATATGATTCAGAAAGGTTTTATCTCTACTTCTCATGCTAGCTCTGGGGATCAAACTGCATATATCTTCACTAAGGATTTGCTCAGAGGGCCATTCCAGAAATGCTCATCCAAGCTGAGCATGATTGACATCTATGCTCCATCTTGAAGGGGAGTGTAGAGTTATATTTATTTCTTTATACTGTTTTCTTATTTTTCTATTCTCTTGTTTATCATATGTAATTTTCCCATAGGTCTTTCCCCTATATAAGAGAGCCTAGGGTCCAAGTAATAAACTACGATTCACTTTTTTACCTAACATTCCTCGCCCTCTCTTAGCCGGCTCAACATCCCAAAACTCGAATCTCTTAACTGGCGCACCAACTGACACCTACTTGCCTTTTGATTGCATTATTCCAAATTCGATCTTTACACGTGTCCACACATCCACCTTAGCATTTTTATTTCTGCTACTGTCATTCTCAACACATGTCTATGGTTTACAGACCAACATTCAGATCTATAGAGCAAAGCATGTCTCACGGCTGCTTTGTAAAACTTTCCTTTGATTTTTAAAGGTATTTTCCTATCACAGAGAATAATAGAGGCTCCTCTCCACTTTAGCCAACATGCATTTATTCTATAATGTTGGAGTATGTGTTATGTGCGTCATGAGTTGTAGCAGGGTAAATGGATCCTGGAGGAGATCCATTTACCCCATCTAGTGTTTAGTCCCACATCGTCCAGTGGTGGGACTTGGAGGCTCTGGAGAGGCTATATAAGAAGCCCCAGACCTCCTGTATCTATTGAGAAAAAAAGCAATGCATAGCATGCCCCTGTTGAGGGCTTCTCCCGTGGTTTCATCCCGCTCTTCACGGAGTAGGGTTCCACGTAAAATCCCGCTGTTCTTCTTTTATTTATCTTTTTCCATGTTTTCGCTTCCGCTTCCGATTTTCTAACATGGTATCAGAGCGGGTTCGTTTCTCGAGGATTTCATCATGTTCCTTATTTTGATTCGAGATTCGATTATTGGTTCGTTCTTGAAGATAAAATTTTTATGAAGTTATGTTCAAGATCTGGGCATATCAAGTTCAAGTTCTATTATCGGGTTTCTTGAAACCCTAAATTCTGAAGTTTTGTTCATGATCCGTCCGATTGCTGGAGTTTTGTTCTGGAGATTTTTCAGCGTGAGAAGCATGTCACACAAGGGAGACAATAACCCCTCTGCCCTTCAGATCCCAAACCTCCGGCGGCGAGTCCCTTCCAGATCCAATAATAGGCGCAACACCTCGCCCAACAAGCAAAAGGCGCAACTCCTCAACCCTGGCGGTGCAGATCCAACAACATCCAGATGCAGGGTTGCGACTTCATCTTTGATCCCCGCACGAGCACCATCCAGGCCGAGCCCACGGTGCCGCCCGCACCCATCTCGGCAACCCAACGCGACCCCAGCACCTCCAGGCGGCGGCGGCGGTCTTCAGCTTCAGACTGTTCTTCTTTTATTTATCTTTTCCATGTTTTTGCTTCCGCTTCCGATTTTCTAACATATAACATCTCCATTTATGTCCCCATCATGTTGCAAAATAGATCCCAAGTATATAAAAGAATCTCTCTTTTGAATGTTATCGTCACTAATCTTCACCTTGATTCCTTCACCATTGCTTCCATCAAAAGTGCACTCCATATATTCATTCTTAACCCTACTTATACGATATCCTTTAGTCTCCAATGCATGTCTTCAGACCTCAATCTTCTCATATACTCCATCTCTAGTCTCATCAGTTAACACAATATCGTCAACGAATAACATACACCACGGTATCTCATCCTGAATGTGACTTGTCAACTCGCCCATAATCAAAGTAAAAATGAATGGACTCAAAGCTGAACCTTGATGATGTCAAGATAGTCGGTATTCCTATATTGGATCTTTACACAAGATGAAGACCTATCATACATATCCTTTATGAGATTAATGTATAGGACATGTACTTGTCTCTTCTTCAAAATTCTCCACATTTACTTTTTGTGGGACAGAATCATAAGCCTTCTCCAAGTCAATAAAAATCATATGGAAGTTCTTCCTTTTAACTCTATAAATCTCCATTGTTCTCCTCAGCAAGTGGATGGCTTCAATAATTGAGCGACCTGACATGAATCTGAATTGGTTTTCTTTTACTTTGAAACTTTCTTCAACCTTCTTTCGATCACACGTTCTCAAATTTTCATAGTGTGACCCATCAGTTTGATACCTCTGTAATTTGATCAATTTTGAATGTCCTCTTTATTCTTATAAAGAGGCACCACGATGATTCTCCTCCAATCTTTAGGCATTTTCTTACTTTGTCAAATAACATTGAGTAAATTTATTAGCCAAGTCCAACCACACTCACCTAAAACTCTCCATACTTCTATATGAATCCCATCAGGTCCTACACCTTTCCTAGGTTTCATAACCTTCAGAGCCTCTTCTACTTCCTTCCTTTGTATTCGTCTATAGCTTGCACGATTCAAGTAACTTTCACTACTAGCTAGATCTCCTAAAGTAACCTCTCTATTTCCTTCCCTAATGAAAAGGTTATGGAAATACTGCTTCCATCTAGTCTTTATATCCTTATAAGTAACATACACGTGTTCTCCTCATTCTTAATGCATCTCACTTGAGAAAGGTATTTGGTCTTTCTTTCTCTTGCTTTGGCTAACCTGAATATATCCTTCTGAACCTCCTTAAAATCGAGATTTTTATACAGAACTTCGCAAGTTTTTGACTTAGCTTCGCTTATAGCCTTCTCTGCTTCCGTCTTCGTAATTATGTAGTTTGTGATAGTTTTCTCTGTTTTATCTTTAGACATAACTTTAAAGCATGTTCTTTTAATTTTGAGCTTCTCTTGCACCCTCCACTCCACCACCAAGCCTCCTTTTGGCTTGGTGCTCCTCTTTTTGACCCGCGTAACATCTTTTTGGCTATCCTTCAGATACAAGATGCCACAGCCTCCCATATCTTGTTTGCACTTCCGTTACAATCCCAAGATAAGTCTTCTAAAACCTTCTCCATGAAGCTTGATTACTTCAATTGAAGATTCCACCATCTAGTTCTAGTGATCTTGTAAACCCTCATTTTCTTTACTAGACTTTTATTTGCACATCCGTGACTAACAAACGATGTTGGGTTAGCAAACTCTCTCCTGTGATTACTTTGCAGTCTTTGCAACACAACTAATATCTTCTCCTCAACACAAAGTAAACTATTTGTGTTCTAGTTGGGTCACTCTTATAAGTAGTTAAATGCTCGTCCATCTTCTCGAAGAGAGTGTTTGCTATGAAAAGATCATAAGGTGTTACAAAATCTAGAATGACTTTTCTCTCTTCATTTCTATCCCCAAAGCCATGGCCTCCATGAAGTATCCTTTCCCACATGTCCATTAAGTTACACCTAGGCAAATCATCTATCTTTGTGGGATTCCTTGCATAGTCTTAACTAAATCCTCCCAAAAAGTTTGTTTAATCCTTTCATCTAAAATAATTTGTGGTGCATAACCTGAGATGATATTCAGAATTTCTTCTTCGAGCACCAATTTTAGCAAAATAATCCGATCCTCGAATCTTTGCACCTCAACCACAATCATTCAAATCCTAATGAACAACCACTCCAACACCATTTCTGCCCTTATCTTTACATGAATATCAAAGTTAAAGCATGTCTTCTCGATCTCCCGTGCTTTCTCTCCAACTCATTTTCTCTCTTGGAGACATAGTATCTAAATCTTCCTTCTTTCCATCATATCTACAATCTCCATCGATTTGCTAGTCAAAGTGCCAATATTCCAACTACCTATCCGCAACTTCCTTTGCAACCTCTTTTGGACCAACTTCTTTATTCGCATGTGTCCATCATGCAAGAACCCTTGCAAATTTTGGACTGCATCCGGACGGCAATGCAATGGAACTAGCTTATTTACTCACGCACGCTCCTCATGCAAGAATCCTTGTAAATTTGAACTACGTCTGGGCAACGATGTAGCGACCCTTGCCAACTTCTTATTGCATTCTGATGATGTAACATGTCGCTGGTAGGAAATGCCCCAACGAAATCTAAATGTTTTCTTAAATACATGTTGAAAATATCCGAACTGTTTTGTGACAAAAAAAACTAGGAAACACGCGAATATTTGAATGTATATTTTTTTGGATGGGGGCGATTGAATATTCTTTCTCCTTTTTAGACCATTATCAATTTAACATGTTAGTTTTTGTGGGTATTTGGTTGTAAGTGATTGGATTTTCTAACTATTTTGTGCATCTGAATCCGACTTGTTCTGGCGCCATCTCACTGTAATTTATTTTGACTCTTGTATTGATGTTCTTTAGGCCAGCACATTTGACCACATGATTGCTTCAATGCACCACTTTATCATAATGATATAAATTTCTGTTTATGTTTCTAAGTGTTTGAACTGATTTAAACAATGCTGTTTGTAATTTAGTCTTTGACAAATGTTTTTGGTGATTTTTGGGTTGATTTTATTTAATATATCTTTCTCAATGATCTCACGTTTCAGATTTCAGTTGTACGTGTATATTAAAGTTATATCATGCCTGCAAAAGTTAACTATGCATTTCATATTTATCAGAGTTGAAATCGGTGGATTCATCGACATCAATTAATATGATGGCATCTCAGACAGCTCCAGTTTCGAGTCTTAAAACTCCTCCTTCTGATTGGCAGATATCATTTAATGAAAATGGTTTTTTAAGCAAACAGAATTCAAGAACTAGCACAGATCAAGTTAACATGACAACTTATTCTTCGACAGAATTGTTGACTGTCACTGCAAACTTTGGTGCTAGTCGTCTTCTTGGTGAGGGTTCCATAGGACGGGTTTATAAAGCAAAATTCTCTGATGGAAAGGTATTGTTTCCAAGAATTACTTTCACAAAACGTATCCAATTAAATTTTATTACATACAATAATTGCTATTGCACTGGACGCAGGGCATTGGATCACTTTCTTACTAATGAAAGCCCACGTCTGTTTATAAATTGATGCGAGGAAAAAATGAAATACACACCTGCAAACTAAGCTAAAATAGAGAAACACCTCCACTTTGATAGAACAGATTTCAAGCAATATTGTTAAAGGAAAAGATAGAGATGATTTTTATAGTTAAATGGAATCATTCATTATTCAACCCAGGTGCTGTTTCAAGATGCTGTTTATGTAGGATGAGGCTATGGTAAGTTACATACATGTCCGTACATGTGAAAATGAAAAAATAACCTAATAGGAAACATGTCTAGTTAACATGGAACGACTAATTCAAACATCTTATTCACAATACTCCACATTAAGCTGGCCCAATGCTGTGACAGATTCACAAAGTTATCCTGGATTGGTCGGGTACAACAATTGTTTTATGAAAAGCTATTGCAGATTGCCTTACCTGTAGTACATCTTAATCCGGGGATGTGCCCTTTGATTGGTTGGGTAGGTGTGAGTCTATCTTGCAGACTTTGAAGATGTTGCTGGCACTGGCAGCTGCTCCTATCTTGACACTTCTCTCTGCCCAGATGGAGTTGCATTCCTCATATATGAATACAACGGGAACTTGGTTTTATATTAATACATGTGGTAGTGTACGTGACATGACAACTAAGTCCATGCACATAATTACATGACACATGATCTTGAGCTAGATACAGTGGTCTTAAGCCTGAAGACCTGGATGCATTTTCTTTAGTAGATTGCTTGTGAATTCTACACTGACTAGAAGAGCCTTGGTTACTTGTTTGACCAGCAAGATCTGGAGATGAGGCAAAACAAGTAAATGAAGCTTCTCAATGATTAAATGTGATATATTACCATCCCACAAAAGAAATGGTTGTCGCTGATGCACTGAGCATGACGTAATTCATTGATACTTCATATTGGTTGAGGACTTTCAATGTACTCACATCACTTAATATGCGGAAGACCTTTGACAGCTCTATGGATATAGTGCATTACCACAACCGTACATACGTAACTTGTAATTTCTCCTGATTCCCAAGCAGAAATGTGAGAGCATCTTTATGGACTTCATCACTTGTTTTCCACAGGCAAAGGGAGCGTATGATCATGGCTTGAAATTTTGAGAAATATCACCAAAATATTAGTGATATGCTTGATGAGTAGGTAAAATCAATACTCCTCGTTCATTTTCTCGCTTATCGGCTATATATCACTGGCATATCAATGATATATCACCATGTTGGTTATCCTAACGGTTAGAAAGTAGAGAATGCGGAAGCGAAATGATAAACAAAGCATAATCTAGAATGATAAACATGAACGAACAAGAAGTTTTTTACGTGGAAGCCTACTCCTTAAGGAGCGGGATGAAATCACGGGAGAATGCCTCAGAGGGCGTATGTGTTCATTGCACTTTCTCAATAGTTACAGGAGGTCTGGGGCTCCTTATATAGCCTCCACAGAGCCTCCAAGTCCCACCACTGGTAGATATGAGACTAAACACTGGGTTGGGGTAAATGGATCCTGGAGAGTCCCTTTACCCTCCTACAACTCATATGGCGCACAACCAAATACTCCAACACTCCCCCTCAAGCTGGAGCATGCAATGCTCAGTTTGGACAAATAGAAAGAAACTCAAGTCACAATACATGACACTACCGACAATATCAACTCAACGCGCACTATTAAGATATTCATGTTATTTTGTCATTTTCCTATATTGTTTATTTCTATTATCCTGTTTATGTAATTTACCCTTAGAGCTTTTCTCCTATATATGAGAGCTCTAGGGTTAGATGGAACATAGCTTTCTTTTCCCCTTCAACATGGTATCAGAGCGACGGTCCTAGACCGGAGCCTATGCCCTAGAATCCTGCCCCCACAAAAACCCTAACTCTCTCGAGCTCGCCGCCGTCGCCTATCCTCGGACTCGTCGTCGCCGCCGCCGCCGAGCCCCTGCGGGTGCCGCCGTTGCCCAACCCCCTAATTCTTCACGCATTTATGCGTGTTCTTGTGTTTACGTGCCGTCGTCACCCAACCCCCTAGGGCTTCATGCATGTTTACACGCCGTCGCCAGCCTAGGCGGTTGCCTCTCCCGTCGCTTCTGGTCGCCTCACTCGTATTCACGCGGGGTTGCCGTCCTGCAGATTTTTTTGGTACCTAGGGTGTAACGTGAAGCTCTAAAAACATCCTAGCTACCCAAAGGACTCTTCAAAGAATGGAAGAGGTTGTGGTAGGAGTCTGCACCCGCAACCATCTTCTTGTATGCCAGTGTAGACGCTGGTATCTCTTGTTTCTAGCCCAGTCTTAAAGATAGTTGTTATCATGTTCGACAACAAAGTGGAAGTTCCATCCCTGGGTACTTTCAAAGGTCTGACTCCCATTGTCAAAATGGATGGAACCAACTATGAACCGTGGGCCATGCAGTTCATGAGTTTGATGCAGTGTAATGGCAAGAAGCACATCCTTACGACAGAGAAACCACGTGCCAAGACTGGGACGAATGCCTCATGTGAGGCGGATGATGCGTATGCTCGCGTATGGTTATCTGGGAGTGTATCCACAGAGATAGCTAATTGATATTTTGAGCCAGCCTACTGCAAAGGCTAGTGGGACATTCTTGCCGCGACATACTCTCTGACAAAGAATGGGTCGAAGATATTACAGCTCCAGCACGATATCTTCACATCGAAGCAGAATGGTCGCCCCTTTCACGCCCTCTATTCTTCTTTGAGGGGTATGTTTGAGAAGTTACATGGCTACATACCCTTGATTGCTACACCAGAGCAGCTCAAGGCATACAGAGAAGAGACTCTGTGATGACTGGAGTGTTTCTAATAACCCTGGATCCAGAGTATGATGCAGCTCGTGCCCAGATCCTCACTGATGCTACTATACCTCCAATGGAGGGGGCGTATCGTAGACTGAGTAGACTATTTATATCTTGTGGTAGTCCTCTTCACTCCTAGACTTCTTGAGCTATGGCGGCGTCACGTGGTAGAGGTCGTCATATACCATATCATAGCAGGGGGAGTTCCAACTGCGACAGAGGAGGGGGAGTTCAACCTCGTCAACCGTGCACCTACTGCCACAGGACATGCCATTCTGAGGAAACCTGCTATTCTAAGCATGGGTTTCCTGTGTCAGCCAGAGTTGCAGAGCATACACAACAGGCTGGGAGTTCACCTGCATCTGATTAGAGATTTGATGAGCTTGTAGCACGACTGAGAGAGATCATGCCTGGCATGTCTGGATCTACTAGTTCTCCTTCAGGATCCTCAGAGATTGCTGCCTCAGCATATGCGTCTACATCAGGTATAGACTATGCTTTTACTAGTTGCTACATTGCAGGCTTATCAGAATGGATCATGGATTCCGGTGCGTCCCATCATCTCTGTAGTGACAGAGGTCAGTCTAGTGTTTTTCGTCCTGTTCAGCCTGGACGATCAGTTGTGATAGCAGATGGTACACAATCCCCCATCACTGGTCAGGGGGTGGTGCAGACTTGCAGTTGACTTCTACGTTGATGCTTCCTAGTGTTCTCTATGCTCCGGAATTTTCTATGAATTTATTGTCAATTAGTCAAATCACCAAAGATTACATGTCGTGCCATATTTGATCCATCTGCTCTTGTGTTTCAGGGCATACTTACGGGCATAGTGATTGGAACTGGCCGTGAGCAGGGGGCCTTTACAGACTTGTGCAGTCTCCGTACGCTGGCACCTCTTCTTCTCTACATACTGGATCTGTTTCTCTGTACATGTGACATCAACGATTTGGTTATCTTCCTCTGCAAAAGCTGGTCCATGTTCTTCCACAAATTTCTTCTCGCTCCACTTTTCAGTGCGAGGCTTGCCAGCTTGGGAAGCATCATCTGTCCCCAGTCTAGAGTCGTCAGGGTCCAAGTAGTCATAGTCTATTTGAGTTGCTCCATTTTGATATTTGGGGTCCTACTCGTCTCCTAGATCATCAGGGACACAGATTTTATCTTGTTGCAGTTGATGAGTTTTCTAGATTGTCTTGGGTTTTCCTTCTTAAGAACAAGTCTGATGCTAGTCCTGTTATTTAGTCTTTTATTAATGAAATAATGAACATTTTTTCTGTAAGAGTCAAGTACATACGTTCTGATAATGCTCTAGAATTGTGCAGTACTCAGCTCTCTCAGTTTCTTAAGTCTCATGGTATTGTGCATCAGACATCTTGTGCATATACCTCCCATTAGAATGAGGTGGCTGAAAGGAAACACCGTCACCTTTTGGATGTTACCAGAACCCTCTTGATTCAGAGTCGTGCTCCTCATTTCTATTGGGGAGATGCAGTTCTAACTGCTTGTTATCTGGTAAATCGTATGTCTTCTTCGGTGTTAGGGGAGAAGATCCCGTTCTTGATTGCGTTTCCCGAGACGGACCTTTTCTCGCTTACGCCTCTTGTCTTTGGTTCGGTTGCGTTTGTTCATCAACTCTCTCCTGGTCTTGACAAGCTCTCTCCTAGAGCTGTCAAATGCGTGTTTGTTGGATATTCCAAAACCCAAAAGGGATACCGTTGTTTTGACCCTGTTCGACGAAGGTACTATGTTAGTGCTGATGTCACATTATTTGAGTCCATTATGTATTTTCCTCCCACAGGTGACGTGCTTACTATTTAAGAGGATGAAGGAGAGATCTATATGCCTCCTCTGCCATTACCATGTTCTTTTCCATTACCACCACCTACATCACCACCACCACCTCCACCACTGCCTCTTGGTTTCTTTCCGCAGGTCTACCAACGAAGGCCCTGTGCTCATGCGCCTCCTTCATCATCCAGCACGCCGAAGGTATGTACTGAGCATTTGAGTTCCTCTAATGGCGCATGTAATTTGCATGTACAGACTGAGGTACAGGGTGCAGAAGCTGTCTCTACTACTCCTACTGCGGATCTGGATATGTCTATTGCACTTCGGCTGCAGAAACGAGCATGCACTATGCACCCTTTGGGTTCTCATGTTTTCTTGGAGCGTCTTTCCAAGGATTTTCAGCACTTTGTTGTGAGATTGTCTGCTATAGAGATACCACGATCATATCAAGAGGCACTACAGAGCAGTCAATGGCGTTTGTCTATGGAGGAGGAGATGGTAGCTTTACAATCACGAGGTACGTGGAGTGTGGTCCATGCTCCACCAGGTGCGTCTGTTGTTGGAAGCAAGTGGGTATTTACTGTGAAGCATCGCGCAGATGGTACAAGAGACAGATACAAGGCCATGATGGTTGCTCGTGGGTTCACCCAGACTTATAGGGTGAACTATCAGGACACTTTTTCTCCTGTAGCGCGTCACTCTACCTTGCGGATTATTATTGCTGTTGCCGTGGTACGTGATTGGCTACTTTTCCAATTGGATGTAAAGAATGCTTTCTTGTATGGTAATTTGCAGGAAGAGGTTTACATGCAGCAACCACCTGGGTTTGCTGTTGAGGGGGAGTCCAATACGGTGTGCCGTCTTCATAAGGCTATATATGGCCTTATGCAGAGTCCGAGGGTTTGGTTTCAGAAGCTCTCAGAATTGATTGAACAGAAGGGGTTTGTCAGATCTACTGCAGATCATACTCTCTTTTTAAAGAGACACTAGATAGGTATTATAGTCATCTTGGTTTATGTTGATGACATTGTTATCACTAGCAGCGATGAACATGGCATTCAAGCAGCTAAGGATTTCCTTGGACAACAGTTTGTTACCAAGGACCTTGTCACGCTTCGTTACTTCCTTGGACTAGAGTTGCACGAAATCAGCAGGGTATGGTTATGACACAAAGGAAGTACGTTACTAATCTTCTATCTGAGACAAGCATGACATGATGTAGACCAGCTACTACCTCGATGGATCCTAATGCGAAGCTTTATGATGACGGATCTGAGGAGGTGGACAAGAGACGGTACAGAGAGCTGGTAGGGAAATTATTGTATGTTACTATTACCAGGCCTGGTATATCTTTTGCTGTGAGTAGAGTAAGTCAGTTCATGGAGCAACCCAGGCAGACACACATGGATGCATTATTCATGATCCTGAGATATCTGAAGTCATCTCCAGGTGTATGTCTTCTGTTTGGAAGAGATACGTCTCTCTCAGTTACAGGGTGTGCAGATGCATATTATGCTGGGTGTCCTATTGACAGGAAGTCTACTTCAGACTTCATTGTGTTTGTTGGCAGCTCACTAGTCTCATGGAAGAGTAAGAAACAAACTATTGTTGCTCGATCCAGTACAGAATCAGAATATAGGGCAATGGACCAAGGTAGTATTGAGATGATGTGGGTCAAATCTGTCTTGACCGATTTAACGGTTGAAGTACCTCTTCCTATGCATCTTAATTGCGATAATTAGGCGGCTTTGTTTATAACTAATAATCCAGCATTCCATGAAAGGACAAAACACATTGAGGTGGACTGTCACTATACTCGTGATTTTATCCAAAAGGGGCTTATTTTAACATCTTATGTAGCGTCAGGAGATCAGATTGCAGCCATGTTTACTAAGGCTCTGGCTAGAGGTACTTTTCATCACTTTGTTCCAAGCTGAGCATGATAGATATATATGCTCCAGCTTGAGGGGGAGTGTTAAGGTATTCATGTTATTTTGTCATTTTCCTATATTATTTATTTCTATTTCCTGTTTATGTAATTTATCCTTAGAGCTTTTCTCCTATATAAGAGAGCTCTAAGGTTAGATGGAACATAACTTTCTTTTCCCCTTCAACACGCACAACTGTCGGCTGCTGTCGAGGACGTTGCTTCTCATGCCGTGCAAGTGAGGAGGACGAACAGGCTAGAGTGTGAGTCAACTGTGAACTTGGAATCTGACCATCGAATTTGAATCTGCACATGGAGTCTCCTCGTCGGAGAACTGGGTCTCTCCCATCTGGCTCAGAGAATGATACTCTACTGTGGAGTCTGGAGTACCTATGATACCACATGAAAACCCTTGCTCACATGCATAGGGAATGGTCCTCTGCATTGGAGTCCCTATGGCTCACATGAAAACTCTAGCCGAAATAACACTAGAAGGTGGGGACCACAAACATATGATGGCATACATGTGCTCATCTGAAAAGACCGCATACCTGTGCGTGTCTGAAACTGAAGACTCGAAAAACATCTGACGTCAAGTCTGAAATCTGCTGTAGAGTCTGGAAAATCTGAACTGGCATGGAATATGGAGATCTGACAATTGGCTTGTGACTCTACATATGCTCCCCCTTTCTCCCATACTAGTCGGAATGACATTGTTGGCCAAGTTGGGAGAAGACAAGATAGTACATAAATATGGGGAAAACATGAATATTCTCAAATTCATTGCTGTTTTTTTCTTCATTTTTTTAAATAAGGCGTTCAAACAATTTTTGAACCTTTTCTCTCTCTCTCTCTGTGAACCCCTCAGGATCCGGGTACCCGTTTACGACACAATTCGCAACATTCCATTTATTGACATCGCATTATAAGCATAAATTATGGGGAAAAATTTTTCGCAATGAATATATTTGCAAGTGACATTCGACATTCACATTTACAACCACAAGATAATAAAGATAAATGTCACCAAGAATTTATTTCATTAACTTTCATTTCATTTTCAACCTGTACAATGTCTGAAAGTATATACAGTATATCCCAAAATCTGACTGAAGAGAAAAGAAGCATATAACATTAACAACCGAACAAAAACTGAGACAAAAAGAATAACATACCGTCTAGTATAGACCTTGTCTTCTGGAACCCTGTATAACTACTGAACAATAGACTCCTTTCCTGCCATGCGTGCAAGGAAGAAAAGGAGTCACAAACGTGAATACAAACCCGTAGTTTAAAATAAATAACAAGTAATTTTATGTGCAAAAGAGAGCAAGTAGAAAGGTGGAATAACTAAAATTTACATCTACTTGCGTAAGTAAAAGGGTTTTCAACTGTTTGACATTTAGTTCATTTGTTCTCCCCTTTTTCCCATTCATCCCATATTTATAAATAAATAAATATATATATATATTTATATAAAGTTTAGATAAAAGACCCTAACATATAATGATTTCATGTGTTTTAAGATCATGCTTTTGGGTCTTGGAGATCATGTTGCGGAACTTAATGGCTACTTTCTTGTCATTGAGATCATGTCATGGGTTCCGATAATGGACTGATATGATGATGATGAATTTGATCCTTAATTCTATTTACTCCTTCTAAGTTAGTGGATAGTCCGTGGTCTTGGTCTGTGTGTAGCCTCACACTATGACTCTAAGGTATTAACTACCTTAGGGTTGGGGGGGCCTCCGTAGGCATGCAGTGTTGTGTAATGCATCCTAACTAAGTTCCCAACACGTCCACTAACTTATAGGGATTTCAAATCAGATTAAAGTCACTTCTAATCAACTAAATTTTTAATTGTGATTTCCTCTAAACCTTCACTGTAACTCTCTCAGATGTACTCTCAATGATGTAGATATAGATGTAGATACGAATGATCTGGATGTAGAATCGCCGTCTGTTGGCGAAAGAAAACTCAAGCGGTGAAGAAGCCTGCAAATGGCTCTTCTGTCTCGCCCTCTAGTTGGAAGGACGGTCCAATAGAGGGATATGTCTACTCCCCAACTACGCCACTGAGACGGGTGAGAGGGACTTCCCGGGAAGTCGCTATAGAAAAACAGCCCGACCGGTAACGGGCAACCGAGCTCGTACGTAAAACTGAAAACCAAGGATCCCCTGCCTGGGTATCCTAAAAGACAGGGTCAGCGGAACTGGTCTAAAGTCTGGATCCCAACGAGGCGTAAAAACACTGCGAGCTCGCGTAAAAACCGTGTAAAAGACTGGGATCCTAGACCCGCGCATTAAGCGGCCGCTGCCCTAACTGGGCTTCCTATTCTCCCGCCCAGTTGAGGGTCACCGCCCCCTCGCACGATCAGGTGTAGAAGTCACCATGACCGGCAATAATAATTATCATCAGTTATTTCCGAACATCTTATCTCCTGACATCTTTATTCTTTCTCAATCTTTCCGATGTTTGGTTTTATAGATCTCTGTCTTGGGATTATCGACCTTATTGATAATGATCAATAGGTAGGAGAGTATTCCTAAAGATGGTCTAGTAAAACTAATTGGTCCTTGTGATTACCCATTATCATAAGATCATAAGAGATTTATTATATCAAGATTAAAATCAAGGCTTTAAAAAATTTTCCAAATACTTTTTATCCTAAAATTATGAGATATTCGATTGGCAAATATTGATTATTACCCTATTTTGAGAATTGATATACTCAGGACAAAAGATATCTATTTAAAGATTGGCGAGAGATTCGGTCAAACTTATATTGCTACAATGACGCAATCGCAAAACATCAATAACCTTGGCCATTAGGTAAACCGATGAGGTTTCAGGAATTGCTTTTATAATGTGCCATATAAGAAAATAAGGAATCTATATTGTCCAAATGTTGAAAAGGAACAATTTCGAGTAGAAAGAAATCATCATGCACAAATTTCCACTTTATCCCGAGTAAACCCTCATTTTACACACACATATATAAATTTAGCAATAACACTATCTTATTCTAATAATAGTTTTAATTTAATTAATTTCAGTAGACAATTAATTTAAAAGAAATCCAACAGTAACTTAATCTTAATTACATTTCAGTATAAATTTAAATAATTTCAGTAAAAATTTAAATGGGAGAAGGCGTCACCACTTAGAATACATTGGAGCCCAAGGTGTTAAAGCAATGTCAATTGGAACATAATTCTGAATCCCTTTTTTTTGGGTAAAAATTTCAATGCTTATCTTAACAATAAAAGAGCAACAACAATATTTATCGGCCACGGATTATCTTTATTCACTGTAAGATAGCTTCAAGGATAATATCTAAATCTATTTTATTATTTTTTTTACATAGTTATTATGTTATATATATATAATGGAAATGGTCAATTAAACAAAAAATCAATTTATCATGAAACTTGACCCAGAAAGTGTAAGATATTAATAGGAGGCTAACCACTCAATTTACCTTCCTGCTGTGGTCGGTGGTGAGATGAGAACTATGCACTTCACCAAATACCAGATCTCATGTCTATATGTGATATTTATATACTTAAACAAATAATTAGTATATCTTTTAGGACCATGGATGGCATATTTACTAAAAAATGCTCATGTGATTTCGAATAAATTGTAGCCAGATCTTGTGTAGTACAAAAAATATTAGACAAGTAAAATAGCAAATTTCGAATGACAAATCAGATTGTAGATAATAGAGAGACTAGATCAGCTAATCGTATCAAATCACTTGCTTCTGATCACCTAATTAGATTAGGATAGAGAGAAAATTTAGCCATTGTACCAACCCCACCATCAAAACCCACCATTTTTATTTCTAGCCAAAAGTTTAAAGTAAAACTTTCAATAACAATTATTGCCCATCGATCATGGTTTCAGCAAACAACCATAACCCAGATTTTAGCCTAAGGGAAGTAAACTTGTGGAAAGAACACCCATGAGGAGCAGAAATGGGGATTTGACTTGTATACTTATACATGGCAGCAAGGGGGCTAAGGTTTGTACATAAAATTAAGCATAATAGACATGCATGGCAGCAAGAGAGAGGGTCAAGGAGTGTACCAATTTTGGATCTCTAAAAATAGAGATCAAAGACTTGCATGCAGCTCCAGAAGCAAGAGTTATGGAAGCTGATTGGAGGCTCCAGGGAGAGGATTTCAGCTGTTTATGCTTGACTGAAGAATTGGAGCAGCAATAGCTCCATCGGCTGGGGAAAAGAGCAACAATTTTCTTTCAAAGAACTACTGGACAGCATGTTCTAATTGAGAGAAAGGAAAGAATTGCTGAAGAAAAGAAGAGGAGAAGAGTTGGGATTTTAAAGAGAAGAGGAAAATGGGAGAGAGGTGGGGTTTGGATCTCACGGCTGGAGATTAGGAGAGGAAATAAGGGGAGGTTTGATTGATATTTATAAGAGAAGGGCTAAACTTGGGTGTTGACAAGTGGGGGAAGGAAAGAAGCCACTTGCGTTGGATTGAGATGCCAACGTGGGCTGGAATTTTTTTTTTTAAACAGACAAGTCTGCATTAGCAGAATTTAAATATTTGTTAATTATTATTATTGTTTCCTTTTTATTTGATATACATAAGTTGATCGTACGTGCACCTTGGACCTCGGATTTCGACATGCAATATCTCAAATTGACCGTCTCAGAACAACGGTCAATATGAGTATAATATTGATATACTTTCGGTCGAGTTTTGAATACCCAAATTTTCGGATACGGATTTTGTTTAAGGTTAAATTTTACGAATTAAAAATATCAAACGACCTCCGATTGACGAACGGTCGATTCCGTTGGTCTTGTATCGTCGAATCAGATCTAATGACGGTCTCGGTTCGTTTCACGGTTTCCGAATTTGCGTCGCGGCTTTTCACGGCGCACGTTACGAAGGGACCGATTTTTGGTCGATTTCGTCCGAACGACTTTTGATTCCTGATTAATTGGTCGTTTTAGGTTGTTTAGTATTGACCGACAACGTTTTTGGGTTCATTAGACCCAAAATCGGACGACTTCGGGTTTGATTGGAAACCGGATGCTACACTCTCTCTCTTTTAAGCCGTTTTAATTCTCTCTTTTTATACGGCTTTTACAATTTTAGCGTATGGTTTTTTTATTGTACGTGCCTTTTTAAAAATCACAATTTTTTTACTATGCGTACGACTTTTCAAATATACGCACCTTTTTTTTAACACAAACCTCCTCTCCCTCTTTTTTTTACCGGGCCCATCTCTCCTTTTTTTTATAAAACGAATGGCCGTCGAGCCTTTTCTTTACGTACTAGGGTTCCCACGTGAACCCTTTTCCTTTTAAGCCCCGCCGCCCCGATGTTATGTGTCGCCAAGGGGATACGAGGAAGGCGGGGCTCGTCGCCAGTAGCAAGGGAGGTCGCTGGAGGCTCGCGCCGCCTTATACGGGGGTTCCTGGGCGCCGCCTGGAGCCTGGGGGGGTACACATCACGGTATCACCGCCCGATGTTGCTGTTCGAGGGGCTGTGCGTAGGGGCTGAAGAGGCGCGTGAGGTCGCCGCCTTGTGCTCGAGTTGGAGAGAAGCGCCTGTAGTGCGCGATGCCTTGGTGCGCAGGAGAAGATCGATCTGGGGTGCTCCGCATGGAGCTTGCGGAGAGGAGGGGTTTGGAGCATCGTGCGCCGGGGCGGGGGGGGGGGGTTTCTTTGTGCGCGCGTTGCTGGAGGGTGCATGCGTGGGGATCGCCTACTGTGCCTGGAGCGGTGAGAGCAGAGGAGAGAGCTGTGGGGTTTCTCGCTGGGAGTCGTACGCTTGGAGTAGCACTGCGCGTGGAGATCTGGCCTGGAGTGCTTGAGGGTAATGCGAGCGCTGCACGTCGCCTGGGATGGAGAAGGGCAAGGAACACCACCTGGATCTGACGCTGGGATGATGAGCTCCCGATGGAGGGTGCAGTTTCGCTGCCCGCGCGGAGAGCCGCGGGTCGCCTATGCACGAGGAGGAGCTGTTGGTCCCGCGCCGCTGATGAGGCTACTGGATGTGCCTGGGAGAGCTTCTCGCGTGAAGGCTTGCACTGGAGATGTGCCTGCCAAGGCCAAGAGGCATCACGCAACACCACGCCAGGAGTTACCCTGGAGGAAAACTGGGGCTTTGGGACTATCGAGATCATCTCGTGTCGCCTGCACGAGAATCGAGATGCGGTGAGCTATGCCGCTTGCAGGGCCAGAACTAGGGTTTCGAAAAACCCTTCAATTTTGAATGTGATATTGAGCTTGATAAAAAAACCTTCTCGAACAATCTTCAAGAAACAATCCGAATCTCGGAAAAAATAATGAACATAAAAAAACCTTGAGAATCGACCCGCTCTGATACCATGTTAGAAAGTAGAGAATGTGAAAGCGAGATGATAAATAGAGTATAATCTAGAATGATAAACATGAACGAACAAGAAGTTTTTTACGTGGAAACCTACTCCCTAAGGAGCGGGATGAAATCACGGGAGAATGCCTCAAAGGGCGTATGTGTTCATTGTACTTTCTCAATGGTTACAGGAGGTCTGGGGCTTCTTATATAGCCTCCACAGAGCCTCCAAGTCCCATCACTGGTAGATGTGGGACTAAACACTAGGTTGGGGGCCCTCCTACAACTCATATGGCGCACAACCAAATACCCCAACACTAACAATTGGAGTTTCTTGCCTTTTTTAGGGGGTCTATATGCCCCTAAAGTGCTGCCTTTTTCCCGCAATTCGATGCCCATTTTGCCCAACTCATTCCTTTTCATCTCAAACAAGCTTGTTTCTCTTCTTTCAAGCTTTCTTGCCTCATTTCAAGCATCCAAGGATTTATTTTGCAATGATTTTCCTCACCGATTTCTATGGCACTATTTTTCTACTACCTAATTTTTGTAAGAAGCGATTTTTTTTAAAAAAGATGTGTAATGCATGAGTTTAATTCTTCATTTTTATCGTCATGACTATTGTGCCCAATTCTTCAAATTGTGTTTAGGATTTGTCGACATTGTTGTTGGTATCTTGATATTCAACAACAATAACAAAGCCTTTTCTCACATTAAGTAAGGTCGGCTATATGGATTCTTTGCCTCCATTTAGATCTATCTTGGGTCATTTTCGGGCTTAGATCCAAAAAATATAGATCCCTTCGGATAGTCTCATTCCAACACTTCTTGGGCCTTCCTCACCCTCTCTTAGCTTGCTCAACATCCCAATACTCACATCTCCTAACTGGTGCATTAGATGGCCTCTTTAGCAAATGACCAAACCACCTTAAGCGGTTTTCTCGCATCTTATTCTCGATCAGAGCTACACCCACTTTCCTTCTGGTTGCATCATTCTAAATCTGATCTTTACTTGTATGTCCACACATACATCTTAGCATTTTCATTTCTACAACTGCCATTCTCTGCACATTTTTCTATGGTTCATAGGCCAACATTCAGATCCATAGAGCATCACCTGTCTCACGGGTTCTTTGTAGAACTTTCCTTTGATTTTTATAGGAATTTTCTTATCACATGAAACAGTAGAGGCTCCTCTCCACTTTAGCCAACCTGCATATATTCTATGAGTAACATCTCCATCAGTTTCTCCATCATGTTGTAAAATAGATCCCAAGTATCTAAAAGATTCTTTCTTCTGAATTTTATCATTACCAATCTCCACCTCGATTCCTTCACTATTGATTCCATCAAAGTTGCACTCCATATATTCAGTCTTAGCCCTACTTATACGATATCGTGTAGTCTCTAATGCATGTCTACATACCTCATGCTTCTCATTTACTCCGTCTCTAGTCTCATCAATCAACACAATATCATCAGCGAATAACATACACCAAGGTAACTCATCTTGAATGTGACTAGTCAAGTCGTCCATAATCAAAGTAAAAATGAATGGACTCAAAGCTGAACCTTGATGCAGAACAATGTTGATGTCAAAAAAGTTAGTCTTCCTCGACTGGATCCTTACAAAAGATGAAGCCTTATCATACATATCCTTTATGAGATTAATATATAGGATGGGTACTTGTCTGTTCTCCAAAACTCTCCACAATATCTCTCGTGGGCAGAATCATAAGCTATCTCCAAATCAATAAAAATCATATGGAGGTTCCTCCTTTTAGCTCCATAATTCTCTATTGTTCTCCGCAACAAGTGCATGACTTTAATAGTTGAACGACTTGGCATGAATCCGAATTGGTTTTCTTTTACTTTAGAAACTTGCCTCAACCTTCTTTCGATCACACGTTCCCAAAATGTCATAGTATGACTCATCAAATTGATACTATTGGAGTATTTGGTTGTGCGTCCATGAGTTTAGATGGGTAAATGGATACCTCCAGGCTCCATTTACCCCATCCACAATTTAGTCCCACGTCTACCAATGGTGGGACTTGGAGGCTCTGTAGAGGCTATATAAGGAGACCTAGACCTCCTGTATCCATTGAGAGAAAGTCAATAAACAAACCTGGCCCTTTGAGGCCTTCTCCCGTGGTTTCATCCCGCTCCTTAGGGAGTAGGGTTCCACGTTAAATCTTTGTGCCTCCAGTTTATCTTTCTGTTCTTATGCTCTGTTTATCATTTCCGCTTCCGCTTCCTATTTTCTAACATGGTATCAGAGCGGGTTCGATTCTCGAGATTTTTCACGTTCTTTATTTTTCGAGATTCGATTTTGATGTAATTATTCTGGAAGATAATATTTAGTTCGAATATTTAAGTTCAGTTCTAGGTTTTTTTTAAAACCCTAGATCGTCCAAGAGGGGCACTTGTCGAGCTTAGCGGCTGCCTTGTTTCCTTCTAGTGGTGGCACGAAGCGGCAACAACCACCTGGCTTTCACCAGGCTCTCTCTTCCAGATTTGTTCGAAGAGGCGACACGAGTATCTCCCAAGTAGCAAGACAACTCCAGGCGTGCCTCCTCCTCGCAAATCAGCGGTGCAACCTCGAGAGCGCAGAAAGATATGGCGGCGGCGAGACTCCAGGTGGGAGCTTCTCGATCTCTTGGTCTCCCTGTGCAACCCCTTCTCGAAGATGTTCTCCTCCAAGGGCTCCTATTCGCGCACGCAGGTGCTCCAGGCGCTGCCCTGATGCTCCCATCTCTCCCTGTCGAGGCGATGCACCCCTCGCGCACTCCTCTCTCGCGCGAGCCCTCCAGGTCTCCTTCTCCTCTCTTGCGCAACACTCGCAACGCTCCAGGCAACCCAGGCTCCCATCGCGCAGGCGGCGTAGACCTCGCGCGAGGCTACGCCATCTTCCCCCAGCCAAGGCGGCGTAGTGCTCGAGCGACGCCCCTTCTTTTAAGGACCCCTTGGCGGCAGTGATCGAAGAGATGCCCCGCGCTCCGACCTCCCTTGTGGCTCCAGCCTTCCCCTCATCCCCGAAGCCCTGCGTCGGCGGCAACATAGAAAGCCCTATCAGGACAACATGAGAAAAGAGGGTTCCCAATCGTACGAACCCTAGTTGGGGTGTCTGCTTTATAAAAAAAATCAGTTTTGCTGCTATTGTAAAGGCCCAAGTGGGCCGAAGAAAAAAAGATGGTAGTCCTTTGAAAAAAGAAAAGGCGTGTACACAAAAAAGGGAAAAAGCCGTACACAAAGGTTAAAAAATGAAAAAAATGTTTCAAAAAAAATGTGTGACGGCTTATAAAAAAGGCCTCAAGAATTTTTTTTGTGAATGTTCATGTTTTCTCCATATTTATATATTATCTTGTCTTCTCCTAACTTGGTCAACAATGTCATTCCGACCAGTATGGGAGAAAGGGGGAGTATTATGTAGAGTCACATGTCTTGTTCCAGATTCAGAGGTCAGATTTCTAGATTCAGAGGTCAGATTCAGATAGTCTCTAGACCAGCCGATTTCCAGACTCAACAGAGATTTTGTCAGACTCGACGTCAGATTCCGAGTCAGTTTCAGACACGCACAAGTATGCGGTCTTTTTAGATGAGCACGCGTTTGCCATCTTTTGTAGTGGTCCCCATCCATTCTTGTTTTGTTAGCCAGAGTTTTCATGTGGTATGATAGGTACTCTAGAGTAGTGTACCATTCTCTGTGCCAGATGGAAGAGACCAAGTTCTCTGACGAGGAGACTATTTCAGACTCCATTCTCCAGCGACCCTGGACTCCGACGAGGATTGCACTTCCACGGTCATTTTCAGTTTGGTCCTTTTTCAGAGATGGAGCAGTTATCCACATTATTGTGGTGGGCCAGAGTTCTCCGACGAGGAGACTCATTTCCAGTTGCGGTGACTCTGACAGGCGTAGTTCAGGGCACACGCTCTCCGACGAGGAGATTCAGTAGACTCACACTCCAGCCCGTTCGTCCTCCTCACCTGCACGGCATGAGAAGCAACGTCCTCCACAACAGTCGACAATTGTGCGCGTTGAGTTGATATTGTCCGTAATGTCATGTATTGTGAGTTGAGTTTGTTTCTGTTTGTCCAAGCTGAGCATTGCATGCTCCAGCTTGAGGGGGAGTGTTGGAGTATTTGGTTGTGCGTCCATGAGTTGTAGATGGGTAAATGGATACCTCCAGGCTCCATTTTCCCCATCCACATTTTAGTCCCACATCTACCGGTGGTGGGACTTGGAGGCTCTGTTGAGGCTATATAAGGAGACCCAGACCTCCTATATCCATTGAGAGAAAGTCAATAGAAAACCTGGCCCTTTGAGGCCTTCTCCCGTGGTTTCATCCCGCTCCTTAGGGAGTAGGGTTCCACGTTAAATCTTTGTGCCTCTAGTTTATCTTTCTGTTCTTATGCTCTGTTTATCATTTCCGCTTCCGCTTCCTATTTTCTAACAGATACATCTATAATTCATACAATTTTGAATATCTCCTTTCTTCTTGTAATGAGGCACCACGGTGATTCTCCTCCGGTCTTCAGGCAATTTTTTTCTTCGTCAAGTAACATTGAATAAATCAGTAAATCCCCTTGTATCAAATCCCCTTGTGTTTTTCATTATCGTGCAAAATTTTTTCATTATCGTGTTAAACACAATTTCTTAAGACATTTGATTTATTGTTGTTGTTGGCATGGTTAGAAGAATATTTACATTCACTTTAAGGAGCGAAGATAATGGCTTCTGCTTTGGACAACAAGCATGCTGAACTTGGAGGAGATATGAGATGGAAGTATGCAATTGCTGTTGATGGACATAAAATGAAACCTCAATGCAAATTCTGTGAAACCTAATTGGAGGAGGTGTAATCACCAGACTGAAGTGACATCTATAGTTCCCCACCAGCTCGAGAGAGGTTTGGGACGAAGTGAAGGCCAGCTTGGAGGGGAATGTTGAGAAGGAGAGGGCCGACAGAGAGTAGTTCAACAAATTCATGTTTGAAAGGAAGCTCAACGCCCTATCTTCTGATTCAGAAGATAATTTTCCATACATATCTGACATTCAAACCATGGTTGAAAAGAATGCTTACTGCAACATGACACTTAATGAGGGCTGAGTATAAGAGATGGGATTCACCGGTTGTGGTGGTCGTAGACCTGTTGGTGGGAGTATAAGGTTCGTTGTCGATGTTGGAGCATGAAAGTGGCTATGGTAGCAACAATAAAAGTGGTGCAACTAAGGCATCACAGAAAAAGAAGTAAAATGGGAGAGAGCTCAAAGTCAAACTATTCCTTGGAAGGACGTTAGCGAGTGAGTCTGAAGGGTATCCACCAATTTATTTGTTGGGGCACTCCGATAAATGTGGCAAGATGATCATTCTTACAACACGTAATACATGAGATTGCAGTGATAGGATGGAATGTGAAAGTTACAATCCCCTATGAAATAATAAACAAATCATATGGAGAAAATGAAGATTGGTGAATACATTGCAAAGTTAAAAAAACGGGCCTAGGGAAGGAGGCCTGAGGAGATGGAGTGGCGTGTGAAGTCTGTCGGGCGATCAAGGTACGCTGGTGCGAGTGGTGCGGGTGCGAGGGCCGGTGGTGGAGGGCCTTCGTTGCGTGGTAGGAGCAGGGGGGGGCTTCCTCAAGCGGCGGTGGAGGCTCGCGGCAAGAGGGCGACGAGACTGGAGTAGAAGGGGAGGCGTGAGTGGTTGACGTTGCGGCGGGGAAGGAAACTGGAAGGTGGTTTCGCATAGAAAACGAGGTAAGCGGTGCTTCAGATGTGGAACTCATGGTCATGTTGCCTCATCTTGTCCTCTTCCCCCGCGCTGTTATGCATGTGGGGGGGTGGGTCATCGGAGCTTCGCATGCAGGGTGGCAGCGTCTTCTTCTTGGCGTCCTTCGTCGTTGGTTGTCTATGGCGGTCGCCGTGTCAACTGCGGCGGGCTCGGTTCGCGATCCTTTGCTCAAGTTGTGAGGGAGGGTACAGCTGTGGCGGTGCGGGGTGAAGCTGTGGTTGGTCGGTCTTCTTCGGGCATGGAGGGGAAGTCTGTTGTGGCTGCCGGGGAGCCTTTGCATGGGGTGTTCTCTTTGGAGCGGGAAGCTGCGGTGGTAGGAGGAAAGCCTTTGCATGGGGAGTTTCCCTTGGCTCAAGTGCATCCTCGCGACTCGGTGCATGGGGAGTTCTTTCACGCAGGGGGGGGTCCCATGCCGCTGGTGGCCTGGCGGTGATGGGGGTAAAGCAAATACCAGGCTTGGCATGGGCGGCGGTGCAATCGAAGGTGATGAACTTTCTGGGTCCCCACTTCCGTGGGGACTTCGTCGTGCTCGATTCGGGCCGGTGCTGCATTCGTGGGCTATCCCTGGACCAGCGGGATAGTCTTCTCTCTTCAGTAGGCGATGGCGAGGTTCTATGGCGATGCTTCAGGGTGGTCGACGGCGCTTCTCTTGCTCAAGAGGTCTGCGTGGTGGAAGTGCGGGGGATTCCCTTCCTTTCGCGCACGATTCATGCGCTCTCGAGGGCTATCGGGGCGTGGGGGGAAGTGCTTGCAGTTCTTGACGATGGATTATCTCCGGGTGCCGATTGGTCCTGTACAAAGATCCTCATGGAATGCTCCTCTTCTTTCCTTGCTAAGGCGGTGGATACAATTCTCTTCGAGACCATGAGGATCGGCAAATGGTCCTTTAAGGTGGAGTTCATTATTCAGTCGCCGTCGACCCCGGCGGCGGCCGTGCCTTCATCTCCGACGAACTTGGTTCCTTCAAACTCCCCAGGGTTGGTGACGATTGATTCGACTTCCGAGGGCCACGTGTCATGTTCGGGTGGCGGAAACGAGGCGTCGTCTGCTCGTTTTACTCCCCCCTGGCCCTTTGTTCGTGCAATCCTCTCGAAAGGCGTTTTCAGATCCTATCAGGCGTAATGTATCCTCCCTTGGGAATGCCGAGGTCGATTCCTCTCCCCTGCAACCGACGTCTCTGACATCCGCTGGCCTTCCTTTTGTTTCTTCGGGTCACGTGCGCAATCATGCACGTTGTTGCCATGCTGCCTCCTTGCGGTTCGGATCATGGCCACAGACGCGGGCTTCTCTGGACCCGGTTATTACTTCGGAGGCGGTGCCGGATATGCCTATCGGGCATGGCGGTCTTGCGGGTTGTTCGGCACATGGTACCTTGCGGTTCGGATCTGGGCCTCTTCTTCTGGTTTCGCATGACCCGGTTATTAATTCGGTCCCTTTCACGGGGGTGCTTCGCGGGCAAGGCGGTTCTGCGGTGCGAGCTCGACGGATCCTTCTGGAGGAGTTCGATGCATCTCCGGTTGTCGCTCCGTCTCCCTTGCTTTCTCCTGTTTGGACCTCCCCGGTCATCTCCCGGATTCGCGACCCTATCGAAGATTCAATAGAGATTCCCTTCGCTGCCGATGTTGCTGTGGATCTTGGGGTCGGAGGAGACAGCTCCTTGCCAATGGTCTCTTCCTCATCTAGGTTCGGGATTTGCTACAGTCGAGACCTCTTTCTCGGCGACTCCCTCCAGTGGTCTCCTCTTGCTCAACTCCGCGGGATGCTGTGGCCGAGGCCGCCGGCCTAGCTCCGATTGGGGGACTCTCCAGTGGTTGTTAATGAAGATCCTCTCTTGGAATGTTCGGGGTCTCGGGGATCCGGACAAACGTCGGGCCCTGGGGACGCGCTTCAATGAATGGGACTGTGACGTGGTGCTTATCCAAGAGTCAAAGCTTTCGGGTGTCGACGACACCTTGTGGCGCTCTTTTGGTTCTCTTGCGATTGACGAATTTCGGGCTATTGATGCCGTTGGCGCATCGGGTGGAATCATTCTTGCTTGGCGATCTGCGATTTTCAATTTCTCCTCGATGCGTGTGGGGAGGCACTCTTTGATTGTGCTTTTGTCTCGCGTGGATTCTAATGTTACTATCACCTTCTCTGCTATCTATGCTCCTTCATGTCATCTGATTCGTCGGGAGCTTTGGGAGGAATTGCGTGGGATGGCCTCTAATTTTGCTGACACCCCCTGGCTGTTGGGGGGAGATTTCAACGTTACCGCTCTTTCTTCGGATCGGCCACGGGGACGTGGTGGCCGGGACCCTGGATCTGATGATTTTATCTCCTTCATTTATGATTTGGCCCTGGAGGGTCTCGTGCCGTCTAATATCGCATATACTTGGCGAAATAGTTCTTCCCGCTCGAGAATTGACAGATTCCTGGCGAATGGTAAACTGATGGAATTATTTCCTCTATGCGGGGTGGATTCTCGCCCGCGTTCTTTTTCGGACCATAATCCAATTCTATGGGACTCCGGGGATTCGCTCCCCCGGAGGGGTATTTTTCGCTATGAGAGATGTTGGCTTTTGGAGCCGGGATTTAAGGAACTTGTATATAATCACTGGTGCCAGACTATCTCTGTGGGGTCTGCGGCTGCTCGCTTGGATCAGAAGCTTTCTTCTTTGCGGTTGACGTTGACGGCGTTCAAAAAGGCTACTCGTAATGCGCGTAAGGAGGTTAGGATTGCGGCGGAGGCGGTTATTTCGCGGTTGGACCGCGCCGAGGATGTGCGTGATTTATCGAAGGCGAAGCTCTTAGAGCGTGCTTCTAACATTGATATTGTCAGAGCGGACTATAAAAAGAGGCCGTTTGAATGGAGACAGCGGTCTCGCTTGCGTTGGCTCAAGGAGGGGGACGCGAACACTGCTTATTTCCACCGGGTCGCCAGCGGGAGGCGTCGTCGTAACTACATTCGCGCTATCAGCGTTCGTGGCTCTACCATCTCGGGGGATAGGGATATCGGCTCTGCCTTTGTCGAGCACTTCAAACTCGCTTTTGGGATGAGGGCGCCTCGACGTTGGCGGTGGCTGGGGCAGGGGGCCCCCGCGATTTCTGCCTCAGATGCTTCGGTCCTTGTGCGGCCGTTCTCGTTGGAGGAGCT
Source organism: Ottelia alismoides (assembly GCA_037367405.1). Lineage (NCBI taxonomy): Eukaryota > Viridiplantae > Streptophyta > Magnoliopsida > Alismatales > Hydrocharitaceae > Ottelia > Ottelia alismoides. Next base: position 639,059 of record JAZKJV010001016.1, on the reverse strand, counting down.
TAAAGCGGTGTTATGGGATCTTAATGTGGATGCTGTCCCGGGTCCGGATGGGTTCTCGGTTGCATTTTATCGGGATTTCTGGGATCTCGTGGGCGGTGATGTCTTGGAGGTGGCGCAAGAATTTTTCAACGGCAACTATGGTTTCGATAAGATTAACAAGGCGCTGATCGCGTTGATTCCAAAGGTTCAACCCGCTAACTGTATTGAAGATTTCAGGCCGATTTCTATCTCTAACGGAATTTATTTAATCATAGCCAAACTCTTGGCCAGGCGTCTTGCCCCCCTCTTGCCGGCTCTTGTCTCGCCTACTCAGGCGGCTTTCATCCGTGGGCGTCATATCTCTGACTGCTTCGCCGTGGCCTCCGAGCTACTCGCGGGGTGGCGTAGGAAGATTCCAAGGGGATTTTATGGAAGATTGACTTTGCGAAGGCGTACGATTGCTTAGATTGGCGATTTCTTTGGTCCGTTTTATGGCGGCGGGGCTTTCCTCCGACTTGGATTACATGGATGCGGCGGTGTGTGTCCACGACATCCTTTTCTCTTCTGATCAACGGGGCCCCTATTGGGGGCTTCTTCCAGCAGAGGCGGGGGATTCGCCAGGGGTGTCCCTTGGCCCCTCTGCTGTTTGTCTTGGCGGCTGACGTCCTCCCTCGCATGATTGCGGGCGTGGTTTCCGCCGATTTGACTCGGGGGTGTTTTGTTGGTGATTTACATGTCCCGACCATTCAGTTTGCTGATGATACCTTGTGCTTCGTGGAGGGGGGCCCTGATGCTGCTGCTGGTATGGCCACTTCTGTCGAACTTTTCAGTGAGGTTTCGGGCCTTCGTATTAATGTGGCGAAATCAATCATGGTGCCTTTTGGAATGTCGAATGCGGAGATTACGGCTTGTTCGCTGCTCCTTGGTTCCGGCCCCTCCTCTCTTCCTTTTGACTATCTGGGTCTTCCGCTGGCGGTTGGGCGTTCTCGTCTTCGTGATTGGAAGGCCGTCGTCGATGCGATGGAGGGTCGCCTTGCGGGGTAGCGCTCTGCATTACTTACCAAGGGGGGCCGCTTGGTGCTTCTGGAGGCTGTGCTATCTTCTATACCTATATACTCCTTCTCGGTCCGTGGAATGCCTAAGGGGATCCGCCTTAGGCTTGAAAGGTGTATGCGTGCATTCTTGTGGGGCTGTAATGGGGCTGGGAGACGCGGGGTTCACCTAGTGGGGTGGACTGACGTTGCCAGACCCAAAAATCAGGGTGGATTGGGGGTGCGGCTCTTGCATCGGGCGAACGATGCTCTCCTTCTCAAATGGGCGGCTAGAGTGTGGGGACCGGACGATAATTTCATGCTTAATGTCCTGCGCGCTTTGCTTGGTGCCGATTATTTGGATGGTTTCAATGGGAACTCTAATTGCTTAATCTCTCCCTTCTGGCGTGGCGTTACATCCGCGTTCAGGGAATATCGCTCCTTTTTCTCGCCGGTGCTGGGCGACGGTTGTTGCTTTCGATTCTGGACCGACGATTGGTCGGGGAGGGGTGCTCTTGGCGGCTTGTTTCCGAGGCTCTTTGGCCTGGTCCCGGACAAAGACGTGTCGGTGGCCTCTTGCTGGGACAACGGCTCCTGGAACCTTATCATCGCCGCGTCCCTGTCCGATCAGCGGACTGGCGACTACCTCTCCTTGATGGCTCTTCTTGGTGACTTCCCTAGGCCGTCTGCTATGCGCGATCATTGGACTTGGAAGGATGGGCCCTTCACCTCTCGTAAGGCTTACTTTGCTATGTCTGTTCCTCTCATTGCCGATGTTGACAACTTGCTGCGTGACTGTCGGTACTTATGGGGTCTTAAGCTTCCTGAACGCATTGGGGTTTTTTTATGGCTTCTTCGTCGTGGGAGGCTTTTGACGCGCGACCGCTGTGCTACTCTTTTCCCAAATGTTGATCCATTGTGTGGCCTTTGTGGGGCGGAACAGGAAACAATCTCTCACCTGTTCTTCGATTGCGGGCATGTGTGTCCGATTTGGGAGGATCTTCCATGGCTCAATCGTGCCTCTTTTCCAGCCTTCTGCGACAGCTTGATTTCTTTGCGGGACATCGATAGGGGGCTTATCCTGATTCCGCTTGCTCGGCTTTGGAGTATCTGGCTTGGGAGGAACGAAGCGATCTTCTCTACTCAGCGGTTCTACAAGGAAAATATCATTATTCGTGCTCAGCGTATCACTCGGGAATGGGACACTGGCTAATCCTTTGACGGTTTTTTGATGGTTTCTGGGGGGGGGCCTTCCTTGGTGGGCTTTCTCCTTGTGGGCCGTCTTTGTGTATTCTCTCTTTTTTTCTTTTGTATTTTTCTTTCCTTCTTATAAATATATTGGGGCGATCACCATCGAGTGACTCCCCCTTTTTTGAGCTTTAAAAAAAACTGGCCTAGGTATAGGATGACCCTTATGTGCAATGGGTGGATGATGAATCTGTGATTCATCACTTCAAAAGTAAAAAATAGAGCCTTGTTCCCGAGAAAATAGAGGCATATTTCCCCTTATATTGCATAAATAGCATTCATGCATATATTCATAACTCATGCAGTTTAGCAGCTCATTTGCATTTAAATAAGAAGCCAAAAATCCCTTGTAAAATACCTATTCACCAAAGTAACCTCTTCTCTATAATCTATACTCCTTAGTTAATAATATAGGGAAAAAAGGCCAAAAATCCCCTTTGTAAAATAGCCAATAAAGCCTGAGAACCCCTGTACATTAGAATGCAAATAAAGCCCTCATGCAAACTCCGAATTAGGTCTACTTACTCTTAGAATACTACACATTAAAAGACCTTTAAAATGAGACTAATTTCATTGAATTTGGAGCTTGTATGAGAAAGATGGGTTTTTGGGCCACTTTGTATACTATCTATGTATATCTATGTATCCTTGTATTTATGTATCATATTTGACCTCATCTCCGTCTTTGGTCAACATGAAACTTGTAGATCTCATCGAGATCTACAACTTTCATGTTTTGAGTTTTTCCAAATTCGGCTCCCTCTTCTCTCTACACGCGTCTTTTCCTCCAGCCACTCATAGCAGGCCACGTGGCGCCCTCTGGTTGCGCCACGCGGCCCGCTTCCCCTCGCCTCATCCGCCTCATCTTCCAACCGTTGGATCCTCTTCCAGATCCAACGGCCTAGCGCTGCCCACGAGCGCCTAAAGCATGGACCCTCAGATCATTTCCGGCCTTCATCCACGCTGCACGATCGCGCTCTCACCAGAACACGCCACGTGGCGCTTTATAGATCGCTGGATCGCATCCTTGATCCTCTGATCTCAGCCGTCTCCCCTTCCAGCGAGTCTTGGCCCTTCGATCAGCTCCATCCCCTCATCCAGGCCGCCCGCTCGCGCTTCGCCCGCAGCGCGCCACGTGGCTCCATCGCAGCCCATCATCACCGAGCCCCCGATCTCATCCTACCCGCCCACCACGCTTTGATCACCACCGTTGGATCACAAGATCCAACGGTGGAGACCTCGTCTCCTACCTCCGGGCGCCCCTCTCTCGCACGTCCCTTGCCTTGCGGGAGGGGCGCCCCCTTTCTATTTCCGGCTGCACGTCAGCCTCCCTCTTCCACCGCTGACACCCCCACGACGTCACCCACTCATCCCTCTCTCTCGCCAGCTCCCTCACGCTCCACCACCTCCACCATAGAAGCTCCACGTCGCCCTCGAAACTCGCCTCGTCGCCAACACTGCCACCAACTTCACCTTATAAATACGCCACCACCGGCGATGTCCACCGCCATCCGCCACTCCAGAGAGCTTCCCTGAGCTCCGACCTACCAGTTGGTGACAGCAATTAGTTGAATCGTTGAGCGAAGAAGGGGATTCGACTCCGGCGAGATCCACAGCCTTCACCGCCGTACTGCAGCCTCCATCCGCGAGCTGCGTGAGCTCAGGCCACCTACCGACCTTCGAGCGACGACCTGGAGCTCAAAACTGAGCTCCATTTCCCAGGTAGATCCCTCCATTTCTCCTCCGATCGTCCTTTGTTTTTATCTTCGATTTCTACGATTTTATTCGCCGCCACCGGTCACTCTCTCGCTTCCCTTTCATCTCGCTGAGCTTCGCGTCGAAGCTCTCATCCTCGCGACACCATTCACGACGACCGACGACGCACTCCACCAACCATCGACCTCCAGCTCCGCCACTTGGCCGGAGCACCATCGCCGACCATCTCCTTCACGCCCTAGGCCTCACCGATCACCTCCATCTCTCCACAAACACCCGCACGAGCTCCGGCTCTCTATTTCACACTTGCAGGTACCCATCTTCTCACTGAACGGAAGGTCACCGGAGCCATCTTCGAGCTTCATCGCCGTCGTCATAAGGCCGCCTTCCGAAGCTCCTGAGACCACCATCTTCTCCGCCTCCTCGCCACGCATCTTCCGGGCTATCTCCGACAATCCGGAGAGCGTCAGAACCTCGAGGAAGGACGGGCGGAGCTACATCATCCTCGCCGGAGCCCCGCCTTCTCCTCCGCAGGCGGCGGAGGACCGTCGAAGAAGAAGAGCAGCTGCCGTTCGATCGCATCGATCGAACGGCTCTCTCATCGCCACGTCGCTCGCCACCGGACTCGCCTTCGACCGTTGGATCATCACTGATCCCACGCCTGGGAGAACGCCACGCATCTTCACCGCCACCCTTTGGATCGATCTTGATCCAAAGGCCCGCGGCCCGCCACGTCGACGAAGACCGAGCCTCGGCCCCAAGCCTAGGCTCGGTCGACCCGAGGCTACACCGAGCCTCGCTCCGGACCTCCAGAACGTCCGAACCTCGCTCCGAGCCGCCTCAGCCTTCCGAGCCTAGGCCGCCCACGTGAGGAGCACGTGCGGCCTGGGTAAATTGCACCGAGGCCCCTGGAGCTTTCCAAAATTGCAAAGAGGTCCATGTGAAGCAGAGCCACGTGAGGAGCACGTGCCCTGTGGAGATTTTGCTCAAGAGTCCCCCACATTATAGGTAATTGCATTTTAGTCCCTGTCTGCATATTTGTTTATTGTAATTTTAATTTCCTGTATTGCATTTACACCCCTGTGTTTGCACGCATCCCTAGATTGCATTTTACATCATTTTGAAATTCTAAAAATTGCATTTTGTTGGAAATTTTGTCCTCTGTCTATTGGTCCACGTGTCATATTTTTCTAAGTTCATTTGAATTATTAATGAATTAATTGGTGAATTGTTGACATTTTTTGCCCAGTGACACCTTTTGATTTATAGTTAATTCTTTGTGCTTCCAAAATTCATCAAAAATTCACAGTAGCTTAGGGACATCATTTTTAGCGTACCATAAAAATTTCATGACATTTACACGCATATCGAGGCCTAAATAAATTGTTGAGTGATTTTCTTAGATTAATTTTAATTAATTCATTTCACAGTGAACTTAAGTTCTGTCAATTTTCCTAGGTCCCTTATCATTAGAGCCACCTAGTATAATTTTAGTTCTTGAAAAAATTGTGGTTTGATATTTATTAAAAATTAAATACTGAAAATTACTCTGTCTGTTCATTTAATTCACAGTAAATTTATTTAGTGTCGAAAAATTCCAAGAAAATTAATGTAGGTCATTTTCATCATCATTAACCATCTGGCCAACTTTCATAATTTTTGGACTTCATTTGATACCATAATTAAATTGAACATCAAATTGGCCTGCATTGTCTACATAAGTCTGCATAAAAAATTAAAAAGACCAAAAAAAAATTACTCCTTGAAAATCACACACTTGGATCCTTGCTTAAATTCACCTAAGGAGACAGATGCCTCCCTGAGATCGACCTTGGACTCCACCAAGAAAAAAAAATTGCCGCTTAAATCTAACTTCACATTAATCGATAAGTGGTTTTTGATTAACCCCTCGTATCCGACTGCAACGAATCACATTAATTAATTTGGACATTAATCTGACCGAATTAACTAAGGGTGCGGGAGCGTTATCAGTGGACGGGCTATACTATGGAGAAAATTATCCACTTTCTTGTATATTTTGATGGGAAGTTGGTATTTGTCAAGTTTCTAGATGCATCTCTGCATGTGAAGGATCATAAGTACATATACAAGGTCTTCCTAGATGTCATTGGGGAGGTTGGGCTCGAGAACATAATGCATGTGGTGACCAACAATGACAACTTCAAGAAGTACAGTGAGATTATCATGAAATTCACCACGTACGAGATCTTTTATAATCGTGTATTGCACATTACATTGACCTTATCCTGAAAGACTTTGGGAAGAGGAAAACAATCATGAATGTGATTGATCGGGCATGCTCAATTTTTATCATCTACAACCATTCTACGGTCCTCCCATTGATGAGGAACATGTAAGAAGACGACATCATGCGGCTAGATCACCGGATTGGCATCCGTATTTGTAGCGTTGGAAAGCATGCAATAGAGGAAGCTCGAGTTGAAGATATGATGTTCATGGTAATGGTTTGAGATCCCCTGAGGTGTGAGGAGATAAAGGTAGAAAAGAAGAAACCATGACCAATAACGTGAATTCTTGGGATAATGTCTCCCACGCAATAAAGACCATGGAATCAATTGGATTGGCATTAAGCATAGTGGATGGTGACAAAAAGCCCACACGGGTGTAAAGAATCTGTGAGTCCTCTTTATTGCACTCAAAATTTTGTCTTATTTCCTGAGCAAATATACACATAATTTATTAATATACAAATAATAAGACTATGCAAAACACTTCTCAAATAAAAAAGTGTCGATATACTTCTTTAGAATATAAATAAATTCAATGAAGAAAGTCCCTAAAAAGATAGTGAAAGGAGCTTCAATATACATGTATATTGGACCTATACAAGTCTTGGATAAGTAATGAATGTTCCCAATTTTCTATAGAGCTCATACTACTTCCAAAAGACTTAATCCTAATGGATTAGTCAAAAAATGTGAATGAAGATAAAAAAGTAAAAAATCTTTCCCAAAAAAGTCAAAAATGTCAAGGTGTACGAATTCCAAGAAACTCAAACCTTCCAATTATACTGAACTTAAAATCTGAATTTCTTTAGCATATAAAATCCAATTAAACCTTGCTCGCTTATAAAGTTCAATATTTTAACTTTTTAATGGGTATGCTTTGCGAGAACTTGGTTTATATATTCTGCGTTGTGGGCTAAAGTGAGGCCAACCCTGCTCGCTTGAGTTGCTCAACCGCCCCGCCTCTTGCTCGTCATGACACGCAAGTCAAAACGGGAGGGGGTTTCAAAGGGGGGACCTTTCTGGGGGGAACGTAACGATCACAACTTCCCTCTAGACTTAGCTGCTTTTATTTGATTCAATAAGGTCTAATTTGATATCTATTTGTATCTTTTTGACATGTTGAAGGCTGGTATATTATATAAAGTATAGAATTTCAGATATAAAGGCAAAAGACTAAATCAAATAATGATGGGTGTACAAAAAAGATTCTTGAACTTAATCAACTTCATTATGATTATGATTTGGTCTAAAGGGCGGATGTAGCCAAGTGGATTGTGAATCATCTACAACATGTATCCTTGACCAACTGCTAATGTAACTGCTCAGATCGAACCTTACTCCGTCATTTCTCTCATACCCAAGATTCCTTCAGCTCGATCATCACCTATATCTTTATTGTCCTTTTCCTAAATATGGGTCGACGATCCTCAAATCAAAGATTTAGAGCTCTAGCTCCTTTTTGCTCCTTCCACAACCAGTGATAGTGGTTGTATTCCAATGAGCAAAACTTTTATGCTAGAGAGGTCTCATGCGGAGGCAATATAAGGTTCGAGAAGTGTGTGCTCAACCATACGTTCAAGTCGCCCTCAAGATGGAGTATAGATATTGTGGAAGGATGAAATGAACTGGAAGAATTTACTGTAGGCGGAGGCAATATAAGGTTCGAGAAGTGTGTGCTCAACCACACGTTCATGTCGCCCTCAAGATGGAGTATAGATATTGTGGAAGGATGAAATGAACTGAAAGAATTTACCGTAGCCATGGAACTCTCTTATATAGGAGAAAAGCTCCAAGGGAAAATTACATAAAGAGACGTAATAAATATAAAATTACAAAGTAAAGATACAGAGACATAAATATCTCAACACTCCCCCTCAAGATGGAGCATATAGGTCTATTATGCTCAACTTGGAACAACAAAGGTGGAAAGAGCCCTTTGCAAGAGTCTTGGTAAACATGTCAGCAATCTGATCTCCTGTAGCAAGATGAGAAGTAAATATTAAGCCCCTTCTGGATTAAATCACGGGTGTAATGGCAATCAACCTCAATGTGCTTTGTTCTTTCATGAAAGGCTAGATTATTAGTTATGAGTAGAGCAGATTGATTATCATATTCGAGGTGCATAGGAAGAGGCACCTCAATAGTTAGATCAGTCAGAATGGACTTGACCCACATCATTCTGTGCTCCCTTGGGCCATGGCCCTATGCTCTGATTCAACGCTAGATCTAGCTACATCTGTCTATTTCTTACTCTTCCATGAAGCCAGCGAGCTGCCCACAAACACAGTGAAACCTGAAGTAGAATTAATGTCCTTGGGACACCTAGCATAATCTGCATCTGCACATCTAAAAATTATGAGAGACGTGTCTCTCCTGAATAGCAGTCTAGCACCTGGAGAAGACTTCAGATACCTCAAGATCATGTTGACTGCATCCATATGAGCCTTGTTGAAAGAATTACATATCCATGTACCGTTTTGTCTATTTATCTTTTTATGTTCTACCTTATGTAATTTACCCATAGGGTTTTCTCTATATAAGAGACCTTATGGTTCTCTGGAATAAACACAATTCTCATTTCCTCTAACATGGTATCAGAGCCTAGGGTTTAGGCTCTCCACCCGCCTCCCTCCACCCGCCGCCGCCCCCCTTCCTCTCTCTCGAGCCCGCCGCCGCTGCCGACAAGACCTCGAGGCTCTCGGCCCCCGCCTCGCCGGCCACCAGCCCCAGTCCCAGGGCGCCCCCGCCGCCCGCCAGCCCTCCCGGGGTGCCCCTGGGTGCCGCCCAGCCCTCCCGGCTGCCACCCAACCCTTCTGCACCCGGCCCCATCCTCCTCCCTTCACCGCCGGCGGTGACGTAGCCGGCATCCCCTCCCCTGCGGTCCTCTTCCTAGCCGCGTCCGTCATCTCTTATATGGATTTGGGTGCGTAGGTCTACACACGCACTCGAATCCTACGCAGTCGGTGTAGACATCTATTTTTCTGTCTACAAACCCTACTTCTTTCTCTACGGTGATATGTCAGAATCAAAGGTTGATATGCCATCCGTAGGCGCTTTCAAAGGTCCTACGCCAATCGTCAAAATGGATGGATCGAACTATGAGCTCTGGGCGATGCAGTTCACGAGTCTCATGAAGTCCAATGGTAAGAAACACATTCTTACCGAAGATGAACCGGCAGAGAAGACAGGGATCTATGCCTCTTGGGAGGCTGATGACTCGTATGCCAAAGTCTGGCTCTCAGGAACTTTATCGATGGAGATTGCGAATGATGTTATCCATCAGCCCACCGCCAAAGCGATGTGGGACATTCTCGCGGCGACATATTCCCAGGTCCGAAATGAAACCAAGATGCTACAACTTCAGCATGACATATTCACCATGAAGCAGAACGGGCGACCTCTTCATTCCTTGTATACATCCTTGAGAGGGATGTTCGAGAAACTATACAGCACAATTCCTCTGACGGCCACACCCGAGCAGCAGAAGACATTCCGTAATGCTACCATGGTTGGCGTCCTTCTTGCGGCCCTTGATCCAGAATATGATGCGTCCAGATCACATATTCTCGCAGATGCTACCATTCCTCCTATGGAGGAGGTTTATCGGAGGCTTAGTCGCATCTCAGTTCCCTCCAGCTCGTCTACGCCACCACCTTCTGCGATGGCTGCTTCCAGAGGACGAGGTGGCTCCTCCTTTTCATTCCGTGGCCGTGGCTGTGGAAATGGAGGTCGTGGTGGTAGAGCTCGTCCACCTTGTAGTTATTGTCGTCGTACGTGTCACTCAGAAGATTTAAAAATTCTAAGCGTGGTTTTCCAGCGTCTGCAAGGGTGGCTGAACATGTTGCGCCTCCATCCTCTTCAACTTCGAATCAGCGGTTTGAGAACCTAGTTGCTCGGCTACGGGATATAATGCCTACTGTTCCTACAGATTCTTCTGGAGGTTCTTCGGATATCGCTGCATCTGCGTCTGCCAGTACTTCGGCCACAAGTAGCACCTCAGGTAGTGCTTTTAACACATGTGCTAGCTCAGACATCTCCGATTGGATCATGGACTCTGGTGCAACGCACCATCTCTGTCGAGATAGAGACAAACTTATTTCATACAGGGAGATTCCTTCAGGGCGGTCGGTGATCATTGTAAATGGGACTCATTCTCCCATTATTGGACAGGGGGAGGTTATGTTATCCTCTTCCATGCGTCTGAAGAATGTCTTACATGCTCCTGTTTTCGATGAACTTGCTCTCTATTAGTTAGATTACAAAAGATTTGCATTGTCGCACTATATTTCAGGACATCCTAACGGGCATAGTGATTGGCTGTGGTTCTGAGCAGGATGGTCTTTATCGTCTGAACCGGAGTTCTTATGCTGGAGTCTCCTCTCATGCTGTTGGATCTGTCTCAGCCTATACCTGACATCTACGCTTTGGTCACCTACCTCTCCAGACGATGCGTCACCTTTTGCCTCAGATATCTCCCAGTTCGTCATTCCGGTGTGAAGCGTGTCAATTAGGGAAGCACCATAGAGCTAGCTTCCCAAGTCGTCAGAGTCGGAGCAGCATCTCCCCTTTTGAGTTACTACATGCTGATATTTGGGGTCCTAGTCGTGTCCCCGATCACCAAGGGCACAGATTCTATCTTGTCGTGGTCGATGATTTTTCTCGTTTGTCGTGGGTCTTTCTTTTGAAAAATAAATCTGAAGTTGGTGATGTCATCAAGAATCTTATAAATGAAGTAAATAATGTTTTCTCATCCAGAGTGAAATATGTTCGTACTAATAATGCATTGGAGTTATGTTCTCGATTTCTCTCCCAATATTTTTGGTCAAAAGGCATTATACATCAAACTACATGTGCCTACACCTCCCAACAAAACGGAGTTGCTGAGAGAAAACATCGTCACCTATTTGATATTACTCGAACTCTTCTTATCCAGAGCTGTGCTCCTATCTCTTTCTGGGGAGATGCTATTCTTACAACCTGCTACCTAGTAAATCGCATGCCATCTACAGTACTTGGTGAGAAAACTCCTCTCTCTATGGTTTTTCCAGATAAAGAATTATTCTCGCTCACTCGTGTTTTTGTAGTCGTTGCCTTTGTTCACTAACTATCACCTGATCTAGACAAGCTCTTACCTAGAGCTGTCAAATGTGTCTTCGTGGGTTATTCTCGGACGTAGAAAGGATACCGTTGCTATGACCCAGTAAATGGGAAATATTTTGTCAGTGCGGATGTTACATTCTTTGAGTCGGTTATGTACTTTTCACCTGCAGGTGACAGATTGACCTCCAACTCATCTACTAATGAGGTCTATGTTCCTCCTCCTCCTACCGTGAATCTTCCTGTGTGAAGTCCCGTTCCTAATACTGTGTCCACACCACCTTTGCATCCACCTCCACCACCACCACCTCCACCAAAACCACTAATCTCTCCCCTACCAAAGTTCTATACCCGTCGATCTGGTCCTGCTCAGGCTACACGACAATCATCCAGCACGCCCCAGGTTTGTCCAGATGTTACTACTAATGATGGGTTGATTAGTGTGCCTATGCAGGATGTGCCATTACAGGACGAATCGGACCCGATGATCTCAGTAGTTGATGATCTGGATGTCCCTATTGCGATGAGAAAGCAGAAACGCAGCTGTGCTTCGTATCCTCTTGCTTCACAGGTTCCCTTTCATCACCTTACAGGAGATTTTCAGAGATTTGCAGTGGCCTTATCTTCTATGGAGATCCCGCAGACATATCAGGATGCATTGAAAATTGATTGTTGACGAATTGCTATGGAGGAGGAGATGGCTGCCCTACAGTCGAGGGGAACATGGACGCTGGTTAATGCTCCCACAAGAGCGTCTGTAGTTAGATGCAAATGGGTATTCACTGTCAAGTATCATGCAGATGGCAGCTTGGATCGATACAAGGCACGACTAGTGGCACGTGGTTTCACTCAGACGTATGGAGTGGACTATATGGATACCTTCTCTCCGGTTGCCCGTCACTCCACTCTTCGTATTCTTCTGTCTGTAGCTGTGGTACGTGATTGGCCCTTGTTCCAGTTGGATGTTAAAAATGCATTTTTGTACAGGGATCTGCAGGAGGAAGTGTACATGCAGTAGCCTCCGGGGTTTGCTGCTGAGGGGGAGAATCATATGGTGTGCAGACTTCATAAGGCAATTTACGGCCTTAAACAAAGTCCGAGGGCATGGTTTCAGAAGCTTTCCCAGTTGATTGAAGAACAAGGCTTCAAGAGATCCAATGCAGATCACTCGTTGTTCATCCAGAAGAGTACTCGAGGTACAATTGTCATCATGGTGTATGTTGATGACATTTTAGTCACAGGATATGATGCCCGGGGGATAGAGATGACCAAAGCAGTGTTGGGTTGTCAATTTGTTACAAAGGATCTTGGCACACTACGATACTTTCTGGGACTGGAGTTCGCCAGGAATACACGGGGTCTAGTAATGACCCAGAGGAAATATATTACAGATATGCTGAGTGAGACTGGCATGACAGGATGCAGACTGTCTACTACTCCTATGGATCCTAGCATGAAACTGTACGATAATGATACGGAAGAGGTTGACAAGAGAATGTATAGAGAAATGGTGGGGAAACTTCTATACATAACTATAACCCGACCTGATATTGCCTTTGCAGTTAGCCGGGTAAGCCAGTTCATTGAACAACCGAGACAGATACATATGGATGCTATATATATGATACTCAGGTATCTAAAATCGTCTCCAGGCATGAGATTGTTGTTCAAGAAGGAAACCAATTTATTTGTTTCTGCATATGCGGATGCTGACTATGCAGGATGCCCTAAGGATCGAAAGTCTACCTCAGGCTTTGCTGTGTTTATTGGTAGCTCTCTAGTTTCTTGGAAAAGCAGGAAACAAACCGTCGTGGCTAGATCCTGTGCAGAATCTGAGTATAGGGCTATGGCATAGGCAAGTACAGAAATGATGTGGGTTCGAGCTGTACTAGAAGATTTGCATGTAGATGTACCTCTACCTATGCAACTACTTTGTGATAATCAAGCTGCATTGTTCATTGCCAATAATCCTGCCTTTCATGAGAGAACCAAGCATATTGAAGTAGATTGTCATTACACTAGAGACATGATCCAAAAGAGATTGATTTCTACTTCACATGTCAGTTCTGGGGAGCAGACTGCCGATATCTTCACTGTTGGGAAACGTGAATGAGATGTCTATTCCATAGCCCAAGGCTCTCTTATATAGGAGAGTAGCCTATGGGTAAATTACATAAAGAGACTAACAAGAAAATAAAATAACAAAGATACATAATAACTCAAAATGCGTCAACACTCCCCCTCAAGATGGAGCATAGATGTCAATCATGCTCAGCTTGGAAGCACACTTCTGGAATGGACCTCGTAACAATGCCTTGGTGAATATATCTGCAGTCTGGTTCTCTGAAGTAACATGAGATGTGGCAATGAATCCTTTCTGAATCATATCACGTATGAAATGACAATCCACCTCAATGTGCTTGGTCCGTTCATGGAATGCAGGATTGTTTGCAATGAACAACGCAGCCTGATTATCACACTCCAAGTTCATAGGAAGTGGTACATCTAAGCATAAATCTGTCAGCGCCGCTTTCACCCACATCATCTCTGTAGTGGCCTGGGCCATAGCCCGATATTCAGATTCAGCACTGGATCTAGCAACCACAGTTTGTTTCTTGCTCCTCCATGAGACTAGTGCATCTCCAACATAGACGGCATACCCTGAGGTAGACTTCCTATCCTTAGGACACCCTGCATAGTCTGCATCTGCACATGCTGAGACAGAAATTTCCTTTGCTTTCTTGAATAGCAAACCTTTACCTGGAGAAGATTTGAGATATCTAAGTATCATGTGTATTGCATCCATATGCACCTGACGTGGCTGCTCCATGAACTGGCTCACACGGCTCACTGCAAATAATATATCTGGCCTAGTGATCGTGACATATAACAATTTTCCTACCAGTTCTCTGTATCTTCTCCTGTCAACCTCCTCTGTGTCATCATCAAACAGCTTCATGCTGGGGTCCATTGGTGTCGTAGCAGGTCGACACCCTAACATACCTGTCTCACTCAGTAGATCTGTGACATACTTCCTCTGTGACATGACCAATCCATACGGATTTCTGGCGAATTCCAGCCCCAGAAAATATCTAAGGACTCCCAGGTCCTTGGTGACAAACTCGGTCCCCAGCCTTTCCTTTGCCTGCTTAATGCCCTGGTCATCATCACCTGTAATCAAGATATCGTCAACATAAACCATGATTACAACAATACCTCTTGCCGTCTTCTGTACAAACAAGGAATGATCAGCATTGGAGCGTTTATATCCTTGTTTCTCAAAGAGGTCTGACAGCTTCTGGAACCATGCTCTGGGGCTCTGCTTAAGGCCGTAGATGGCCTTATGTAGCCTGCAAACCTTGGAACACTCCCCCTCAACAGCAAAACCTGGTGGCTGTTGCATATAAACTTCCTCCTGCAGATCACCATACAGAAAAGCATTCTTCACATCCAGTTGATAGAGCGGCCAGTCTCTAGTAACTGCAACTGACAAGAGTATCCGCAGAGTGGAATGACGAGCTACAAGGGAGAACGTGTCAAGGTAATTTACCCCATATGTCTGTGTGAATCCCCTTGCAACTAAGCGTGCCTTGTACCTGTCAATAGTGCCATCTGCATTATGTTTCACTGTAAACACCCATCTGCAACTGACTGGGCTGACATCTGGAGGTATAGTAACCAAGCTCCATGTACCTCGAGACTGAAGAGCCGCCATCTCTTCCTCCATCGCTAGCCGCCATCTAGAATCCTGCAAAGCCTCATGGTGGTTCCGTGGAATGTCTGTAGCTGAAAGTGACAATGCAAACGTCCTGAAGTGTCCAGATAGCCTCTCAAAGGATATAGCTGCTGATACTGGATATTTGGCACAACTTCTCTTCGGCTTGCGTAGAGCGATTGGAACATCCAGATCCTCTGTGGTATCACCATGCTCCTGTAATGCATCCTGCTCAGAAATGTCGTTAGATTCATCAACATTAACATTCTCATCACATACCATAGGCGAGCTAGTTGACTGGTCAGGACCATGAGCTTGAGGCGTCCTGCAGGTGTAGTGGAATGGTAGCGGGGATACTGTTGGTTGCGGTGGTGGTGGTGGTGGCGGTGGTGGTGGTGGTGGTGGTGCTGATGGTAGAGATGGTGGTGACGGTGATGTTGTTGGTGGTGCCATGAATACGGTCTCAGGAGATATAGGTGGTGACTGCATGTTCCCGGATTCTGAAAAATACATAACGGATTCAAAAAATGTAACATCTGCACTGATCATATACCGCCGACGCACAGGGTCAAAACACTTGTACCCCTTTTGAGTTCTGGAGTACCCCACAAAGACGCACTTGACAGCCCTAGGAGAGAGCTTGTCAGAACCAGGCGACAACTGGTGGACAAATGCGACAGACCCAAACACACGAGGGGTAAGAGTGAACAGATCCTTGTCAGGATAAACGAGTGAGAAAGGAATCTGTTCATTCAAGACAGACGAGGGCATACGATTTATAAGATAACATGCAGTAAGGACTGCATCACCCCAGTAGGAATACGGAACATGACTCTGAATGAGAAGTGACCTTGTGACATCAAGTAGGTGACGGTGTTTTCTTTCTGCAACCCCATTTTGTTGAGACGTATGAGCGCAGGATGTTTGGTGAACAATTCCTTTAGAGGAGTAGTAGTTGGCTAGACTGTTGGTACACAACTCTAATGCATTGTCACTTCTCAGAATTTTGACAGTTGTGGAAAAAACATTCTGAATTTCATTTAGAAAGTGAATAATAATATTTCCAGCTTCAGATTTATTTTTCATTAGAAATACCCATGATGCTCTAGAGAAGTCATCCACAAATACAATATAAAACCTGTGCCCCTGATGATCGGGAACACGACTTGGACCCCAGACGTCGACATGAAACAACTCAAACTTGGAGTTACTACTCCGACCTTGACTACTGGGAAAAGATGACCTGTGATGTTTTCCCAACTGACACGCCTCACACTGGATAGGTGTGTGAGAAAGACTATAAGGTAAGACTAGACGCAACTTCTGAAGCGGTAGATGACCAAAGCGCAGATGCCACAGGAAAGGAGAAACTTGGTCTGCGGGAGAAGCAGTGATTCCGGCAAACGGGGTCTGGTTCAGACGATAAAGGCCTCCATGCTCATAGCCATGACCAATCACGTTGCCCGTACGGATGTCCTGAAAATCAATGAAGATGAATCAAAAATAGCTCGACAATGAAGATCCTTCGTAATCTGACTAATTGACAACAGATTCATGGAAAAATGCGGTGCATGTAAAACATTCTTGAGCTGCATAGACGACGTCAATCTAATCTCCCCCTGACCAGTGATAGGAGAATGCGTGCCATTGGCAATAACTACTGTCCGTCCTGGAGGAATCTGTGTGTATCCTGTAAGTAGGCTCTGGTCGCCACATAGATGATGTGTAGCGCCGGAGTCCATGATCCATGGCAGTGTATCAGATCTACTACTGTGAAGTGCAAGTGGACTACCTGAAGTACTAGTGGAAGCAGAGGCAGAAGCAGAAGCAGCAGCATCAGTATGACTCTCTGTAGTCGGTGCTGGACCAGATGGTGGGATAATGCCCCTGAGGCGGGCAACCAGGTCATCAAATCGCTGATCCAGTGAAGCAGCAGACGGGGGCTCTATCTGTTCAGCGGCTCGTGCGGATGCAGGAAACCCATGCTTCGAGTAGCATGTATCTTCAGTATGTCCGACACGGTGACAATATGAGCATGTTGGCCTAGTGCGGCCACCTCTCCCACGAGGAGTACGTCCACGACCCTGATGATGAAATCCGCGGCCTCTGTTGGCCGCCATAGCTGAGGGATTCTGATTCGCTGCTGCTGAAGGTACTGTGATCCTGTTCAGTCTGTGAAAAGCTTCCTCCATGGGAGGAATAGTCGAGTCCGCCAGAATCTGTGAGCGTGCTGCCTCATACTCTGGGTCGAGTGCAGCAAGAAACACACCCACCATCGTCGCATTTCTGTACGTCTTCTGTTGTTCTGGTGTGGCAGTAAGAGGCATGAAGCTATAGAGCTTCTCGAACATCCCTCTCAATGATGTATAGAGAGAATGTAGTGGACGACCATTCTGCTTTATCGTGAAGATATCATGTTGCAGTTGCAGAATCTTCGTCTCGTTCTTCGCTTGTGAATACGTTGCTGCCAGGATATCCCACATGTCTTTGGCTGTAGGTTGATGTAAAATGTCGTTGGCGATTTCAATAGCCAATGTGCCAGATAGCCACACCTTGGCATAAGCATCATCAGCCTCCCATGAGGCATGAACTACAGTCTTCTCTGCAGGCTCGGGTTCGGTAAGAATATGCTTCTTACCCGTAGACTTCATCATACTCATGAACTGCATTGCCCACAGTTCATAGTTCGTACCATCCATCTTGACAATTGGCGCTGGACCACGAAATGCGCCCATAGATGGGATATCTGCCTTGCTTTCTGACATACTGGAAACGGAAGACTGGAGTGACCGAGAGAAGATAATCTTTGTCTACACTGACATAGACGGGATTAGTTGCTTGTGTAGACCTCAAACAACTAACCCCATGTAGCTCTGGGGCTGTGCCCTAGTTTTTTTTTTGAGACTTAGGGCACGCACGCACGTGTTAGAAACACGCGCGCACTGGAGTGCTTCAACTGGAGGTTTTCACGCGCACAGACGCACGCAACTGTGTGCGTGACAGTGCGCACACTCGCGTGACAGGGGCCTATGCAGGAGGTTATGCGCCTGCTGGAGTGCGCCAATGCACTGGATGTGCGCCAACACGCGCCTGGATGTGCGCCTGTGCACTGGATGCGCGCTAATGCGCACCAAGGCGCCTGGATGTGTGCCCCACGGTGGAGATCCTGCCGCAGATGCGCCTGAGTGCGCTGGAGACGTGCGCAGATGTGCGCCTGCGCCTGGAGAGGCGCTTGAAGGGGGGAGCGGCGTCGATCTGCGGAGAGAAGAGAGAGAGAGAGAGAGAGCCGGCGGGTAGGGTTAGGGTTAGGGTTTCAGGAACTCCGGTCTAGGACCGTCGCTCTGATACCATGTTGGGAAACGTGAATGAGATGTCTATTCCATAGCCCAAGGCTCTCTTATATAGGAGAGTAGCCTATGGGTAAATTACATAAAGAGACTAACAAGAAAATAAAATAACAAAGATACATAATAACTCAAAATGCGTCAACATTCACCAAACCGCTTCTCAGAGGACCATTTCAGAAATGCACTTCCAAGCTGAGCATGATCGATATCTATGCTCCATCTTGAGGGGGAGTGTTGAAAGAATTACATATACATGTACCGTTTTGTCTATTTATCTTTCTATAATCTACCTTATGTAATTTACCCATAGGGTTTTCTCTATATAAGAGACCCTAGGGTTCTCTGGAATAAACACAATTCTCATTTCCTCTAACAAGCCTGCCCAGGCTGCTCCAGAAACTGGCTGACACTGCTGATAGCAAACGATATATCAGGCCTGGTAATAGTAACATACAACATCTTCCCTACTAGCTCTCTATACTGTCTCTTGTCCACCTCCGCGGAGTCATCATCATAGAGCCTGGCATTGGGATCTATTGGAGTAGTAGCAAGTCTACATCCTATCATGCCCGTCTCAGATAGAAGATCAATGATGTATTTGCTTTGCATCATTATCATACCATGTCGATTTCTTGCAAATTCTAGGCCAAAAAATTAACGCAGCTTGCCAAGGTCCTTGGTCACAAACTATCGTCCAAGGAAATCCTTAGCTGCCTGAATACCCTGGTCATCACTGCCTGTAACAATAATATCATCAACATAGAGCGAAATAGCAACAATACCTCTCTGGATTCTCTTAACAAAAAGAGAATGATCTGCAATAGATTTGACAAATCCCTGTTGTTCAATCAACTCTAAGAGCTTATGAAACCAAGTCCTCAGACTCTTCTTAAGGTCATATACAACGTTATGGAGTTTACACACCATACTGGACTCCCTCTCAGCATCAAACCCTGGTAGCTGCTGCATATAAACTTCCGCCTGCAGATCTCCATACAAGAATTCATTCTTGACATCTAATTGGAAAAGGGGTCAGTCCTATACCACCACAACAACAATAAGAATCCACAATGTAGAATGACGCGCGACTGGAGAAAAGGTGTCCTGATAGTCCACCCTATAGGTTTGGGTGAATCTACGAGCAACCAATCTGGCCTTATATCTGTCCATAGAATCATCTGCATCGTGTTTCACTGTAAACACCCATTTACTGCCAACAACAGATGCACCTGGATGAGCCGGTACTACACTCCACGTACCACGAGATTGTAAAGCTGCCATCTCTTCTTCCATCGCCAGACACCACTGACTACTTTGTAATGCTTCTTGATAGGACTTCGGTATTTCCACAGCTGTCAATCCATCAACAAACCTCTGAAAATCCCCAAAGAGTTGTGTCAGGGATATATGGGAAGCAAGAGGATGCATAGTGCATGCACGCCTCTTCTTTCGTGGAGCATTAGGAACATCCAAGTCCGCAGTATCCTCTGAAGGTGTATAATCTAAGACATCCTGCACCTCAAGCTGCATACTCAAATCACCAGTGCCATTAGTAGTACTCAAATGCTCAAAACATACCTTGGGCGTGCATGATGGTGGAGGAAGCACATGAGCACGAGGTCGGCGCTGGCAAACAATGTTGGGCACCCTTATTGACAGCTTGATTGGAAAGAATCGAGGCTATGTTCATGAAATCAAAGGGCTGACATGAATCATGGAGGATCAATGATGATTTATTCTGAAGGAGTCGAGGGTGTTTGATCGATGGATCGGGCGGAAAAATGGGAGGAAAACGGGGAGTTGACACTTCTGACGAATCAGACTGGCGGTCAACAAAGGGTGCGTTGTGATTGGTCCACATCGGTCGCTACAAGACAAAATAGTCTAAAATAATCGAAATTAATTAATTAAATACAATAAATGATTTTATTAATTTTTGATTATAAAATAAAAATGTTTGTTATTTTACGTAGTATTTTATTATGATTTTTATTTATATTTTGATGTTATTTATTAGTAGTTAATTTTTAGGGTATATTTATAGGTGTATTCATCTATATTTTTGGCTATTTTATTTTTATTTTGTAAATTGTATTTTATTATTTTATAAATTTATAACTTATTTTTAGGTGTATAAATATATTTCTATTATATACACTTAAATAAATGTAAATATAGATTTTGTAGGTATAAATACATGTATTTTATCTATGTATTTTGGTTTCTATTTTATTTTAATGTATTTTCTTTGGTATTATTTTAGCTTTATATTTTTGCTAGAATATAAATAGTATTTACAAGATTATAAAAATATAGATGAATGAATGAAATTAAATAATATATTCCCCTTTTATTTGTTTACAAGTATTAGCATATGTATTTTACCTATATATTTGAAAATACTTATTTTATTTTGTGTTTAATTTGTGGTTTTATTTTGTTCTATATATGTACATATGTTACAAATAAATAAGATGTACAGAATTATAAAAATAATAAAGAATGAATAAACTGAATGTTTTATTCGGGTATACTATACAATGAGGGTCCAAAACCTAACTTTCACACCTTAACCCTAAAAATTATGAAACCACCTTTATTAAATAGCTTTTTAAAAGTTATATACAATTAGAGGTGATTCTTATACGTTTTGAGTTTTTATTTGTAAGATATGAGTATGTGAAGTTGAGTTTTGGCTTTTTATGTTATGTATAAAATAAATAGTGTGTATTATTTTTGTACAAACTCAATTTTGTATTTTTATGTATATTGTTGATGAATCTCCATTTCATCACCTTTATTCTATCATTTTTGCCTTAAAAACCCTAGTTAATGCATGTAAAGAGCATTAAAATTGTACAAAATAGCCTTCATTATTTATTACATTTATTATGTAAATATACTGTTTTTAAAGCTAAAATCATAGAATAAAGAAAAGAAAAAGAATAAAACACCAAAGGTATTTTATGACCCCGAACCCCGAGACGAAGTCAAGAATTGAGTTGGTCGACAAGGAATAAAGTAGGGAGAGATAACGGCCAAAAATACAATAAAAATCACATTTATTTATTCATCAATAATTCATTTTTGACACCGATCTTATTCTTTATTATTTATGAATCAAATAAAGAAGCTTTGTTCCTAAAAGTTGTAGATAATAATGTAAATAAAAATACAAAATTGAGTTTCATGCTCCTCACATCTACTCCTGAGCAACTGAAGATTTACAGGAATGCCACCATGGTTGGTGTATTCCTGGCAGCCCTTGATCCTGAGTATGAGGCTACTCGTTCCCATGTCTGGCAGATGCCACTATTCCTCTCATGGAGGAAGCTTTCCGCAGGCTCATTAGGATCACTGTCGCATCCACTACTGCCAGTCAGACTTCTTCGGCGATGGATGCCTCACGAGGTCGAGGAGGCTCTTCTCAGTTTCGTGGACGCGGACCTCGTGGCAAAGGAGGTCGTATCGTTAGAGAGGAAGTATTGCCATTTGCTTAATGTTACAAGAACTCTTCTCATTCAGAGTCGTGCTTTGCATTCTTTTTGGGGTGATGCTATTGTTACGACATGCTATCTTATTAATCGTATGCCCTCGTCTCTCTTGCATTTCTTGAGAAAGAATTATTCTCGCTTACCTCCCGCGTGTTTGGCACGGTGGTCTTTGTCCACCAGTTTTCTCCAGGTATTTACAAGCTCTCTCCTAGAGCAGTCAAGTATGTCTTTATAAGGTACTCCAGGACAAAAAAATGATATAGATGTATGAACAAATGTGCAGGAAGTATTACGTTAGTGCTGATGTCACA